>OW804098.1:122079503-122422871 GCA_942159475.1 Sthenelais limicola | reverse complement strand
CTCAAATAACACCCATTAGTCTGGAGAATAATTAAGTGTTCTTTTTTTATTACATATATGGGTCAGATTTTCAGAAATGTACAATTCACTTTCACTAATCCTCTCAAATAACCCACATTTAAGACAAAAATGAGCTTCAAAATGCAGTTTAACATAACAGAACTGAAACCTTAAGTTAAATCAATGCGATACCAAATATAGTCAAATATACCATAAATTTATCATTTTTGTAGCAGAATTTGGCAGAAATTACTAAATATGTACCGCGGCCTATTGTACATTTTCTGAAAATCTGACCCATATATATAAAGACTTTTATTCATATGCTGACAGTAAAATGAAGATACATGAATAGGAAACTAATCCTCTGAAACCAGGTCTTCCTGGATAGCCCTATTACACATTTTTACATTTAAATATAGTTTTAAAAAAACGCCTGTCCACCACGTGGATGTTTTCTTGCGTCGCCTCTATTTCATTAATTTCATTATTAGACTACTGACAACAATAATAGTCAGCTTTCCGTACGATTTACAATACTTTACAAATTCTTATAGACAAGTCCCGACATTACCATATTGGTAAGATTTTCAGGAAATGTACAATTGGCAGATGTTCTCATTTAGTAAATTCTGCTAAATTAGGCTGCAATTTGGCAAATACTTGGTAAATTCGAGTATATTCGGCATTGCATTGATTCTAGCAATCTGTTTGGTAAGGTTGAACTGTATTTTGAATTTTATTTTTGACTTAAATTTGGCTTATTTGAGAGCATTGGTAAAGGCCAATTGTACATTTTCTGAAAATCTGACCCATATAGTCAATTCAACTCCATCAAATATCACAATTTGTTATTCAGAGAATTTCAATACATCTATATAACCTTCATCATATTCATTAATTTCATCAAAATGAGCAATCTTTGGGTATTCAATGCTGTATGCACATAATCGCCTAGTCCTTATAAGGACTAATTAGGGACGATTAATAGGTACGGCTGAGGTAGTGATTAGAATTCAATCGTTTCAGACCAACAGTAGGAAATTTCGGAAAATTATTATTAGTTTTGTATATAATATGACACAATATGCAACCGTGCCCATTTGTGAAAATTATTTATATTTAATGAACAGTCCAGGTCCAAAAACTCAGATCAGATAAGAATGGTATTTCAGTGATTAGACCTTCACTAATCGGTTTCCTGGCCTAGGATTAGGCATTCTTATGGGATTATAATGACATTTTGCAGTCTTAATGGAATTATAATGGCACTTTGCAATTAGAGGTGAGAGGCTTTCCCTCCGTTTGAAGGGACCCTCTCATCTTTGGGCCTAGAGTGGGTTTAAGTTAAATTGAAGCCCGACCTGGGATAGAGAGGCTGGGCTCAAAGGCTTAAGCATGTCAGATCAGACAAAAGGGTCAGATTTTCAGAAAATGTACAATTGGCAGCTCTACACATTTAGTGACTTCTGCTAAATTAGGCTGCAATTTGGTCAATACTAGGTAAATTAGAGTATATTTGGCATTGCATGGATTCTACCAATCTGTTTGGTCAGGTTGAACTGTATTTTGTACTTCATTTTCGTCTGGAATATGGGTTATTTGATATAGGATTGGTGAAGTTGCATTGTACATTTTCTAAAAATCTGACCCAAAAATGATATGTCAGTGATTGGACGTCTACTGCGCTAATGGCTTTCTCCACCCTGGAGTAGGCGTCCTAATGAGATTCTAATGGCATTTAAATTTTGCAATTTTGAGCGAGGCTATAAATCTCCCTCAGTTTGGAGGGACTAGCCCAACTCTGAGCCTAGACTGAAGGTGCCCATAGTAGGGCAAGCCACTTGGGTGTGAATTAGATATTTGAGTTTATAGACCGACAAACAGTGTTTATTGAAATCTGCCCCAAATGGCTTGCCATACCCCACGCCTATTATATCTGTCTCTGAAGGAACCACGAGAGTAGATAGAGATGAGGGGGTAGTTGTTAGGGACTGTACATTTTTAACCACTGGGGGGGGGGGGAGGAAAATTCTCTGGGGGCCACCTTTTTTGTGGAGACTCTGAAAGGGGGTGCACCTTTTTAGGGGAGACTCTGAAAGGGGGGTGCACCTTTTTAGGGGAGACTCTGAAAGGGGGGTGCACCTTTTTAGGGGAGACTCTGAAAGGGGGTGCACCTTTTTAGGGGAGACTCTGAAAGGGGGGTGCACCTTTTTAGGGGAGACTCTGAAAGGGGGGTGCACCTTTTTAGGGGAGACTCTGAAAGGGGGGTGCACCTTTTTAGGGGAGACTCTGAAAGGGGGGGTGCACCTTTTTTGTGGAGACTCTGAAAGGGGGTGCACCTTTTTAGGGGAGACTCTGAAAGGGGGGTGCACCTTTTTAGGGGAGACTCTGAAAGGGGGGTACACCTTTTTAGGGGAGACTCTGAAAGGGGGGTGCAGCTTTTTAGGGGAGACTCTGAAAGGGGGGGTGCACCTTTTTAGGGGAGACTCTGAAAGGGGGGTGCACCTTTTTAGGGGAGACTCTGAAAGGGGGGTGCACCTTTTTTGTGGAGACTCTGAAAGGGGGTGCACCTTTTTAGGGGAGACTCTGAAAGGGGGGTGCACCTTTTTAGGGGAGACTCTGAAAGGGGGGTACACCTTTTTAGGGGAGACTCTGAAAGGGGGGTGCAGCTTTTTAGGGGAGACTCTGAAAGGAGGGGTGCACCTTTTTAGGGGAGACTCTGAAAGGGGGGTGCACCTTTTTAGGGGAGACTCTGAAAGGGGGGTGCACCTTTTTAGGGGAGACTCTGAAAGGGGGGGTGCACCTTTTTAGGGGAGACTCTGAAAGGGGGGCATCTTATTAGGGGACTCTGAAAGGGGGGCACCTTTTTAGGGGAGACTCTGAAAGGGAGACATCTTTTTTGTGGAGACTCTGAAAGGGGGGCACCTTTTTAGGGGAGACTCTGAAAGGGGGGTGCACCTTTTTAGGGGAGACTCTGAAAGGGGGGTGCACCTTTTTAGGGGAGACTCTGAAAGGGGGGTGCACCTTTTTAGGGGAGACTCTGAAAGGGGGGTGCACCTTTTTAGGGGAGACTCTGAAAGGGGGGCATCTTTTTAGGGGAGACTCTGAAAGGGGGGCACCTTTTTAGGGGAGACTCTGACAGGGGGGGCATCTTTTTTGCGCAGACTTTAAAAGTGTGGGTGGATGGGGTGGGGGGCATCTTTTTTTAAACTCAAAACTACAATGATGATGGGGGGTTATGAAATTTTGCACACTTTCAAGTGTGTCGGGAGGGGGGGGGGGCGGGGGCAAGAAATGTTGCACTAGACATTCCAACAATTTTACACGACAGGAATTATTTATTTTTTCACAAATTCTCCCCTCCCTCTCTCCAGTGGTTAACTATGTGCAGTCCCTTAGAATGCCTTCCCTAAGTGAGGAAACCACGCTATTGACAACCCATGGAGTGACAAATGACTTATGTTGCTGTTTTGGACTGAATTGCTCCAAATTTGCGTTGGGTTGGCAGGAGAAAATGACCATGATGAGGGTAAGTTGGTTACATTAGATGGTGCTCTCATGCACCCTGACCTTTAGCTGGACCTCTGGTGGAAGAATTCCTCTCTCTCTCTATCCGTCTTTACTCTCTGTGTAGTTTCTCTCGTCTCCTCTATGTCTCTCCCTGCCTCTAGTCTGTTCCCTAACTCTCCCGTTTGCTCAATATCTTTTCCTTTCTTCTTCATTTCTTTCCCTCTCCTCCTCCCTCCACTTTCCCCTGTTTCTCTCTCTCCCTTCTCTTCTGTCTCTACCTCTGTCTGTCTCTCTTTCTCTTGCTGTCTCTCTCTTCCCCCCTCTCTGTGTCTGTCTCTCTCTCTCCTCTGCCCCCCTCTCTCCCTGTCTTTTTCTCATCTCCCTTCCCTCTCTCTCCCCCCTCTCTTTCTCACTTATATTCCCTCTGTCTTTCCACTCTCTCTCCCTCACATCCTCACTCGTATTCTCTCCCTCACTTATATTCTCTCTCTCTCTCCTCTCTCCCTCACTTATATTTCCTAGCACTTACTAAAATGTAAAATGTCTGCATGGCTATTCACCTCTATATTCCATACATCACTCGTCTTATATTTCCCTCCCACTCGCTGAGAGGCATTCCATCATCTTACATTAGCACAACAACAAGCATTCACTCCACCGCAAATATTATTATTCTCTAAAGAAATCATCCCCAAACTCCTTAAAAAATCACCCCACAAAACAACAACAATGAACTGGAGGCATGCATTTCACCCGAATTAAATCGCAATTTTACATTTTCACATACATTACACACTTACTTTTTAAATTGCGGCCACAAAAATAAAAGAGCGCGAAAATAAAATGACATTTGTGGGAGCAGACGACATTTTGTCAGTGTGTACATGACGTTAATCTCTAATGGCAACACAGACGTTGGGCTGAATACTAATGCAATCAATGTGTATTCTCCTTTCCCTTCACTTCATATTTGTTATTCCATTGTTTATATTTATTTATCCAGTCAGTTTGGTTTACCAATATGAACTGCCAGAAGAGGAAGGGAAAAAAATATGCTTGGCAGAATGCCAACCAAGAAAACCGTCAATAAAACACTACTAGAGGTTTCCATCACTTGAGAGATCCATTATTGTTAATTTGATTTCGCACAAGCACACAACCAGATTTATTGAGGTTTCCCTTGGAAATAACCGATTTACCTTGCCTCTTAAATAACCCCATGCAAAGAGCACGTTTCAGTGAACAAGCAAGATCTTTATGAGTACAAAAAAGGCGCCAGTTTTTAATGGAATAAAATTTAATGGGTTAAAAAATGGCTTCACTTTAAGGGCCGATCTATAGCCTCATTCACTGCGGGTCTTATCCCCCGCAGTCCCGCACTGAATGATCTATCATTGGCGACAAATTGCAGCCAATCAAAAAGCTTGCCTTCATTCACTGCGGCTATACTTATGGCGGGAATAAATCCTTCCGGGAGGCCCCACATCTGATGTCCCAATGATGGCATGTTGGGGGCAATTTTACACTTCATTTCCCTCCCCGACAGCCCACTCAGATCTTCTTACCAACTTCACCATTTCCCTCAAGCAACCAGCCGCCATCTTTACTTTAGAGCCCGTAATGACTCATCACTTTTTTGTGCCTTCAAAAACAACATTTCAATACAAGATATTTATAGCCAGTTTTAAGTCCACTCACGTCCATTTTATCGCCTGGTTTAGTTAAGTCTAATCTCGTAAATGTTATTTATTCCTAGCAGCCGACTGAGGCCTTTTAATACATCCTCATAAAAGATAATTTCCGATCTTAAGTTGACTTCTAAGAGACAGTCATTGTTCATATACTTGGGCAAGGCCAACCAGATATGTACAAAGTCTTGTGTGACAATTTTGTAAATTTAACCATGTAACCACAATGTAGTAGACATAAGCTTATACATTTTTTAAATTAATATATTTGAGATTGAGACTTTAATCAGATGAAAAGAAGCCTCTTTTGTACATTTCCCATTTATCTTTTACAAATTAGATTTTTTTAACGCATTCCGATCAGTTTTAATTGATTCTTGGGCAACCCAACAAGAGTTGGCGAGAATTTTTTTTCTAAACTTGTAAACTTTTTTTCCAAGAGCTATGAACCAACATCACATAATATTTTATTTTTATCAGAATTTATTCTTTATTATTAATTTTTGCCAATAGTACATGTTTTCAAGGTCACACCCATTCAGTAAGCCCTCTCTATCGTCAATGGTTTAAACGAGTCCAGAGGCCGATAAAAAGGTAACGATGAGCCATGAGCCCTTGCCTTCATTGTGAACATAATCATGATTCAATTACCTTATGTCAGCTCTAACGGATAGCTCGTTTATAAAATGGCTGCCAGGCAACTTTGGGTGACTTAGGTAGTCCATCCATTCTATCTTGACCAATTGGCGGATATGGGCAAGATCGTCAGTAAATGTACAATTCTCCTTCGCCAATCCTCTCAAATAACCCAAGAGTGGGACTGTACTAGAGGCTAACCTGGGCTATGGGTGGTACTATTTCCGATAGCAGGGTCACTGGCATGCAGTTGCTAGACCATATAGGGCTCCTCCACTAGGGAAATTTCTGTCACTGACATTGTGCTAAGAAAAACTTCCAGTCCGTCTGTGATAAAGCTTGAGACAAATATTTTAAGTGGAGGAGGTCCTTACAACATTGTCTTAACTGCGCACACCATCCCGCCGACTTTGTCTTAGGCATGGAATCGCCCACTCCTCCACTAGGAAAATCTGTCTGAGACAAAGTCACCGACAAGTGAGGTGTTGTCACAAACACAGATTTTGTGTCAGTGACTTGGTCTTCCACTATGGTCAGATGTCTGAGACAATGTCTTAGCGTTTCTATGGAAACGGGATCAACAATGCATTTGACCTTATAAGGACATGAAGTTTAAATCTTTAATAAGTATTGTAAACAAAACGTATCTTTATATAACAGTGTTAGTACAGGCATTTTAGGTAAATTTTAGGCCAAACCCGGAATAAAATAATGTAAAGCTGATTTTTGGATATATGATGCGGGACACATGGGGGAACATTCCCTGAAAAGTCCCCACCTGGGGACCGTGTGCTTTTTGAGATTTTGACGTTTTTGCGTCATTTTCCACAAAATAGCATTGGTCTCTATGGGAAAAAGCACCTGGTTCAGGCCATTATTGCCAACATTAAGAATATTTGGCATTGTTATTTGCAGGGAATATAACATATATGAAATATACTGTACAGGTTGAGGTACCATAGTAAACATGGACGTATGGAGATTCTTAAAATATATATTTCAACAAAATATTTTTTTTTAAAAATTTTGTTGCCATGGCAACGGTCAGATTTTGGTGAAAAAAGCATTTTCTTAGATCAGGTCATAATATTTGGGGACCTAATTCTTTTCATTGTGCATGTTGTGACGCGTTTTTTAAATTGAGCATGTTGTTAAATAAGGCCTGAAATTTTCAAAAAGCACCAGCTACAAGTTGGTAGACACCCCTGGTGGCCAGTAGCTGCAAAATTCAAGATGGCCGCCCAAAACAGTAAATATGGCATATCTTGGCTTCTATTTGGTAGATCTTCAACTATAATACCATTTTATTGATGTTTTTAAGTATGAGGAATTCATTTCTGAAGGTAATTTTATGTTCCAAGGTCATTTTCAAGGTCAAAATCCAATATGGCCCCTACTGAGTAACAAGAATGTTATTTCAGCACTTAATGTAGGCCTATATGCATTCAATAGCCCCCTTCACAAATTCCGTCTCCAGTGCGTACCAGTAACTGCGGGATGAACTTCTGTCATTCTGCGCATGCGCAGTTCAGTTGACTCACCTAGCTATGCGGGCCAAACCGTCACCCTCCACACGGGCTCCCAGTGGACGTGCAGAGGTGTGACCACACGACCGCTGACCCCCTACAGCCCGTACGGGAACCATTTCCCATTTTGTATAAGCCCCATTTTCCAAATCCCACAGGTTTTCAATTTGCAATCCCGTTTTTCTATTTGCAATCCCTATCTGGAAAAATCAAATCTGGTTATATATTTGATTAAACTTCGACCCACAAAGTCCTCATTTATAACAGCAATACTCAGGGGCGGATCCAGGATTTTCAAAAGGAGGGGGCACGTTTTCAAGTTTTATTTTTAAGAATATAATTATATGTTATATTCTAATTAATTGCTTAGCTTTTGTTCTGCAATGCTTTAGATATTCAGAGATGCCTCTCACTTATTTTGACACTAAAACTGACCATGATGAAAGTACTAAATAATCTTAAAATCACCTAAAAGGAATTTTTATTCTGTGCGGAATATGTGACTAGACATTATTTGTTAGATTTAAGGGTTTTGGTTTTGAACTTTTCTTAAATACAGCATTAGTTACGGCTCCTCACCATTTACGGATTCATTTTAAGAGCATGCAAGTATTTTCCTTAATGCCCAATTTCATTATATGTTCTATTTTCAATTGTAGATTTTACTTCTTAAGATTAAGGTAACATTGGGGAACTCTCCAAACTCACATTGGCCTGCTTCTGAGAATTATTTAAGTTGTATAAGGTAATAAAGATCAGAAAGTCAGTTAAGGTTTCATGAAATACTTTCGAAAATTGCCCCTTTCCCACACGCATCTGCTGCTTGAAGCAGTGTGCTGTTTCTACTCCCTCTGTATATACCTCCCTGGTGAAGGCCCTGATGTAGATGTAAAGATGATAAAATTAAACACAATAAAGCACTACTCACCCAATGTGCAGAGAAGTAGAGCCCTGTAACTTTGCCCTTGAGAGCCGTCTCCGAGTCCACCGTATCAGATCCAGAGCGTAAAGGGCCTTTGAGGAGGTCCGCCAGGGGCTGGGGGTACCAGGGGAAGTGTTGACCCTCGGGGTCGTCCAGCATACTGTTCCTACCATCCGTGGTGATGAGTTTACCTGTCTTACCCTCCACCATCACTAGGCTGGGGATCCCCTGTACCTTATACTTCTTAGACAACTTGGCCTGCAAGGCAAGACACATTAATTATTCATTTATATCAAAATTAATGAAGAAAAATTAATTATTCATTAATATCAAATAAAGAGATTTTAACATGTTTTAATACTTCTTAGACAGCTTGGCCTGCAAGGGAAGACAAATTAATTATTCATTTATATCAAATAAAGAAAAATTAATTATTCATTAATATCAAATAAAGAGATTTTAACATGTTTTAATACTTCTTAGACAACTAGGCCTGCAAGGCAATACACATTAATTATTCATTCATATCAAATAAAGAAAAATTAATTATTCATTAATATCAAATAAAGAGATTTTAACATGTTTTAATACTTCTTAGACAGCTTGGCCTGCAAGGGAAGACACATTAATTATTCATTTATATCAAATAAAGACAAATTAATTATTCATTTATATCAAATAAAGAGATTTTAACTTAATCTTAGACAGCTTGGCCTGCAAGGGAAGACACATTAATTATTCATTTATATCAAATAAAGACAAATTAATTATTCATTTATATCAAATAAAGAGATTTTAACTTGTCTTTATACTTCTTAGATAGCTTGGCCTGCAAGTCAAGACAAATTAATTATTCATTTATCCATATAATATACGGGTAGTATAGAGCGATTTCTACAAAAAGAGGTAGAAATCCATATAAGGAAAAGAGGGGATTCTTTGTCTCACATGTTCTCGGAATTTGTCGTTTTACTAACCATCTTATTCATCTGTAGAGTTCTGTCCACCCTCTCTGGAGGTTTATATGTGGTTTGTGAAAGTATCTGGGGTGAAAATGTGATTTTGAAGCCTTTTTTAAATTGCGATCTCTACACTCTATTTATAGCCTGGGAAAGCCCCTGTGAGAGGGTGAACGTCCAGAGGATGGGTACTTTGCTAGTATCAAATAAAGAGATATAAATGTAGCTTGTAACTTGTCAAGTTATCAAATAAAGAGATAACTTGTCTTTATACTTCTTAGACAAATTGGCCTGCAGGTCAAGGCAAATTAATTACCATAAACCTATTTATTTTCATGCAGATAAATTTTCATGCACTAAGTACTTTGACACATATTCGCGCAGATTTGAATTTGCACAGCAAGGTAGTCTCACACCTTGTTCATGCAATAATTAATTTCGCACAGGATTTATTTTCACGCACAAAGCTAAAATAAATACTATGCGAACATTAATACATTTACAGTATTCATTTATATCAAATAAAGAGATAACCAGTGGGAACTCTTTATACTTCATAGACAGCTTGGCCTGCAAGTGAAGACGAATTCTGAGTTAATTATTTGTTGATATCAAAAAAGAGATAAGTTGTTTTTCATATTTAATACAAGTTCAACGACAAAAAACACCGTACCCTACACAGATATTCTTACACATTGCCTATATACAAGAACTACAGATTGCCTTCATCATTTGAATTATAAACTAATGATTTACCACATGATGAAGAGAATTATTTTTTTTTTTTTTTTTGGGGGGAGAGGATCCACCGTCTGAAGCGGCGGCAGCGGAGCCATCAGCTCCCCAGCCCTCGCCCAGCCCTCAGTCCTCCGATCAAGACCTCACAAAAGAGATCTTGAGGACAGGAGTGGAGTCCGGCATAGATCGGCACACTTCCAACTTCAATATTGACGAACAGGTAAGCTCTTCGCTATTTTCACAGAGTTCGGGCACAACTTTCCCAAACATTACTGTGGGGCCCTCCTCCCGGCCTTCGAGCGAGACGTTCACCTTTGGTAAAACAGTGGTTTCCGCCTCGACTCCAAAAACACTTCCTAAAAACAAACCTGTACGTAGGGAAACCCCTTCGGACCGTCTATTTAGTAAAATAAACCTACAGGGGGATTCCCCCTCGCATTCCAAACCGATCGAGAAAGTAGGTAAATGTATTCAAAATGGCGCCCACGATTCACCAATCGTGAACGCGCCGTCCAATGACGTCACTCCACTTCCGCCCAACCGCGGCCCGAGTGAACATGACGTCACGGCCTCGGACGGGCCTCCCCCACCACCCAGTTCTCTGGGCGGTGGGGCTTCCCCGTCCCTAGCCACGTCTGCGGAGTTGTTTTCCTCGACCAACATCGAGGATACAATCCTATATATGCAGAAACCTGTACCTTACTTTGATATTACGGGCTCTAATTCCCAATCATATATCCCAATAGGTAATGACTCTACCTTTTTCGATGGCTATCTCAGCCTCGACAACGGCACAGTCATGGCTGTCAAATACATGAACACGAGCGCACCACCGTTCTCAACTCCATGCCCGGGGAAACAAAATGTTTTTTTCCCTTCTGATTTGTCTCACATTGACAGTAGCCTTAACATCACCCATTCCCACAGTCTGAATAGAGGCACTATAGTGCCGAATGACACTCTTTCCAATTCTAAAAGGAAAAGGGATGGGGCCGAAACAAGTCAACCCCTGAAATCAGGGGCTAGACCTACCATACATTCCTCCCCTGTGAAACATGACCTCACAGCGGAGGACATGGATGTTGACATCACACTTTCCAATACCTTAAGACCAGAACCATCTTCCTCCACCTCCTCACTATTATTGAGGGAACCATCGGGAGCAGATCTTATTACGTTCTCTAACAAGAACTCAAATACAAGCGTCAGCTCACTCGACGCAATATCAATTCTGGCCAATCTATTAACCATAGAAAAGGTGGGACACACAATCATTGGGGATGATACCACTCACACCCCCCAACGACCAACAACAACAGCAAACCCTGTTGTTGTTGTGTCTGACTACGATAACCCACCGGAGGAGGTAAATATACCCCCAACCAAGGGCGCCACTCTTAGTGAGGACAACACACCTCCCAAAATAGACACACCGCCCACCACTGGGGACCCTGGGGACCCTTGGTTCGCTAAGGTAGCGAAACAGGTTAATCCTCCTACCTCCCCAGACCCGAGCTCTGAACCTGACCGGATTATCACTTTCTCCAATTCGAAAAAAACCAAACCTAATTTGGCCATTGAATTAAAGAAAGATCCATCCAATCTCGAAATACCTAATCAAAGATCTGTTTTATCTTTACAGGACGAGACACCTTTTGTACCATTGGACTTCTCGCACCTACTCACACAGGAGTGGAAGAATGCCAAGAAGAGAATTACAGAAGGCGTTAAAAGTCAGGCCAGAGGCACACATTTGGCAGAAATCTCAACTACCTCGCCCGAGGGCCTACCACCGGTACTCACCCTATGGGCACAGGGTGTTGAAGCTCTACCGGATTACATCACCTGCGATCCGGGCCTGGCCAAGAAGGTCGCAAATATGCGCCGTGACCAGGCAATCAGTATTCAACAGCTAGTCTCTGATGAACTTCTTAGCCGAGGGAGGACTCAATCCAACCTCGGGTATGCTCAACTCACAAATGTGAAAGCTATGGCAGATAATGAGGGAACTGAGGACTTCAACCGAGCCCTCTCAATTATCGAAAAATCGGCGGGGAAGGAGAGGAGAAATCTCATCACCACCCTATCGAAACGCCGGGAGACCCTGGCTATACGTCAACCTACTCAAACAGATTGGCTGAATTTCCATAGCTACTCAGCGGCCATAGCTAGAAGCAAGACCGCCAACAATGCCTCCAAAAAACCTCAGCACAATGCCTTGAACAATAACCCTAAGAAACAGGGTTTTGCCAAGGGGCAGCCCACTTACAAGAAGCAAGATGCCACACCATCGAGCTCCCACCAGGACCTGCCCCAACACCAAAGGCAGAAAAACCAGGGGGGGAAGAAGTGGAACAACAGGGGCCAGAAGCGCATGAGGAGCGCGAGCCGGGACACCCAGCCCTCGACGAGGCCCTTGTCCCCGCAAGCCACACAGGCTACAGCAACAGCATCTTCAGCCGGGATATCCTGGCTACTGGACCAACTGCTGCTACAGCATCAGCAACCACGTCCGAGACAGGAGGCGGCCGCAAAGCCACCTTCGTCCAAGAAAGGGAAGAAATCCAAAAAGCAGGACTAATCCCTTCTTCCACCGGGCTATCTAGTGACACTGAATTACATAACCATCCTTGTTCATGTTGTTATACTGATTCATACCACACTTACTTGCCTTTCAATGTGATGCACTGTACCTGTGATCCTGAAATTCCGACACTTGAACCTTTCAATTTGCATTGTTTGTCTAATAACAATAATAAAAACTCGTTGAACTGTTCTTCCTCTTCATCTTCCATTGATAGTAGTTCCAGTAAAATAGAACAACCATATCAATCCGATATCTCCACTAATGTAGTAACAGATATCAATTCTGACGATTTTAACCTAAAAAGTAATTTCAAAGATCAACTATTGAAGTCACAACCGCTTGAGACATCAGAAATAGTTAACCTCTCAGATAGGAATCTAACCGAATCCGAGAAATCGATCCTAAACCTGGGTAAATCTTTCTGTCCAACACCAGGGGAGCCAGACTTAGGAGGGATTAGGGCGGACCAAGATAATTTTGCTCGAACTTGCCGTAGGGAACATTTCTTTAACAAAGATAACCCCACAAGCCTAACCCAAAACCCACTCAATAACCCGATTGGCAATATGGGTCCTAACAGACCCATACACAATCTGGTTATTGACACTCCTGCCTCTCTTATCAAAGATATGAAATGCAGTAAATTGTTCAGGAAAAAGTCAAGATGGAACCCACCCCCGGGTCCCCCCGAACTTGAATTTTTCCTAAGAATGAATGAAATCGGTATTAATAACACTACCCCCAAAGCACCTCAGAGACACAATCTCTCTAAGGACCAGAGACAATCCCTAAAACGCTTAACAAATGACACTTCGATCGTCATCAAACAAGCAGATAAGGGTGGGGCTATGGTAGTTTGGGGAAGGGAAGCGTACATAGCGGAAGGTAATAGACAATTACTGGACGAGATGTTCTACAGGAAAACCCCTACCGACCCAACGATTTCATACAACACTCTCATCAACAACAAGTGCAAGACACTTCTTGACAACAATGAGATTACTCCAGCGATATATGAACTTTTGATAACAGACACACCTAGAACCCCAGAGTTCTATCTGTTACCAAAGATTCATAAACAAAAGTCCCCTTGCCCGGGCAGACCAATTTGCTCTGGCAATGGGGGACCAACCGAGAAAATCTCTGGTTTCATCGACATGATACTAAGACCACATGTACCTAGTATCCGTTCCTACATAAAGGACACAACAGACTTTATACTTCGTATAGAGAAAGCCAATGATATACATACTGAGTGTATCTTGGCGACGTTGGATGTCACATCCCTCTACACCAATATACCCAACTATGAGGGAATAAAGGCCACTGATGAATTTCTCAACCTAAAACGACCCTCGGGCCGTTTGGGACAACCGGGTATGCTCAGAAATTCAAGTGTCACCGAACTCTTGAAATTGGTACTAGAGAAGAACAATTTCAAATTCAACGACGAACATTACGTTCAGATCGGAGGCACAGCCATGGGTACTAGGGTAGCCCCTACCTATGCGAACATCTTCATGGACTGGTTCGAACGCAAGTATATTTATACTTACAAACACCAACCAGTGGTATATGGCAGGTACATAGATGACATATTCCTGATCTGGGATAGAACTAGGAAGGATCTGGATGATTTCATCACATACCTCAACAATATACACCCGTCCATAAAATTCTCAGCGGAAATCTCCGACACAGAGATAAACTTTCTGGACACAACGGTCCGAAAGGACCCTGATGGCACCCTCTACACAGACTTATACTGCAAACCAACTGACGCCAACAACTATCTGCACTACCATTCTTCCCATTGGAGGAAATGCAAAGACAGCATAGTCTACAGCCAGTTCATACGCATTCGCCGGATCTGTGCCAGGATCAGGGATTTCGACGAACATTGTTTGAAGAAAGCCAAACATTTCCTACGAAGGTCTTACCCTATTGATGTCATAGCTGATGCTTACATCAGGGCACGGCAAGCAGACAGACTGACACTTCTGACCCCCAAGGACAAAAATTCTATTGACCTAGGGGAGACGAAACAGCTGTTAGCATTGACCACCTTCCACCCTTCATGCAATGTGTTCATCAAGGGCATTAAGGACAACTGGGACGTCCTGGGTCGTTCGACAACCACAAAACACCTCCATGAGAGGAAATTAACTGTGGCTTTCAGACGCCCAAAAAACATTGGAGATATCCTGACAAGGGCTAAACTAGCGCCTGTCAAGGAGAACAACTCCAATAGCCCACAATCCCCAGCACCAGCGAGAGCCAAATGCCGCACAAAATCTTGTAAATATTGTCCGGTACTTGACAAGTCTGGCCGCATCACTTCGAATGTCACTGGCAGGTCATACATAACCCGCCAAAACATTGATTGCAAATGCAACAATTTGATTTATTGCATTACCTGCAAAAACTGCAACAAACAATATGTAGGGAAAACCAAACAACTCCTGATGAGGAGGATGTACCAGCATTTCAGGACTATCCAACGTCCTGACTTGCCTCTTCACGACACCTCGGTGTCGCGACACTTCAATTCGCCCAATCACAATGGGGCTAAAGACATCATATTCCATGTCCTGGAATTTGTCGGTTGCAGCATCGACAGAGCAATCTCAGAAGACATCCGCAATGAGTTGGAACTGAAATGGATCCACCGCCTTAAGTCAATGTCACCTAAGGGCCTTAACATCATGGATGCAATAACCTGGAAATCGGCCCAGTAACCACTCGTTATGGTAAGACACATCAACAGCTATCTAGCTACGTAGAAAAAATTTTCAACATCGATAGCTTGTCCTGATGTGACCCTTGCCCACACGATGGGCCCCCTTTTCCCGATTGCGTCTATGCGATATCCCTGAGTGTGATATCCCCGAAGTAGGGATTTCTCATTCAGTCATATCAACAAATGTCACCATTTTATAAACACCTGTTATAAATCTTGACAACCAATACGATTTTGGTAGTGCATGACACTCCCAATAACACTAGTGGAGTGTGAACTGCCTTGCAGTTCCACACATACAAAATGGTTTGGTGATGGGATTCCTACACCCAACACCCTAAACCCATTAGGATAAAAACCTTTATTATTTTATTCCATAATAATAATATTAAAGTAATTTTTATTCCTTGAGTCCTATATGGACCTAAAATACATCAATTGTCTTGGGACTATTTATCCCATCCCCCAACCTAACAATATAGGCCCTCACAGGGCCCACATATTGTGCCTGATGAGCTTTAACAAGCGAAACCATGTTGTGCCAAACATTATAATATATAATGGAAGGAGTTTTTGGATCTAATGCATGACTCTACACATATAGTGTAGCTCCATGTCTTAAAATTCAATAAATACTCATCCATGCAGATATCATCAACTGATACCTGCATCGATCCCCAGGTATCATCACCTGGACACATGAGCACCCCTTGTGATGTCATAATGTCAACATCACTAAGGGAACAGTGAGGTATTGGTTACCCACGTCTGAGGACCTTCCAAGTCCTCAGTAGCATGGTAGCACTGGTCAGAGTAGGAGGCACGTAGCATCGTTTAAACATGATGAAGAGAATTAGCTATTTAAAAAAAAAGTGGTGGCTATTGTATAAGTAGAGCTTAAAGGTACAGCCATTGAGTGGATGTGTAAATGGTAGATATGTGGGCCACACGATGCACATACTTCAGTGCATTATTTATTCCACATTATTGCCACATGTTGGAGCACCATATTACCAGGTGTGGGTCCTATATAGTATGAGCACCTCACAACTCAGCAGCATAGCTCACTTTCCACTTTCACTGTACCCCCACCCCCACCCCCTGTCCACTGAGCTGATTAGGAGTGAGTGAGATTGGTTGCTTTACACCGTTATCAACACATTGAATGTTATATCAAGGGTGGGAGAGCTGAGAGGGAGGCAGTTTATGATCTTACCCAGGAAATAGAGATAGAGAAATTATCTTGGTTTCCGGAGTCTAAAAAATTGCCACAGAAGGCAGTCAGACCAGTGCAGATGTATGAGACAGGAGGCAGTCAGGCCAGTGCAGATGCATGAAACAGAGGGCAGTCAGGCCAGTGCAGATGTATGAAACAGAGGGCAGTCAGGCCTGTGCAGATGTATGAAACAGAGGGCAGTCAGGCCAGTGCAGATGTATGAAACAGAGAGCAGTCAGGCCAGTGCAGATGCATGAAACAGAGGGCAGTCAGGCCAGTGCAGATGCATGAAACAGAGAGCAGTCAGGCCAGTGCAGATGTATGAAACAGAGGGCAGTCAGGCCAGTGCAGATGTATGAAACAGAGGGCAGTCAGGCCAGTGCAGATGCATGAAACAGAGGGCAGTCAGGCCTGTGCAGATGTATGAAACAGAGGGCAGTCAGGCTAGTGCAGATGTATGAAACAGAGAGCAGTCAGGCCAGTGCAGATGTATGAAACAGAGGGCAGTCAGGCCAGTGCAGATGTATGAAACAGAGGGCAGTCAGGCCAGTGCAGATGCATGAAACAGAGGGCAGTCAGGCCAGTGCAGATGCATGAAACAGAGGGCAGTCAGGCCAGTGCAGATGCATGAAACAAAGGGCAGTCAGGCCAGTGCAGATGTATGAAACAGAGGGCAGTAAGACCAGTGCAGATGTATGAAACAAAGGGCAGCCAGGCCAGTGCAGATGTATGGAACAGAGGGCAGTCAGGCCAGTGCAGATGCATGAAACAGAGGGCAGTCAGGCCAGTGCAGATGCATGAAACAGAGGGCAGTCAGGCCAGTGCAGATGCATGAAACAGAGGACAGTCAGGCCAGTGCAGATGCATGAAACAGAGGGCAGTCAGGCCAGTGCAGATGTATGAAACAGAGGGCAGTCAGACCAGTGCAGATGTATGAAACAGAGGGCAGTCAGGCCAGTGCAGATGTATGAAACAGAGGGCAGTCAGGCCAGTGCAGATGTATGGAACAGAGGGCAGTCAGGCCAGTGCAGATGTATGAAACAGAGGGCAGTCAGGCCAGTGCAGATGCATGAAACAGAGGGCAGTCAGGCCAGTGCAGATGTATGAAACAGAGGGCAGTCAGGCCAGTGCAGATGTATGAAACAGAGGGCAGTCAGGCCAGTGCAGATGCATGAAACAGAGGGCAGTCAGGCCAGTGCAGATGCATGAAACAGAGGGCAGTCAGGCCAGTGCAGATGCATGAAACAGAGAGCAGTCAGGCCAGTGCAGATGCATGAAACAGAGGGCAGTCAGGTCAATGCAGATGTATGAAACAGAGAGCAGTCAGGCCAGTGCAGATGCATGAAACAGAGGGCAGTCAGGCCAATGCAGATGTATGAAACAAAGGGCAGTCAGGCCAGTGCAGATGTATGAGACAGAGGGCAGTCAGGCTAGTCCAGTGATCTCTTCTCTTTTTACATGGCTCAAAAAATCAATCCTTTCTGTTCTTTAATTTGTTGTTCAATGCGAGTGGCCTCCTCACAGCTCTACAGCTATGAATCAAAAAAGAAAAGATTTCTGTTCTTTAATTGATGATGGATGTATCAGCCTTGCTAAATGACCCAATGTCATCTTGGTCTAATGTCATTCAATTATTTACAGATAAATGATTATAATTGTGCTCTTGTGCTTTCTTCAACATCTATTTGGATGCTTGAGAATATCTTTTACACTGACACAACTCCCATAATACAAATGTGAATCAACAGGGTGCAAAAATAACTTTTTTCTCCACCCGCCAACTTGGCAGGTAAATGCAGATATTTACCTGCCCACACATAAATTTACCTGCCCACAAATTACACTTTAATGACAGAAGTCAGAGGTGATTTCAATCACACAAGTACACAAGTAAATAATAAAATACCATTCTTTCTTTGTACCTAAATAATATAGTAACAGATTTTGATACACTTCACCACTTTTATTTGCAATACAACACATGTCACATAACTCCTCAAATAAAGTTGAATCTGAAGGTTTGACAAAGAAGCAAAATTTAAACAGCAAAAACTTATATGTAGTTTACAGAAACGCTTCCATTCACTATAATCTGAAGCTCATTTTCATTCACCTGCCAAGGAGCGGGGGGAACTTGGCGGTTTAACCTGCCCGCCCAAATTTTTACCCACATTTGGTGGCGGGTGGGTGCTAATTTTGCACTCTGAACAAGGTGGCAAACATGCAAATCCCTTATTGTACATTATCAACATACCCCTTACTTCATTCATCAAGAAATTCCTTCCCATATTTTCTCCGGGAACATATTAGCCAGGCACATATATAAACAAGCTGGAGCTTGCAGCAAGAATGGTGAATAATAATGATGAATGTAGGAGGGTGAGTTAAGGCAATTACTGGCCATTAGAGAGGCAATAGGTATCTAGATGGAAGCCATTAGGGATATATGTAAACACGCCACTCATACCTACACAGTAGAATGTTTATACCTGTTTACATTTAGAAGCCTCACATGATGAGAAAAAGTGAGGGATTGAGGGATGAGGAATAACACCATGGGTTCCATTAGTAAGCAAGTTAAAGAATTAATTATGATTCAATGATTATGTCCTCTTCTTGATTTGTATTATCTATAAGTTTACTGAATAAAAGTTGTATAATAATAAATAATAGCATACCAATATTCTAGGCTCAGAGCCTCTAAGATTAGATAAAAATGGTAAGCCAGTCATCAGATGCCTACTACGCTAATGGCTTTCCCAGCCCTGGAGTATTATTCTAATGAGATTCCAGTTTAGAGCAAGAGGCTTTCCCTCAGATTTGAATGATGTAAGCATCAGAGCCTGGTCGATAGCATCCTGAGATGGTAGCTCTCGCGCCCACGGCTTGGATTGTAGTGCCCCGGCCTTGGACGCTAGCGCCCATGGCTTGTTTTGTTTGCATTTACTAGTCAAGTCATTACTTTTATTAGTCTTTTTTACCCGGGACAGTCCACTACCCCATCTAGTTACTTAGGACCACCATTTTAAGGTTAGGTTTAGGGTTAGTTTTGGTATTGTTTACTTAAGTGTTAAGTCACATTTGACGGCACCGCTAAATTGTAAGTTTCCGCTGCTTGGCCGGGGCGCTACCGTCCAGCCTAATTTAGCAGGATTTACTAAATGTACAGCTGCCAATTGTGCATTTTCTGAAAATCTGACCCATAAGCATATCAGTACACATTGGGGTGGAAGAAGAAGACCTACTGTTAAAAAAACTTATTTTTAGATGAAACAAGTCAAGAACACTTAGACTCACAACCAGGAAGAGAAGAAAGAAAGCATGAAAAAGTTGAGTGGAACCAGTTGAGTTCCTGGAAAAACAAACAAGAAAAACACCAAACAAAAAGACTGGAGAGAGCAGACAAATCATGGCCTGAAAATGCTGACCCAGTGAAGAGGTAGCTCAAGATCTCACAAAGAAATAAATAAAAGAATAACAAGAAAAATGCATCAAGATGGCTAATGCAGGGTTTTTAATGGTACCGTATACCCCCTAATGGAAACCATAATGCTGATTGTTTCCATGCTACAGCTGGTAACTTTTACAAATACCGTAAAGCATGTTAAAGCGGCATTACCAGCTACCGTATTTCCTTGAATAACCGCCTCCTGGCACTTATTAACTCAAGAATATTATACCCGGTACATGTAAATATGCACAAATATAGTTAAAGTATTATGAAAGAGCAAAATATATGAATTGAGGTATTAATAAAAAATAATAAGATTACTGGGGGGGGGGGGGGGGAAATAAATATTATACCCGGTGGTAATTCAAGACCCAGCGGTAATTCAAATATAGAAATTAATGCTTTTTAAGGAAATCATTTAAAAGCAAAATATTTAGTATCAAAATTTCCTAATGGAAATTTTGATACTAGATATGAAAAACTCTTACCGTATTTCCTGGAAAATCATTAATTTCTAAGGAAAAGCATTAATTTCTATATTTGAATGGAGTGTATCTATAAGCTAACCAACGAGTATACATAATCTTTCCAAGTATACTCTTTGGTCCAACCCTTTTAGATTCTCCCCGGCAAACACAATTTTAAGAAATTGGGAAGGGGATAAAAATATTGCCAAATATTTGTGTCAGATTTCAACAGAATCCATCCCAGCATGCACTGTAGTAGACATGCACTGTAGTAGACATGCAAACCCCCTATAGGGGATTTGCATAGCCGCCATTTTGAATCCTGATTCGCATTGAATTATGGGACTAATGGTACTGTGTAAAATCTATAGAAAACATGTCATGTTCAGCATGGAATATCTATCAATGTCCTGATGTCAATATCCATGTGTTATACATGATTCGATGATACAAGTCCCAATCTTTCCCATCCTGCATTTGGTTTTCATAGATCATTTATACAAGCTATGATATTGGTGAAAACATTCTGGCAATTTTCGATAAAAATGTTGCCCAATATTTGTATGTCAGTTTTCATCAGAATCCATCCCGGGATGCATTGTACAGACATGCGCAGTGGCACATGCAAACCCTCTATAATGATGTAAAGTCTATATTGATGATAATATTCACCACAATAACAAAACACAGGAGAATTTCAGAGAAAGTAAACAGTACCAAGGTCAACACATTGTCAAGGTCAAAACATTGTCAAGTTGAGTGTTTAGCCTGAGGACACGTTCCTTGAGCACTCGGCAGGGGGCACCACCTTCAGGTGTCAGCTTACTGCTGCACCACCAGGGGGTGCAGGGTCAGTTACCTGGGAGACGAGCAGGGTGTGTGTGTGGGGGACGGGGGGGGGGGGGAAGAGAGGGCTAGGGGGGATCCAGTCCCCTATACTCTATCTCAATACTAGATGTTATGACGTTCCTTTAATACCACTTTCACCCTACAAAATCAAAACAAACTGAATCAAATAAAATTCACTTCTGTTCACACTATAAACTCTATAGATGCCAATACATGTATGGGTCAGATTTTCAGAAAACGTACAATTCGCCAATTCCTCTAAAATAACCCAAATTTAAGACAAAAATAAGCTTCAAAATGCAGTTTAACATAACAAAACTGATACTTGAAATCAATGCAATACCAAATATACTCAGATATACCCAGTATTCTTCATTTTTCAGCATAATTAAGCAGAATTTCCTAAATGTATAGAGCAGCTGATGGTACATTTTCTGAAAGTCTGACCCGTATACGGTCCAGCTAAAAACGTCTGTGGGCTAATGTTTCACAATTGGGTATTTCAAGACAGTTGTTTTTAGCAGTTGAATGCCTCCAAGCCACAGAACTGATATGTGAAACACTGAATTCACTGAGAAAAATAATATGCATTGCCAGAAAATATTTTGCAGAATTTGCGGTACTTTAGCCTGCGATGTGCACAGCAGTGGAAATATGAATCAAATCAAATTGACTTCTATATTTCTTGACTTCTAGAATTTGCTTCGCTTCAGATTTGGTTTGGAAGTGTTTGCGGTGTAATGTAGCCAGACTCAAATTGTAGAAAGCGCTTCAAATCACTTCATGTCGCTTTCTGAGCTGGAGTGTGAAAAGTATGATGAACAAGGAAAGTGTCCAAGCTTATTTGTAGTTAAATATATGTATGACCACAGTTTGTCTGTTTTACTTTTCTGGTCATCTATACACAGCTATAATACCAGGGCTCTCCATCAACACTCGCTTGCTCACTTGCCCCAGGCGACCAAAATTTGGTAAGGACTAGTATCTGGTCACTTGTCCTGTGGGTGAGTGGAAAATTTTTTGGAATTTATGCCGAGAATATTTTAAGGACTACCAGATTTCTATAAGGACTAGTGGTTTTATACTGTACTAGTCCTGTGGGCGAGTGCATGATTTCAGTTAGTCATGACCCCTGGATATGCCCTTAAAAAGCAGGGAAATCACACAGTGGTAAACTTCAATTCAATTCAAGAATTCTTTATTGCAAAATAGGTGTTGTTTACAATGAGGTGGACCAGCATTCTAGATAGCTTAGAAAATATATGATTAGGAAAAGAAATAGGTGTGTTTCCGATTTACCCCCCCCCCCCCCCCCCGTCCCCTCGACATCTAGAAAAACCTTCCCCTCCCTAAAATTTCTTTGGACCATGCCTGATATTCAGGGGAACAACTATTGTTATAAAATAGACATTTTGTTCAGTTCCTGGAAAGTGGTTTCCTAAAAATAAATAAAAAAAAGTTACCACCCCCTACCTAGTTCTCAGCCAGATAAATCGGAAACATATTATTTTTTGGGCCCTATTAAACCAGTTCTACGATTCATAGAGTGGGATCCACTCATACCCCCTGCACCCCCCCCCCCCCCCGTACCAGTCATTTCTGGAATGACCCTATACCCCATGCCCCCCCCCCCGACCCACCCCCACCTCCAAGGCCCCCTGCTATCAACAATACAGCAGTAAACCTATAGAGAGTACATGTCTAGGCCAGGCTGAAACTTAGCAGAGCTTTCACTACCTGTGGGTTGGAGAGATAATATTTACATGGCTCCAGCATGGAACCAGTCTATGAGGAGCAGCTCACTGAGTCACTCCTGCTCCTGCACATACCTGCATGAGGAGCTCACGTATAAACACTCTAGGCTCAGACCTTAGAGACTCCCTCCAAACTGAGGGAAAGCCTCTCCAGTCTAGGCTCAGAGCTTAGCGACTCCCTCCAAACTGAGGGAAAGTCTCTCCTTTTTTTAGGCTCAGACCTTAGAGAGTCCCTCCAAACTGAGGGAAAGCCTCTCCAGTCTAGGTTCAGAGTTGAGAAAGTCCCTCCAAACTGAGAGAAAGCCTCTCCAGTCTAGGCTCAGAGTTGAGAGAGTCCCTCCAAACTAAGGGAAAGTCTCTCCAGTCTAGGCTCAGAGTTGAGAGAGTCCCTCCAAACTGAGGGAAAGCCTCTCCAGTCTAGGCTCAGAGCTGAGGCAGTCCCTTGAAACTGAGGGAAATCCCCTCCAGTCTAGGCTCAGAGTTGAGAGAGTCCCTCCAAACTGAGGAAAGCCTCTCCAGTCTAGGCTCAGAGTTGAGAGGGTCCCTCCAAACCGAGGGAAAGCCTGCTCAGTCTAGGCTGAGAGGTTAGAGAGTCCCTCCCAACTGAGGGAAAGCCTCCCCAGTCTAGGCTCAGAGCTTAGAAACTCCCTTCAAACTGAGGGAAAGCCTCTCCAGTCTAGGCTCAGCGCTTAGAGACTCCCTCCAAACTGAGGGAAAGCCTCTCGTTCTAGAGTGCAAAATGCCATTAGAATCGCATTAGGACGTCTACTCCAGAGCCAGGAAAAGTTATTAACGCTCATGCAGTAGGCTTCCAATCACTGACATACCATTCTCATATGATTAGTCATCAGAAAATTTACAATTCGCCTTCAACTCTCAAATAAGGCCAATTCTAAGAGGGAGGGAGAGTGAGAGAGAGGGAAGGAGAGAGGGAGAGAGGGAGGGAGGGAGAGAGCGGGGAAGAGGATAGTGAAGGAGAGAGAGGGAGAGAGTAGAGAGAGAGTGAAGGACAGAGAGAGGGTGGGAGAGGATGAAAGAGAGGAAGAAAGGAGGAGGTAAGTGATAGAGGGAAATAGAAAGGGGGTAAAAAGAGAAGGGGGAGGGAAGAGAAAGGGACAGTGAAAGAAAGAGAGAATTAGATGGAGAAACAGCCAGCCAGCCAGACAGACAGACAGAGTCAGAGAGATAGTATCAACTTGAATGAAACCAACTGTACAATGTAGTAAGATTTCAAGAGATCTCAATGGTTGTCAGTCTTATCTTGTTTCTACAGTTGTAGGCAGTGTCTGGTCTTTTATCACTATCTATAGCTCTCCACACCATGGCATGGCCACTTTCTACAGTTGTAGGCAGTGTCTGGTCTTTTATCACTATCTATAGCTCTCCACACCATGGCATGGCCACTTTCTACAGTTGTAGGCAGTGTCTGGTCTTGTATCACTATCTATAGCTCTCCACACCATGACACGGCCACTTTCTACAGTTGTAGGCAGTGTCTGGTCTTTTATCACTATCTATAGCTCTCCACACCATGGCATGGCCACTTTCTACAGTTGTAGGCAGTGTCTCGTCTTTTATCACTATCTATAGCTCTCCACACCATGGCATGGCCACTTTCTACAGTTGTAGGCAGTGTCTGGTCTCTTATCACTATCTATAGCTCTCCACAACATGGCATGGCCACTTTCTATAGTTGTAGGCAGTGTCTGGTCTTGTATCACTATCTATAGCTCTCCACACCATGACACGGCCACTTTCTACAGTTGTAGGCAGTGTCTGGTCTTTTATCACTATCTATAGCTCTCCACACCATGGCATGGCCACTTTCTACAGTTGTAGGCAGTGTCTCGTCTTTTATCACTATCTATAGCTCTCCACACCATGGCATGGCCACTTTCTACAGTTGTAGGCAGTGTCTGGTCTCTTATCACTATCTATAGCTCTCCACAACATGGCACGGCCACTTTCTACAGTTGTAGGCAGTGTCTGGTCTTATCTTTCCTATCTATAGCTCTCCACACCATGGCATGGCCACTTTCTACAGTTGTAGGCAGTGTCTCGTCTTTTATCTCTCCTATCTATAGCTCTCCACACCATGGCATGGCCACTTGAGGGGACAACATTCATGGAATTTTCGTGATAAGGAAATGTCAGGCCATTTTGAACAACATACATATTTCTTGATAAAACTCTTTAGTTTCACTACACATCCATGAATGTTTGCATATTTTTACTAAGTACACATAAAATAAAAAATAAAAAGAATAATGACATAAAAATAATTTTGCGAATAATGATAATAGAACCAATAAAGTTTTCTAGGCGTGAGACCATTTATGTGTGTGGGGGGGGGGGGGGCGTGAAATATATCTTCGACCCTATTATGACATGAGGTAACAAAAAGTGGACCAAATTAATTCATTAATGTTTTAAATGAATTAATGTTCACTTATTAGATGTTCTTTATGACAGCAATGCTGAAAATATGTTGATAAAATGTTATTTATTACAGAAATTTGATGAAATGTAGGTACAAATATAGTGGAATTTAGGAAAGAGAAATTTTGCACGTTTTCAGAAATATTGATACTTGGGTCTTAAATTCATGTACCAAAGGATTAATGACCGACATTGAGGGGCTGCAGACCGATATTGAGGGCCCAAAACAGAGCCTATTAATCCTTTCAGTCTATCCTTAGGTTGTTATAATAGCCCCTGGACTGAGTGACTAAAAAACTAGAACCGTTTAAAATACTAATTCTAAAGGCCACCACAGTGCCCACACCTGACACCCCTACATGCAGCCATCCACACACAGGGGTCAGATTGTCAGAAAATGTACAATTGGCAGCTGTACACATTTAGTAAATTAGGCTAAATTAGGCTACAATTTGGTCAATACTAGGTAAATTCGAATATATTCAGCATTGCATTGATTCTAGCAATCTGTTGAACTGTATTTTGAACTTTAATTTCGTCTGAAATGTGGGTTATTTGAGAGGATTGGCGAAGGTGAATTGTACATTTTCAGAAAATCTGACTCACTGTAGTGGAATAACTGCAGCCCCCCGTCGACATGGGAGACCGGTGAGCTGGTCTCAGCCTGACGGGAGCAGCTCGAGTAACTGCCGTGTAGCTTTGATGTGCTCGCCGGCACCTGCTCACGGGGGGTGGGGAGGTGAGGACAGGTGAGGGATGAGATGACTGAGACAATAAACAGATGCTCCCTTCTATATATCAACTCTAGCTATGCTCCCTTCTATATATCAACTCTAGCTGCACTGGTGGGGGAGACTTACTGTTGCCTCTGCCTGTAGCATAAGGGATGGACCTTCATGTCGATTACACTGGATTGGATGTAGCTTGCACTAGATGTATGACATTTATCTGTATGAATCTGTACTTTAATTAAGGTATTTTTTACTCTAATTTTACATATTCAGATACATGGTTACCTTTGATCAATTCTAGCATCAGTGGGGGAAATTACATACTGAAAATATTTAATATACATACAGGATGATGTCGGTTACACTACATTAAATGTCACTAGATGTATATGAATCTGTAATTTAATTAAGGTATTTTTACTGTAATTTTACATATTCATACACGTGGTATTCATTTACATGGTAACCTTTGATAAATTTTAGCATCAGTGGGGGAAAAATCATATACTGAAAATACTATTAATATACATAATCTTATACAGGACAGGATGAAGTCAGTGATGCTATAATAAATGTAGCTTACACTTATCTATATGAATCTGAACTTTATCAGTTATGGCATTTTAACATATTCTTATAAATGGCACAGTCTAGGCTTAGTCCATGTCAGATGAGATAAGATGCTAATGGCTTTCCCAGCCCTGGAGTAGGCCGACAACAGATTGTATTTGTGCTCATGGTTCGCTTCTACAGAGTGCACTTTTCATCTGCTCAAATCAAACATCAGATTTTAGGGCAACGTCTTGAGGCACTTTAGGCAATAGGGGAGTTGCATCTGCCACTGTGCATGTCTCTTACAGTGCATCCTGGGATGGATTCTGTTGAGATCTGACAAACAAATATTTGGCAACATTTTTATCCAAAATTGCAAGAATATTGTGACCAATATCATTTGTGTAAATGTTCTATGAAAACCAAATGCATGATGGGAAAGATGTATAACACCTGGATGTCAATAGAGCACCGATAAATATCCCATGTTGAACATGGCATGTTTTCTAGAGATTTTATACTCTACTATTACTATTAGTCCCATAATTAACCTCTCCACGAACATCGAAGGTCCACCCCCTTACGTAAGCGATAGCCAGTCAGCGAGCTTGAAACCATAAACAGATGTGGCCCACATGGCCATGTATTGCGCGCACTGCATGTTGACAAGTGCAACCTCAGACACAAACGTAAACACGGCCTATACTTTAACATAGGAAGGTACCATGTTTTGCCCAAAATATAGGATTTTTCACTGGATTTGAAGTGTTTTGTACTATTATTTCGGTAGTATGGACCCACCAATACCCCCTACTCTCATCAGGGCGGCTGGTTTTAAGAAACATAAAGAAAATCAGCAGAATAACAAATAAAACTTGTAAAAAAATATAGATCCCTTCTTAAAAATCTCCTTATACAGGAGACAAATGTAGATAACTAAGATCTAACTTATACCTTACATTAGTAATAATCTCTCTCCATCTCCTTAAATCCCTTTTTCAAATCTAACTATTGATCAATTGAACATTCCACTATAGATATATTTATACCTGCTACATGGTATTATTCATCATGGAGTGTTACTATTTCATTTCAATTATTAACACTTTTTCTTTATGAGTTATGAGTTTGTTATCTTACTGCCTGAACTAATCTCATACCTGTGATACCTTTCTCCAAGGTAAAACTTTTGCCTCTTTCTCTATATCTTATGCTATCAAACATATTTTCCGTTGCCATTGAGACTTAGTATATAACCATATCTTTAGTGTAGATGTCTATATGTTGTATGATGAGAACATATCAGAGAAATGTTGTATCTGGGTCCAAATTAAGATCAAAACACGCCTCTAGATAGGCAGTTTTAATGCTGTACAGTGGTCGTCGAGGGTTTGTTTGTCTGAGCTGGCACCGCGTGGAGTCCCGGGAGACGGTGGGCGGAGCATAGCCCCTCTCGTGGAGAGGTTAATTCTATGCGAATCAAGATTCAAAATTGCGGCTATGCAAATCCCCTATTCCCTAGACTGCTCTTGCTTCACTTCATATTCGTGTATATGCTTTTTTTCCAAGAACCAAAAAACAGCGAACCATTAGGTACATAAAGTGCTGCCCAGTGGAACGGCAGCTTAATTTGCAGTGAGTTTCCCTCAGTTTAGAGGGATCTGATAGGCTCTGAGCCTAGACTGGGTTACATTTGATATATATCACCAGTGGTGGAACATTATATTAGTACACAGTCTAGGCCCAAATTTGAGAGTCCCTTCAAACAAAGGGAAAGCCTCTCATTTCAAACCACAAAGTGCCATTATAATTCCATTAATACTGCAAAATGTCATTATACTCCCATTAAACCGCCGAGTGTTAGGCCAGAAAACCGATTAGTGAAGTAACTAACTTTGCTAACTTGCAGAGCGATATACAAAATAATATTGATATATAAGATGATAATGTATGTAGTAGTCCTCTATCGTAATGTATTATCTGAATTGTGTAATTTAAAGGTAATTTGTTCAAGGAAACTTATTATATTATTTCTCTCTTCTTAAATTGTACCATACTTTTCATTCGATGACTTGAAACCTACCACATGTGTGGAATTGTTTGTCGAAATAAAACACGTTTTTAAAAAAAAGGTAGGCTAACATACCATTCTAATCTAAGGGTTTGGACTTAGAGTGTAAAGCTCTGATTATAGCATAAGGGATGGGACTTGATGTCGGCTACACAATATTTGATGTAGCTTGCACTATAGATATCATTTATCTGTATCTATCTGTACTTGAGTTCAGGTATTTTTACAGTTCATCTCAATTAACTTGAAAAAGCAAATATTAATATTCCCCTGGGCGGTCTCTTTCCTTTGATTTGACAATTTATTATATGCCCATGCTGAAAGGGGGTGCAATAAAAATATTTTATTGTACATGTACAAATGATTACCACCATTAATCACAGAGATAAAAGATATAGGTCTGCCTGGTGTCCGGGACAGTCTAGGCCCAAAGTTGAGTCCCTTCAAATGAAGGGAAAGCCTCTCGCCTCAAACCGCAAACTGCCATTATAATTCTATGAAGACTGCAAAATGTCATTATATTCCCATCAAAACGCTGAGTGCTGGGCTAGGAAACTGATTAGCGAAGTAGGCTGACATACCATTCTTATCTGATCTGAGGGTGTGGACCTAGAGTGAGTGAGTGAGTGAGATTGGTTGCTTTACGCCCTTATCAACACATTTAATATGGTTATATCAAGGGCGGGAGAGCTGAGAGGGAGGCAGTTTATGATCATACCCAGGAAATAGAGATAAGAGAAGAAGGGAGAGGGAGACAGAGAAAAGAGATAGAAAGGCACTTTATGGACCTAGAGTGTTTAGAAGATTATACGATGAATCTTTTAATCAGTCTAGGCCCAAAGATGAGAGGGAAGGAACACTCTAGCCAGTCTAGGTCCAAACCCTCAGATCAGATAAGAGTGGTATTTGATATGAATGATATTTGTCATGGTAGACATTGGCCAAAATATATATAAAAAAAAAAAATAACTTTAAACAAAACACCATAAGACTAATACAAATAATCACACTGGAAACAATCAGTTATAATCAGCTTTACTTTTTACCATTTACTCAATGCCAATACATAATGTTCCTGTCGGCAGAAAAAAAAGACAGCTGGCGTGATTTCAGCCACCAAACAAATGTTGTCACCTCGTAAAAATGAATAGATCATGTTCTTCCATGACCATGTACATGTTTCCTGCAGGCCTTCACATTTATTCATAAATAATGTTAGGATTTTGTTGAGAAAACCTTGAGGCAGGGGATTTAAATAATTATATTTATAACATGTTTACACCTCATTCTGTTTTCATTTTGTAATTTATTTCGGGGTCTCTTAGTCTTAGCTAAGAAGTATTTTCAGACCATCAACACTTTGGTTAACGATTCAGAAATAGATTCAGAAATGAATTTTTAAATCATCAGAAAACGGAATATGACATTAGATATAGGCTAAACTGTTAAAAGTAGTGAATGATTAATTACAATTAATTAATAATGTAGTTAAATAATGGGTAATAAGTTTGGGTAGGCCTGTATTACATTGTATTCATTGTCCATTTAAATTATAATATTTCTATGTGGATTGCGTAAAATATTCAACAAATTAATGTCCATTTTGGGTAAGAAATTTTAAAAATCAACAGAGAAGGGAATATAAAATCGATTCAGAGAAAATAACTCTGAGAGCAAAGACTCGAAAGAGAGTACATTGTGATACTAACGTTAACTCTTTAAAATTGTTTAAAATCTACTGCAAGGCTACATAGCCCCCACAATAAATGTGGTAACATGATATGTTAATTTAGATTCATTTTATATGTATTTCTCTTGTATGTATTATCATGGTATTATAGAAACACTTATGCTATTCTTGTAAGGTTCTGTCGGAAGAACTGTCAAGGCAGAGATATGTGACCCGATTTTTCGAGTATGCCATGTAAAAAAAATGGAAAAATAACGTTTCAATATAATTATATAGGCCTATAAGATCATTGACTGAATTTTATATAATTAATAAGAAAATAATGGACAAATTCATTAGATAAAAATTATAAACAACAGATTAACATCAGACAACCGCAATCGGTTAACTTTTAATAGCTCCATCATTATATTAATCATTAACGGGAATAGGTATAATTCAGGGTAATAAAACCACCTTTTCCACTTGAGCATCCAACCTCAAGCGATTAAGCTCTGACAGGCCGAGCCAAGCTGGGAAACCCATCAGCGAATAAACGGAACCAAATGTTGCACCAACCAAAACAACAACAGCAATAATTGTTGTCAGTCTGTCTGTGTGTCTGCTTCAGTGAGCCCACCTGTTCAAAACATAACTTCACCACCTCCTTCCAAAAATAGGCCAGGTGCATTGTGTGACTGAGAGGGAGTGTAGGGAGAGAGAGAGCATCGGTAGGCCTATACCACGAGCACAGCTCAGTGTCCTCAGTTTCAAAATACAACAATAATATAAACAATCGATCACACCACCCAATGCAAAATACACTCACCTTTCGATCGCGGTCAGCAAAAGGCAGTGCACACCATGGCATTTCAGAGAAATATTCATTAAACTGTTCCTGGTCTTTGTCCGAGCTGACATAGACAATCTCAAGATTGCGGTTCTTGAATTTGTTGTAGAAATCCACCAACTTGGGAGTGAATCCCCGGCATGGAGGGCACCAATGAGCGGAGAAATAAAGTCCAACGATGTGCTTGTCAGTCGTCAGAGATTTCGTATCCACCTTCTCCGCGTTCGCTTTGACAACCACATCGCCGATTAAGTCCCTGATATTAGGCATTTTCGCGTATTTCCACAAGCTAAAGGACGGCGCCAAGCTTCTGTTGTCCTCTCCGAGGCCAAACACTATCTGGGGAAGACTTTGGCGCTGGAGGGAAATCTACTCATGTACGCGGGAATATTACGTCACATCCGCCCAAGCAGGGGGTTTTCCCATCGCGGCCAGGGGAGCGGTTATTATACCAAGTGCACAGCAAACGGGTCGAGAGTTTGGGTTGTTTTGCGTTGGAATCATCAAGTAAAACCTAAATAACTTAGTATAGGTGAAAGATGGAGTATTTTCCTATTTCCCTTGTAGCTTTTTAAGTGGAACAGCGAATGGAAGGTCATGTTTTTATCACCGTTTCTTCAACGCTTTCAGTTTAGTAACTTTCCCGATGGACTGAAGTTAGTGTTTCGGACAACCACCAGCCGGCAGCACCAGAGAAACTTGCGCTTCACGATCAGTGACAATATTCCATTCCATTCCATTCCATTCCATTCCATTCCATTCCATTCCATTCCATTCCATTCCATTCCATTCCATTCCATTCCATTCCATTCCATTCCATTCCATTCCATTCCATTCAATTCAATTCAATTCAATTCAATTCAATTCAATGCACTTTTTATTCATACAAGAGAGGTGTACAAAACGGAGACCGCATCTGAAAGTGAATTCCAGGTTTTCCAGCGGGTTTATAACTAGTTGACACGGATAATTTAGTCTTTAGATTTTAATTTTATATCATTATGTACAAAAAAGAGGGCTATTTTTCTAAATGTCTAAACTAGGGATGTTTGGTTGAAGCAGAGCTATACATACATGTATAGGGAAAGGGTAGGGAAAGGGTTTCATAGGTTATGATAATTAACACGGTGTAAACCACTGCAGTATACCGCTTGAAATAATATATTTTATTGTGAGCTTGTTAATCTTGGAGATGAGTTGAAGGAGAAACTGAAAGGTAAAGAGTTCCATAGAATTCTCATCCAGACGGATCCTCCTCCGAACAAATCCAATATTAAATAAGATGTGACGTCGTTACAAATCTCTGTAAATACAAATATGCCTTCAAAAAAAGGGACTAACCTGGTCCAGAGAAAGAGTTGAGCAAGAGTGTAGATAAAGAAATCGTTATTGTTTGAGTTGAAAGTAGTGAAGATGTTAAACAGAAGCATGGTATCAGCCATGAAAGAGTTACCCAGACCACCAGAAATATATCTGGCCAATAAGCATCATGATCGATGGAAGGATCTGAGGTAACTGATGTAAAATATGCAAGCAAGAATTGTAATCGAGAGATTGATGAACAGGACCTAAGTTCCTGCAAAGGTGTGAAAATAATTTCATGGAACGTTAGAAGCCTACCACCAAAGATTTCTTATATAACGACTTTTATGGAGAATACGAAAGCAGATATATTGGCGATTCAAGAATCGTGGTTACATAGTAACATACACGATAACCAGATATCAATAGAGGGATATCAATCAATCAGACTGGATAGGAAATCCAGGAAAAAAGGAGGCGGTATAATAACCTATATAAAGTCTGATTACTCAATTAACGACATACGGTATGAAAACCTAAATATATCAAATCTAAACTTGGAAGCCCAAGTTATAGAATGTAAGAGAAATAAGATGAAAACAATGGTAATCATAAACATATATCGCCCTCCACAAAGCCAGTTAACTGAAAGTATAGAAGCCATCAAGCATATCTTAGAAAACATTAATCTTAAAAGCGAAATCTTTTTGGTGGGGGACTTCAATGTGAACCATGAAACAAAACAAATGGACTTCGTGAAACAATATGGTCTCTCCCAAACGATAAATGTACCCACGAGAGTAAGCAAGAAATCCTCCTCTATTATAGATCAAATATTCTCAAATGGTAAATATATTAACCAAACAGGAACAATTAACAATAACACTAGCGATCACTTTCCAATATATATTATAAAGAAAAAGGAAAGGAACACATATAGAAAAGGGAACTTTACATCCCAACAATGGAAAAACTTAGATATAAAGATATTAACAGAGATACTTAAAGATAGTGATTGGACTGGATTTTACCAATCAAGGGATGTAAATGAATGTTGGGACATAATAATAAATAAAATAACCCACTACCTGGACAGGATGTGTCCGTTAAAGGAATATAAGAATATAAGGGAGAGACCAAAATGTTACACACCGCAACTTAATGTAATGGCAAAAGAAAGAGACAGGGCGTTTAAAAAGGCTAGGAAAACAAAGAAACCTGAAGATTGGGATACAGCTAAACAAATAAGGAACAAAGTCAACTCCCAAGTACATAAAATGAAAAGTAAACATTTAAGAGAGGAACTCATTAAAGATCCCAAGGACTGTAGACATTTCTGGGAAGTTATAAAGCCACTCCTGACACCAGACAAAATAAAAGCGAAACAAACCATTAATATTCTTGACGAACATAATAATCTTCATGGAGGATTGGAAGCGTCGGAAATATTAAATGATTTCTTCTCATCAATAGGGGTGAATCTAGCTGAAAAGATCAATCCATTAACAAATACCGAACAAAATGAAATCCCAAACAATAGGTGTATCCAGCCTAATGAAATAAACAACAATGAAATCTTTTCCTTTTGCCAAATAGGTGTGACTGAAATATATGATTACTTACGAAAGTCAAATAATAATAAGGCATCAGGTATCTTACACCTGCCCACCAGGGTTTTGAAACCATGCTTAATGACACTGGCCCCCCAATTTACATACCTGTGTAATTTGTCAATAACCATAAATGAGATACCGAATGAATTTAAGAAAGCAACAATATTACCTTTATTCAAAAAAGGCTCAAGAAATGACCCTTCTAACTACCGACTGATAAGCATAATAAAGTTCCCAGCTAAGATATTAGAGAAGGCTGTACACCATCAATTTTGTTCCTATATCGAAAGGAAGAAAATGTTGTACGCGCATCAATATGGATTTAGAACAGAACATTCTATAAACCAAGCTCACCACAGAATTTTCCACAAAATATATGAGAACTTAAATGAAGGGAAGAAGACGGTATTGGCTTTCTTGGACTTCAAGAAAGCCTTCGATACCGTCGATCATCAAATATTGCTTCAAAAATTAAAATCGTACAAAATCCATAGTGATGTCTTAAAATGGTTTACAAATTACTTAAGTAACAGGTACCAAAATGTTAGTGTCGATGGCATGGTTTCGGGCCAACAGAAAGTACGGTGCGGGGTACCGCAGGGAACTGGTCTCGGACCGTTGCTCTTTTTAATTTATATCAATGATTTACAAGATGTTATATCCGAGGAGAATGTCTACCTTTTCGCGGACGATACTGTATTGTTTGCTTCAAACAAAGATAAAACACTGGCGAATGAGGCTCTGCAGAGAGATTTGCAGAAAGTAAGTTTTTGGTGCAGGGACAATAAAATATCCATAAATATCAGCAAAAGTAATATTCTAGAAATATTACCTGCAAAGCTAGATGAAAACACAAACAAATATACTTTCAAACTAGGTACAGAAAAAATGGATTATACAGATAATTATACATACCTAGGACTGAATATAGATAATAAATTAACTTTCAAAGACCATCTAACCCAGAAAATCTCCCAAGCCACAACCAGACTAAAAGCGATCAGAAGAATCCAGAAGTCCTTATCAACAGCAAATATATTAACTTTGTACAAAGTAGCTGTGAGGCCAATCTTGGATTACGGGGACTGTATTTACTGTGTAGCACCATCCAATATGCTTATGAAACTGCAAACAATACAGAACTCATTCGTCAGGGTTGCATTCAATGTCGACAAAAGAACCAATGTTAATGATTTGCAAATAGAAAATAATATACCTTTGTTATGTACCAGAAGGAAGCATCATTTGTTAGAATTAGGATATAAATTGAGTGATGAGCACCCATTAATAGACAATAGAAAGTTGAATCTACGCTCCCATAATAAAGGGAGAAAAATGATTTTACCAAAACCACGAACAGAAAAGGTGAGAAAGTCAATCTACTACCAACTCCCAAGGTCTTGGAATGACCTGCCAAAGAAAGGAGTCACATGTCCATCAATTGAAAACTTCAAAGTTTTCCTCAGGGATAATATTCAATAATATTCAATAAAACAGTAAACATGAATAATGTACAACCAACTAGGCCGTCAGTAGATAAAGGCCAGGGGGTAGGGGTATGGATTGACTACTTACCCATTAGAGTGGTAATAAACTAAACGATGGTATGTAAATCCAGTATTATCGCAATTAACAGAGTATGAAGTTTAAGTTCGCTGTGATCTCATTTTTGGAGATAGATGAAGGAGGGAATCCGCGATTGTATAAGCTTTTGAGATGAATTTTGAATATTAATAATTGTCATTCGATTGGATGTAATGTATATATTTGATATACTGATATTTCAATACTACATGTAATAATATAATCTACAATGTGTAGAATCAGATATTAGATGTGAAGCTGTAATTGTTAGGATTAAGCATTGTGAATTTGACTTTTCTGTCATTGTTATATATATTTTATAAAAATAGAAGTATAGTATGAGTAATTACTGGAAGACCGTAAAATATCACAACAAAACGGACACTGAACTCTTAAGAAAAGAAAACGATCAGAGACCAAAATGGACGTCCGGGAATACCTATGTTTTTAACAAAGAAGGACACAAAAATCCATTTTTCCATTTTTATTATATGATGTAACTGTATAAAAATGAGAAATAAAACTAATACATACATACATAGCTCTGGTTGAAGGCAGTATAGTATATATTGATCGATAACAAACCATACGGAGTGCCATTGGGTATTTATTAATTACCCATTTATCAATTTATTTGTTATATTTACCTTCTTACTGTTTTTCTTGACGAATTATCAGAGCAATGTCTGAAATTGAAAACTTTCGAAATATGCAAATCCATGCAAGGCAGTGCTACGCTTCTGCGCTAAGAAGTGTGATGTCATGAACCAACGAAATTACTTTATTTGGGTAATAAAAAAGGTTATGTGCTTCCATGACAACCCGTATGGCATTGGTATGTCATACGACTTAGCAGATGGCACCCCTGTATCACGTCGTTGAAATCATGCACGTATGTAATAAAGATATATATGACATGGTTATGATTACGATGATACAATTATGTATATTAATAATTATGCTAATTTATATTGATAATATTACATAATCATACATTATTATAACATTTTATTTCCATTTCACATTATACAATCGTTGTCATACATATCAAGTGCATAAAGATAAAGAAAAGAATGGAAATGGAATATTGTCTGTGACTGTCACAGCTCTTGCGAACATCCCATATTTTTTTGATTACTGATAGAAAAGAACGGTACTAGGTGATACAAGTTGACTAGTAAACTAGAGTAGATTATCAGGTACATAATACAAAATACAGGATAAAATACACATTACAAAATAACAACCACAACTTCTCGGGTTTATTCCTATCCCCGACAACGACCACTAACACTGGGTTACACAGATATACCATGATCATCCCCTTCCCCACTTACAAAGTATTACAACTGTATTATTGGCGAATATTAATGATATTAACAATAATAACAGTAATAATGCCATGCACATAACCTAAATGTGGTTATATGTTAGCATAAAGTGGGTGTGATAATCAGGCTTTAGGGCAGCTCTATAATAGCCATGTTTACAACCTTATTGCTCTGTTTATCAGGCTTAGATCTATAATAGCCATGTTTACAACCTTATTGCTCTGTTTATCAGGCTTAGATCTATAATAGCCATGTTTACAACCTTATTGCTCTGTTTATCAGGCTTAGATCTATAATAGCCATGTTTACAAGCTTATTGCTCTGTTTATCAGGCTTTGTAGCAGATCTATAATAGCCATGTTTACAAGCTTATTGCTTTGTTTATCAGGATTTGGAGCTATAATAGCCATATTTACAAGTTATACCAAATAATTGGCGGCATGCTGGATAAAGATGCCCAAGGCCAGCAGGAAGCCCAGGCCCACATTGGATATATAGGTGGAGTGGCAAGACTTCACATCATCCAGATTAACACTGACGATCTGCAAATAGAAAACATAGATTTATCAACTACTTAGATTACCTATTAATTATTAACTAGCGTGCTGGGAGGGAGTATCGCTATATAGTGGTTTCCCGGTTTGGACTTGTGTTATGGAAACATGTATAACACATAGATATCAACATCAGAACATGGCTATATATTCCATGCTGAACATTACATGATTTCTATAGATTTTAGACTGTACCATTAGTCCCATAATTCCATGTGAATCAAGATTCAATATGGCGGCTATGCAAATCCCCTAATGTATGTTGATCATTAATTCTATAATAGTACCCACCTGCCAGGTGAGGTGTATAAGTACCACCAGCACTGTGATGTAGTACGGCCAGGACAGGTGGGTGACCAGCCCAGTCACCAACAAACATGTTACCATACCAACACTAAATCTAACCAACCACAGTTTGGTATCATCCTTCATAAATAGGGCCTGAGATTTTACTCCCGCTGTGGCATCATCCTTCTTGTCCTGCAAGAGTCATGGAGAGATTTGTTTTATATATTATTTATAGAATCATGGAGAGCTTTGTGTTATATGTTATATGTAGGGACATGGAGAGATTTGTTTTATATATTATTTATAGAATCATGGAGAGTTTTGTTTTATATGTTATATGTAGGGACATGGAGAGTTTTGTTTTATATGTTATATGTAGGGACATGGAGAGTTTTGTTTTATATGTTATATGTAGGGACATGGAGAGTTTTGTTTTATATGTTATATGTAGGGACATGGAGAGTTTTGTTTTATATGTTATATGTAGGAACATGGAGAGTTTTGTTTTATATGTTATATGTACATGTAGAAACATGGAGAGCTTTGTTTATATGTTATTTGTAGAATAATAGAGAGCATTGTTTTAACTTATGCCCCATCAACTGAAACATTAAGAAATGCTGGATGGCATTTCTCCTTGAACAATAGCAGACTAGATCCAGCATAAGAAGCCTCATGGCCTCAGACAGTAGAGAGTGCCAGATGCTAGATTGTATAAACCCATGATGGTTCATGGAGGAGGTACACACACAATTACTCTCTGTTATTCAGTTGAGTTTGTCAGGAACACCTAAGATGAGGATGACTCATTTACCTGGTGTCCATAGATGGTATCATAGTGCAGAGCAAAGAAGACTCCAGCAGTGTAGAGGGGTAGACAGACTGACCAGTCACAATGACCATTCACAGCTGTCCAGCTGATGACCACCATCCAGCTCCTGGCCATGCCCAACATTAACCCTGGCCAGTGGGTGACCCTCTTCATCAGTGGGTAGGCAATGACCAGCAGGGGCACGCATGCCACATACATTAGGCTAGACAGAGAATTAAAGGGGTCAGTTTTTTCAAGTGTGCTCTTTTGCCTAAATATCATATGTGAGGTGTTTCAGGAAAATGAGTCATAAGTTGCAAAATTGATATTTTTCAAAGTGTTTTTTTCACAAGATCATATTATTCGAATGTTCTAATATTTAGGGACTTCATCACTTATGACTATATCAATCGATGTATCAAATTTCAGGACAATCTATGTAATATATCCTTGCATTTTGAAGGTCCTCATATGGAGTATATTTGGTTACTTTACTGTTTATTAACCCCCAGAAATATTGGAAACTTTTTTTTTTCAAAAATTAAAATATCAAACTTTAAATCTAGAAATACTTATTAGATTATTAGACTGTTTACAATCATTGGAATCGGCTTGATCTCATCTTTTCAAATGTAATGGTATCTCAAAATCTATTTTTTGCGACTTATGACTCATTTTCCTGAAACACATCACATATTTGCTGCCCTATCATGATCGATATGCGTTGGATCTTAAAGATATTAGTCTCATCTTATTCCTATGAACAAGGGCTTTCATTCCATGTATACTTTTCCTAGGCTGTTCCAATATTTAGTATCTTAAAATTCTGAAAACTGGTGTTTTGCATCATTTTTCAATAGAAAAAACCAATGAAGTAAAATATAAATGATTTCCACAATGCCTAGAACATTTTTCTGCATGTTACTTTTCTTTTCTCCAATACATCTAGGACTAAATTAGTTATAATTTCCTTTTTGAGCATATGAACATGGTAACAACCTCCAGAGTGACCTTCAATAATTTCCAACCATCAGAGTAACACAGGAAATCCCCTTTTTTACATGAATGGTTAGAAATATATATTTTTCAAGTATGTATACAAAACAGTATAGTGGAGACGGTATTCATGTATTCTTTAATGTATAAAAATTTCCTGATATTTTCAAAACTTTTGGGTGAGGAAGAGGTTATTGTATGCAACCCTTATTTTCAAACTTGAAGGGATTTCATGCGTTATGGCTGAAAAATAATCCATACAGGATAAACAATTAAAAGAAAATAATTCATATAACCATGTTCTAGTCCCATTTCAATCTCCCTTATGGCATCACTACACAATTTGGTGATAGTCTTGATTCAGGACAAATAACAGGCCAATAGTCCTTAAAATGTCCCTTAGTAACGCATGAAAGCCCTATGTAAACTGGCAGTGACACATCAGCAGATTTTTTTTTGGAAACGTTTTTATTCAGAACATAGGCGACAAGCCCCCTCTCACACCATTAGTGATTTTCGTAGGGGAACTTGCCAAACAATTTCACATGTAGTAGGAGTGTATCCAGTAATATACAGTTTCATATTATAAAGATGAGAACCTCAGTCGCCGCTGTCTATATTACTATTATATTCTTGCGAAACTAGAATAATTTTTATTCTTATGACGACTCAAGTAAGATATGATAATAATGTAGTGAGATGGGTGATGATGAAATTGGGTTCCAGACTAGTTCTGTTACAATAGACTATTCATCGTAGTGAGCGAAATGGTTTGTGATAATATGACTTATGTTGTAATAATTGGTGATGTGTAATACACAAAACTAGTAAGTCGGTAGGATATAATCAATATGTACATTACATTGTTTTCAGATATAGTAGAAAAGGTGGCCCAATATATTTATTTGGCTGTATTTATCCTTATATGGTTTACTAGCCACCTCGCCACTCCCCTCCACTTACACAACCACCACAATACCATCGCAAGGCTTACCGCAGAGCTTACTGCAGAGCTTACCACAGCCAGTGGAGACCCCCTTAAGACTGTACCATTGGTCCCATAATTACATGCGAATCAATATTCGAAATTACGGCTATGCTAATCCCTTATTAAAGCAACACCAATCGATGTATTATCTTGTCACCAACCACAGATATAACCGCAGAACAGGTCTCCACTGCTACGGTTGGTCTGCACATGCACATGAACTGCGCTTGAATATAATTTCCTGTTTTTCTATCGCAAAGCTTACTGCAGAGCTTAACGCAGCCGGTGGAGACCCCACTTTCTGTTATGGAAACATGTATAACACATGGATATTGACATCAGAGCATTGACAAATATTACATGCTGAATATTGTATGTTTTCTATAGATTCAAAGTGGGGTGTCCACTGGCCTTGCGATGGTGTTGTGGTGGTTGTGTAGGTGGAGGGGAGTGACAAGGTCCTCCTAATATAGCTTTATATGGTTCACTAGCCACCTCAACATATAGAATCATCATAGCAACATCACAAGGCTTACTGCAGAGCTTACTGAAGAGCTTACTGCAGCCAGCGGATACCCCCCTTAAGACTGTACCATTAGTCCCATAATTCCATGCGAATCAAGATTCGAAATTACGGCCATGCAAATCCCCTATTAAAGCAACACCATTGAAAACCTGAGTTACCATGTGCTGTTGAGCTTGAGGCAGAGCAGCAGAAACAGCACGGTCATCACACTGATCAGTATGTAGGCTTCTACACAATACAGCTTCCCACTGGCAAGCGGGCGATTTTTGGTCCGCTTCACCTGCATAGTAATTTGATATAGAAATAAAAATTCTCAAAAGTTTCTCCACATTCAAATTTGACAGATGAATTAAAGTGGAATTTGGCAACTCTAAACAACATTATAATCCTGCCCAAATTTCTGTGAACAGATTCATTCAAGCTTAGATGGCACTGGTAAGCCATATTTATAACTGTATTCACCTTCCTATCAAAGTCCTGGTCCAATATATCATTGAGGACGCAGCCGGCGGACTCTATGAGCATTGAGAGGAAGGCAAAGAGGAGCAGCAGGTTTAGGTCCGGCAGGGCTCCTGGCCGGGTGCCTGATAGGTTCAGGTCTGGCAGGGTGCATGGCAGGGCAGCTGATAGGTTCAGGTCTGGCAGGGTGCATGGTCGGGCAGCTGATAGGCCGGGCTGGGCAGCAAGTAGGATACTCCACACACATGGTACATATGTGAGAAGGGAATCTGTGAGGAACAATGAGACAGGACATCATTAACTAATTAAATAATTCAAAGGGAATGAGTTCAATCCAGTACAAGGAATTGACAGGACGCAGAGCATTAACTAAGTCCATCGAACCCCTTGGGAGTATACCCAAGAAGAAAAACACTGTTAAAAGGTCATTCGTATTGTATTGTATTTTGTTTTGTTTTACTTTATCTGTTTCCATTCTTATTGTTAGTCGTAGGTCCATCTGACACAACATTATTATATTTTATTTCTCCTCCTTATAACCTAAGTTAAAAATCAAAATTAAAGGTAACCGCCGGCAGAAATGGAATTAACTTTTCATATAGGCACGTAGACCCTTTTGTCGTTCCATTATTGTATATTGTATTAAGTCAGACAAATAAAAGATTCTCTTATCTTATCTTATCTTATCTTATGAAGTATATTGGTTTTGTTTATTGGGATTCCAACGTTTCGGGCAGGAGGCCCAGGATACAGGAGGCCCTGAATAATTGAATAATTATTGGAAGGACATGAGGTGCCTGAAAAACCACTTTGGATGTCAGGACAGGATCACAGATAAAATAAAATAATTTACATTATGTTCCACTCATCCTGAACTTGGTTTACATGCATTTTCTATAGCAAATGGCATGATGGAGAGTTCAAACTGATTGAGACCCATCAGAAAACGGGACAAACTCTGAAGGGGTGAGTTCTCATTTTCTGATGGTGTTGAGGTCAATGGTTTCCTAGCAAAATCACAAGCATCTCCATCTTTTTTTTAATTTTTCTAGCTTGAATATTACTTTCACAATCAATGAGATCAAATTATTATATAAAAAAAGTGGGGTTAAATTACAATAGTGTACTAGCAACGATTAAGAGAAACAGTAAAAATAATATTCATATAATCTTGAAATGTTTTTAGAAATAAGGGGCATGTTCTTAGGAATGTACACATACCATTTGTAGGTTTATACGATCGGAATTGACAAAGATATGCACCTCCTCTAACAATCACTGCAAAATTATATTTTTCCCAATCTTATATCTTTGCTCATTTATAAACGTCACAAAAGGATGCAATGAAGATCTGTATGATCGAAATGACTATGGGAATATATCTAAACATGAATTAGGTAGTATACTTCGCAAGAAAAAAATCTTTAAAACTGAAGCAGACCCCCTGCTGAAATGAGATAAGGCCCACTGGATAAGATAGGTAAAAGCACCCAGCTGTGATAACATGTAACATTCTATTCAGCAGTGCCAGCCACTGTCATAAAGCATCCGCATAGGAATGAGAGTCCAATAATCAATCCATTTACTTCAGTTTTGTTTATAATGTGTTGTATAACATATTCATTTATATCAGAAGGGAGTATAACGTGTTGTATAATGTATCGTTTTCAAAGCCATCCATACAGCCATAAAAGCGTACAAGCGATATCACGTCTTAAGTGTTCGTTATAATCCTACTGAAATCCTATATAATTGTCATGATGTGAGCCATCATTCCAATGTATATGGTAAAACATTCCAAGGTATACGGTAAATGAGTGTGCCAGGTCATAGACTAAAGGTGGAGCTTGGATATTGGATCCATGCCATAGGTACTGCGATACACTAATGTATGCAGGAGGGGAGGGCCCAGGTTTCTCCCTAGAAACGGGAAATATTGTAAATGTACAGAGAATAAAGAAATACATTCAGTTGGCATTCTGCATGGAACTAGCATACAGCTAGAGAACTATTGAGTCTAGTGTTGGCTTGTCATTTATATATATTCAAGTGCATTGAGGATATGTCTGGAATACCTGGAACATAATGCTATCTCCAATATATCTATCTATACGGCTATAAGATCTACAGTGAACAATGATCTAAAGACTAAACTTTATATAATGAACACTTTGGGCCAAAGAGTATGTCGGTACCGTCCTTTCTGTGAATTTATGGAAATGGCAATTTTGCATGATAACCCCCTAAAAGTGTGATAAAGAGATATATTTATCTATTTTAGTGCTGGGCATAATTGTCAAAGTTATGATTATAATTATTATAATTCCCCCTGTTATAATGATTAGATGCGTATATGGAATGTAAGAATTCACGCTCAATTAACCAACGTGATAGTGAACCTCATGCTATATGTGCACTCACTTGAAAGTAACTTAATTGATAACTAGTGTTATCATAAATTCACCCACAACGTTTAAATATAGCCCGAGTCGCCAAAACTGAAGGAGTAAATTACCTCGGATCGGTTTTGAACTCCTATGATAGCATACAACAACTCAAACTTACATAGATTTCAACAGACGGTTATCATACAATCTTTTTTTTTATTACTGAAGGCCATACATAATTTAAACTGTTTATAGGCATTAATGGCATTAAAAAATGAACTCACAGATTATAGGACCTCCGAGGGGGCAGAGGACCAAAACCCTGTTCATTATTTTTCATATCTCTGTAACTGTATGAATCATATTGAATAAAAGCATTATATATATATATATATAAGACATTGCCATAACCGTTTCCAATTTAGGATGAGCCGTAACTCACTGATTTTGAATATGTATACTATCATTGTACTATATCTTTTCCCATATTATACTATGATTTAAGAGGTATACCTGGAAAATCTCAGCGTAGAAAGTACATTGAGAAGGACCATTCCTTTTCAGTATCGCATTAAGCAGAAATGTATATGTTTATTGAATAAAAGTTTTATTATAAAATAATAAATAAGGCCCATGAACATTATGTTTCCAGACATCCTTCTAATTGAACACAAATAACTTTTTATCTTGTATACGAGTTCTAAGTGTATATAAAACCAGAGCTTATAATGTGGGGAACAGTTTAGTACAGCTGTCACTTATTAGAAATTAAGTTCATTGGTCAAGTTGCCATAGCAACTGTATCGGAACAATTTTGAAATTGTGAAAAAATAAGGACCTCATGGCAATCAAATGTCTCCTATTTCATGACAACTTGATGGAAACTAATTTCATATCTTCAAGTCGTACTAAACAAATTTCTGCATCTGTTGATCAATATATCACATGTGTGATTCCAACTTTGTCACAAAGAATAAGACCAGTATCAGTCCAGAAGTAAATCCGCCCAGAATATATTTTTTCCTGTGATAAATGAGTTGCTTGTGACTGACGTTTACCTTACAGATTGTTGAATGATCGAGGAAGACATGAAAGCAAATTAAACTAATGTAAACTTACATCAGTATTTTCAATAGGGGAGTTGCATATGCCACTGCGCATGTCTGGTACAGTGCATCATGGGATGGATTTTGATGAAATCTGACATACTGATATTTGGGAACATTTTTCTAAAAAATTGCAAGAATGTTTTCACATATATCACAGCTTTTATGAATTTTCTATGAAAACCAAATGCATGATGGGAAAGATGGAGACTTGTGTTATGGAAACATGTATAATACATGGATATTGACATCAGAGCAATAATAAATATTCCATGCTGAACATGGCATGTTTTCTATAAATTTTATACTGTACCATTAGTCCCATAATGCCATGCGAATTATGATTCAAAATGGCGGCTATGCAAATCCCCTATTAAAGAAAGCAAATTAAATCTCAAGTTTGGTTCTAATGTAATAAGTATAACAAATTATAACTTGTTAGGCGTGTGCGAGAGCATTAGAAATGTAAAAGCTCGAGGGCAGGTACCTTCCACACAAAAAAATAACAAGAAATAGTTAACAGTGATCAGTTTACATTTATTTATTTATTTCCTGTTCATGTAGAAGATTGCGTTTCCAAGGGAAACGGAGATTGATGTCAGTTAAATGTAAAGTTCGAGAGGGAGGGATAGTAGGAGGGAGAGGAAGTGGAGACAGAAAACATGAAAACCCTATCCCATATATATGACTGGTCATTCCATGTGATTCTGTTGGTCCCTTTAACACCTTTGCATATGAGGCATCTTATTTCACAACTTGCCACTTTAATTCACACATGGTCTACCCTTTAATTCACACCTAAACGCCATCCCCTTCCCCTCCCAGCCATTACCAGCATGATTCTGATCCCATCTGCTGATATCAGAATCAACAGATTCTTCACACTGATATCCAGGATGGGAGGAGCCAAGATGCTATCAATGATTGACAGATCTCACCCCAATCCATTTAGATTGATGATAACATCAATCTAAAAATATAACCCACACATTCCGTATTAAAGGGTAGAACTTTTATAAGTGTCCATATCATGGGCCTTATTTAGTGCAATTTATAACCCTTCTCGCTTCCCTCCCTCCCCTCTCTCTCCCTCTATATCCCTGGAGGTCTAGAGAGAAGGAGAGGAGAAACCATGCTCCTCCTATTTCTCTCCACGTGAAGGATTTATAAATGGGTCAGATTTTCGGAAAATGTACAATTGGCAGCTCTACACATTTAGGACATTCTGCTAAATAAGCCTGAAAAATGATGAATACTGGGTATATCTGAGTGTATTTGGTGTCGCAATGATTTATAGTATCAGTTCTGTTATGTTAAACAGCATTTTGAAGCTCATTTCAGTCTTAAATGTGGGTTATTTGAGAGGATTGGTGAAGGTGAATTGTACATTTTATGAAAATCTGACCCAAATGTTAACAGTAAATAGCGCTACAATGTCAATTGGATCGGTGTACTGTTTTCTCTAAAAACTGTAATTGTACAGACATAAGACTTATAGGTATGTAGTTTGAAATATAATATATGCCTCCTTGCTTGGGAATAGGTACAACTTTGTATATAGGTAGGTAGGTAAGTAGGTAAGTAGGTAGGTAAAAATGTACAAACTATAATTACAGCTGATATCACATACATTATAAGGTCATAAACATGTATACATAATTACATGTATAAGTTCCACGTTAAGTTCCATTCGTTGGCCAGCATGAAACCAAAAGTATTTTTTAAAAAAAATGAAACCAAAAGTATTAAATCAACAACTACAGGCAAATTACATGCATGTAATTACACTAATTAGGTCTACTGGGGCATAATTGCACCGTATATATATTATATATATAATTTATATAATTTTATAATAATTTATATAATTTTCATCTCTCGCCTCTCATATTGATATACACGTAGGTCTTCCAGCCTGTCCTAAATGATAACTTAAGAGCCTAATCCACTAAGCCGATTCTCATGCGATTCTCACATTATTTAGTACAAAAGAGTCCTATGTGGCGCAAAAACGCATGAGAATCGGCTTAGTGGACTAGGCCCTTCATAAAAAAAACTTTACATATTTTTAAGTATAAACATGGGTACAATCACTTTACTCAACACCGTTATTGTTGGTAATTCTTGGGGGTTAATCTTGTGCCACTATGTACAATGCGTGGTCTACTTTCCATCTGACTATTCAGTTATTAATTACAAAGTATGATCGTATTAGCTGTAATAAATGATAATACTTAATACTTTAATATCAACCTTGATGTCTAAAGAGACACATGTGTAGTGAACTCGGTTCGGGACTCTTAGCTTAGGAATAAAACGGAACAAGAATTACTCTCATACTCTGGTTTTATTACCACACAACCTTAGACCAACCTTTCTGGACCAGCCAGAAAGGGAACATATACATTGTAAAATGGTATAAACAAGGTGTGGAGAATATTCATATCACAGATATTCTCATAAAAGCGAAGTTAAGAATAAGTAAAACCAGAGATTGGGTACGAACACATAAAGGAACATTTGCATAGCATAAAATGACAATATACAAGGAAAAGACACAATATAAAGTGATGAATACAAATAATAGTAAATAAGCTACAGACCACTCTTCCAGGGTCTGTGCTTCGGATAGATCCGAGAGCCCTTGACTGCCCTCTGGCGTCAGTCCGAAAGGACTGGAATCAACCAGCGGACAGTCTCGGACTCCCGGACTGCACTATTCCGGAACCCATAAAACACACGACCACTACAATACCCCCTCTTTCTTTTAAAGAGTTTAAAACCATGTTTAAAAATCGGGTAATAGAACAATAAAGCATATGAAAAGAGGAAAAATAATACAAATCACCACGAGTAAACACAAAAGTCACTCAATACATAATAAAAAATCATAGACAAGTACAAGCAGGAGCATTCAGTGTCCTCACTACTGATACAAGTGGAAAGATAAAAATGATTGGTGTAAATGGTGAAATAAAAGTAAAAAAATTCCTCCGGCTCTCTGTGAGAATAGTAAATCTCACTACTACATTCTGTAGTATAAAAAAAAATAAGAGAGAAAAGTTCATTACTTTAAAAAGTTCCAGTGGTCAATATCCGTGGGTCATGCCGATTCATCTCTGTGTCCATCCGAATGTGTCCATATCCATTTCCAAGTCCATAAATCAGTCCAGTCATCATCATCCACACAGGTCGTTCCATTCCGAGTCCGAGCATCATTCGTGGGCGATCCGTGTTGTCATCTGGTCCGTCCTATGGTCATCCTCCTTCACTGGCGATGAGAGTCCTTCTCGTCGTCCTGCTCCATGTCCATGTCGGCATCATCCTCCACGTCACTGTGGCCAGTTTTGGTTCCAGGAGTGGGGGGTGCCTGCATACCAGAGCCGGGCGACGACTTTAGAGGGGAGATCACTTTCTCGGGTCCAAACAATTGGTGGATTCCGAGATCTGATTCTCCCACTCCTCCCTGTCCCAGACCACTTCCCTCTAGCCAAGTCCGGGCCCTGCTCTGTGAGCGTTGTCGGGGCGCGGACCTCTGCGTTTGCTGCTGCTTTGCAGCTTGAGCTGCGGATCCAGCAGCAGCAGTGGGAACCGTCCGAGAAGTCTCGGGGGACACAATCATCCGAAAGGGGGATGCTGAAGGATGGCTAGGTGTTTTAACACCCATCTGGGCCATCTGGGGGAGTTTCCCGATCTGTCCCAACAACTGTGATAGTACATCCAGTTGGAGGGCATTGACCTGGATCGCCCCAGCCTGACCACCATCCACATGTAGAGTGGGGGCAGATGGATCTGTGCCTCCCACACTCTCTGTTGGGTCCTGCTCCGGCGGAGAACTGGACTCCGCGGACTCCAACCTTGACCTCAGCCGCGCGTTAGCCTCCATCAAATCGCGGATTTGATTGTCCTTCTGGGCTAGGGACGCGCGCTGGGTCTTGATGATGACCGCCTGTTGGTTGTTCTCCTCTCGGAGGTTGGCGACCTCATCAATTCTGCTCTCCACAGTCTCCAAACGTTGAAGGGGCGTGGTCAACGAAGCAATTGACCGACGTACCCCCTCGCTTAGAGCTATGGCTGCCTTCTCTAGATCCGTCAGGGCAGCTTCGACGTTAACATCAACTGCCCGGACCAGTTCTCGAGTGTCATGGCGAGAAGGCAGATCTTCCTTGGCCTGCTCTACCCATTGCTGGGTTTTGCGGCCCTTCTTGGTGATGGGTGCCTCCGGATGGCTCGAAGACTGACGTTTGTGCGTCTTCTTGGAGGTCTTTTTGTCCGAAGCAGGCCTACTTCCGGACTCGGGGCCAACGCTGCTGGAAGCAGAGCTCACTGATACCGAGTCTTGCTGTCCAGTTGCGGGTTTGCTAAGCCCAGAACTGGAGGAAGAGGAGGCTTTCCTTGCTTCGGCCTTCTCTGCAGCCTTTAGCCGGGTCTGGACTGCAGCCTGTGCCCTTCTTAAGACCTTCAGGTGATTGAAGGACAAGTACACCATCTTGTAAAAGAGAGGATTCTCCTTTTTTCCGGCGGTTACCGTGTCCTTCACCATGCGGGCCTGGGCCTTCTCCCGACTGAGGTTGTGTTGTCTTACCTCACCATTCATCAAGTGCTGGATAAGCTCACCCTTCCGATCCAGGACCTGTGCACAACTAGTGTACGGGCAAGTCCAGGCTTGACGGAGGGGGGCGTGGCACTCGCACAAATGGCGGAAGAACCTCTCCCGGGTGGTGTAAATTTTTACACCCACATCTCGGAAGCCAGTGTACCGACACACCAAGAAGGGGCAACGGTGTCCTGGCTTCCAGAGCATGGGGGACATCTTGAGCTTTCCCAAGGTGCCCTCATCCAAGCTGTCCTCCTGCAACAGCTCGGGCCAGATCTCGGACTCATAGCGTTTCATTGTCCCGGGGAAATCAACGTCGTCCGAGTCTGATTCCGGACCATCAGAAGGGAACCGGAATCCTGGCTTGTCCGAACCAGGGTTGATGGGTGCTGTATTTTCGGGCTTATCCATTACAGCCTTGAAGTGTTCCAAACTTCCCCCAATCTCACCAACCCTAGCTCTCCACACAGACATCCGAGCGCTGTGGACTCTCCTCAATTTCTTGAAGGACAGCTTCGGATTCTGCTTTTTCTTGGAAGAGGTGGTCCCAGCAGAAACAGAACTGGTGCTTGGTTGTGGCACCGCGCTCTTGCTTCTCTTCTCTTCCTCCGACCTACTTGACCCGCCTCGGGTCATGGATGCGGATCCCGATTTGCCACCGACAGGGTATCTGCGACTTCGGGATCTGCCCCGGGATTCCATGTCCTCATCGTCAGCCTTTTTAGGGCTCGATGGAGACTGGGATCCATCCTCACTTTTCCGGGGTGCTGACTGCTTCCTCGGAGAGCGGCGTAGGACATCAGGGTCGACAACAGTCTCCCCTTTGTCCCTCGGACTTGCCTCAGCTACGGGTTTGGCCTTCACCCGAAGCTTCGGCTCCTCCTTCACCACTTCCTCGGAAGCTTCAGTTTCCATGGCCTCGGACTCAGAACGGTCGTGTCCTTCGTCCTCCACCACTTCACTGACTTCGGCTGCTAACCCCATGAGATTAGCAGCCCCCTCCTCGAGCAGCAGCTGTTGCTCCTCCGCCTCTGTCATGGCAGGGAGCTCAGTCTCGATGCCCTCGGCCATTAGTCTTTCCGCCTCGGCCAACTCCTTCTCGACTTGCTCAGCCATAGCCTTCTCCATCTTCGATTACTTTGCTAGAAAAGGAATACAAACAAAGCATTTTAATGACAAGACTCCATGGAATAACAAAGCCCGATTTCTGAGCCTTGTCCATTCTCGGACTGAGCTTCGGATGGCCCTTCGGATCCGAACTGTGCTGTCAGTCCCCCACTCCTTTAGCGTGGGTCGATCCGAACTAGGTTTCTAGCGAGCCAACACACCGTTGCCACATCTCCCACCAATCCGGAAGGGTTAATTACGTCCAAACATCATAATGGAATAAGTTAACAGGGCATGATGGTTCACTTCTATGCTAGAGAACAACATACAACACGCATACCCGTAGCCAGTATTTCTAACAGTGTGTATATCAAAATGGACGTAGCGGTACCAGGCACCAGCCCGCCAAAGTATAGAAATGCCAATCGGCAACAAAATACAGGGTACCATACGTTCAAATCTCTAGACATCTTACATTCATACAAGATCAACAACATGACAAGTCCTTTATGTACATCATCGCTTGATAAACTTACTGTACGGTTGGTGAAAGTCTGTCAGTTGCTTACTCATACGAGTTCCGGAAGCAGAATGGCAAAGGGTAGAACACTCTCGCCGCACCTGATGCAACGCTAGTACTCTAACCCGACACCGCGATGGTAGCGCCAACGCTTCCCGCGCTCCTTCTCCGAGCACGCTCACATAGCATGATTGGGTGCTAATCCAATAGCTATTCTGATCTGCCTGTTGAGACATGACAGGCCCTTTGTTAATCTCCACTTTCTTTGCCATCAGGATAGGTCTAATTGCTACATTCTATCTGCTATAAATAGATTCTGATCTTACAGCAAGTTCCAGGTCTCATTGACCCGCAGTGCAAGCCTAGATCATGTCAATACCTATCGTTCAAACAAATACTTATTAAGACAAAGATTCGTCTCCCAGTCACAATAGAAATGAATCTATTACGCCGGTAGGGGACACAGCAGTAATTCTCCGGTCTACTGCCAGTCGGACTTCTCGTTGTGTACTTTTTTATTGAGCCAAAATCAGTCCGGTAATTTTAACTCATTTGATACCATATTCTATTTGATTTGCAACCGAACTGGGGCATTGCGCGTGCGCTTAGCCCTTGTCAGAGCTGGGGAAGGGTTACTAGTATCCGGACCCGGATTATTTCTTGTCCGTCTACCACCCGGTAAGATTGGTGGAACAGCAGCGCCTGGTAACTTCCTAGGCCTCCCAACTCTTTTCTTCGGAGTTGTGGGAGCTTCGGGTTTATCCGGCACTACTGTTTTCCTGGGTCTTCCCGGTTTCCTTCTAGCCCTCGTCTTTTTCTTCTCCTGTATAGCAGGTTGAGGCACTACTGCATTCTTTTTCAATTTGCCTCGGCCTCTCCCTGTCACAGGAGGAGGAATAGTTGACACAGGAGCTGTAGTTTTTACTGTATCCGCTTTCTTTGTCTTCCTACCCCTCTTTCGGACGGGCTTCTCTTGTCCTGCTGGTTTAACTTTTCGGGGCCTGCCTCTCGGCTTGGCCCCTATAGTTATTTTAGCTTTTGCCGCAGGAACTATACAATCTTTCCCAGCTACTACTTTCCCGTCGATAAGTCGGAGAATATCTCTACCTGTTTTAGCCTGTTTCTGGAATTCGGACGCCCGATGCAGGTTCGCCGCCTGTATGGGTCCATTTTCGTCAAAGGCTGGCTTCAAGTAGTCTATATGATATCTCATCAGACCTTCCGAGGTTTCTAATTCACAGGTGGTACCTCCTATGAATCTTTTGATGACATAAGGCCCATCCCATTTGGGTCCGATCTTTTTAGAGGCCTTTGGGGGACAGAATCGGTATACTACCTCCCCCACTTGGAATCTCGGAGGACGAGAACGTTTGTCATAATCCCTTTTCTGATGGACTGCAGAAATTCCGAGATTATTCCTCACGTACTGGTGCCCCTTTCTCATACACTGTCTCAAGTGCTCCACATATCCCACTTTGCATGGGAAATCCAATTCTCCTGGTGTCACACCATAGACTAAATCCATTGGTGCCACCAGCTCTGCCCCAAAGACTACAGAATTCGGAGTACAGAGTGTACTGGCATGTACCGTGGCCCGATAAGCATGAGCAATACAGGGCGCTAATATATCCCAGTTATCTTCAGTTCCATCTGTTAGACATGACAATTGTTCCACGAGGACACGATTGAGTCTCTCGCTTTGACCATTGCTCATGGGTCTGTAGGGAAGAGTAATTAATTTCTCAACCCCCAACATTTCTAACAAGGATCTTAAGAGCAGAGACCTAAACTCGGGAGCTCCATCGGTTTGCAAAGCAACAGGGCACCCGAATCGTAGGATCCATTCTCTGAAGAGTACATCTGCACAACTCTCTGCAGTGTGATCTGCCATGGGGTAGGCTTCGGCCCATTTTGAAAAATGATCCGTTACCACCATGATATAATTGTTTCCCCTGGGAGTTGTCCGAAGAGGTCCCAAGATGTCCAATCCTATCCGATTCCACCTATCCCCATGTTTTTCTTTCTTAAGGAGGGAAGTCCCTCCCCCTTGTCTGGATTTCCTCATACTACATTCCGGACAGGCCCGGATCCATCGTTTCAAATCGTACCTCATCCCTGGCCAGTAATATTTCATTTTAGCTGACCAAGAATTTTTAAATGTACCGAAATGACCCGAGATCTTCGGACCATGCATCCCTTGGAATATTTCCTTTCTCAAAGAGGCAGGAATGAGTTTCCTCCAATACTTCCTTCCTGTGGCTAGTCTTGTCCAACCCAGACATAGCACACCCTCTCTCATTTCCATATTACCCAGATGCTGGACAAATGTACGGAATTCATTGGATTCTCCAGCTAGATCTTCGCTGCTAGGGACATCCTCTGTACCCGCAACAATAGCCAGTAATCTTTTGATGAGTGGATCTTCCTGCTGAGCCTCCCGCAACACTTGCTCCTGTGTGCCTAAAGCCACAGTAGTGGGGGCAGCCACAGCATCATGAATACCACAATCCGAGCAATCTAGTCTTCCACATTTCCGAGTGGGAAGTCGTGATAACGCGTCAGCATTTTCATGCTTCTTTCCAGCACGATGGACAATCATATTCTGATCCAGACCATACTCTTGCAGCGTCAATAACCACCGCGCGAGCATATCAGTTGGATCCTTAAAGTTTAGCAACCAACGTAAGGATGCATGATCTGTCCGAACCACAAAGTTCCGATTTCCCAATAGGTAATGTCGAAACTTTTTCAGATAGGTCAGAACGGCTAAGAGCTCGCGTTTAGTAGCACAATAATTCTTCTGTGATTTAGAAAAACTATTGCTAGCATAGCTCAATACCACTTCTCTCCCATCCTGGATCTGAGACAAGATCCCAGCCATCCCGAAACCGCTAGCCTCCGTGTCCAGAATGAAGTCTCCCACCTTTCGGGGAAATCCCAACACTGGAGAAGTTACTAGGGCTTCTTTCAGCTTGCTAAAGGCATCGTCACACCGTGGCGTCCACACTATAGGCTTGCTATAGCGCTTCTCTTTCCCTGCCGCGGTCACTACATCTTGCAGAGGGGCTGCTATTATTCCGAAATCCTTTTGAAATTCTCGGTAATAAGAAGCAAAACCAAGGAATTGCCTCACCTCTCTGGCGTTCTTGGGAATAGGCCAGTCCTTGACCTTTTGTACCTTCTTCGGATCAGCTTGAATGCCATCCGGAGATACAATTCTTCCCAAATATTCCACTCTTTGCCGAAAGAAATCACATTTCTTCGGTTTTAGTTTTAGACCATAGTCTCGGATTCGGTCTAGGACGAGTCTGAGGTTACTTTGACACTGCTCATAAGTCTCTCCGAAAACCACAATATCGTCCAAATAGACCAGACAGGACTTCCATCTGAGTCCGTCTAACATCTGATCCATCATGCGTTGGAAAGTAGCCGGGGCATTACACAATCCGAAAGCCATAACTTTGAATTGGAATAAGCCCACAGTGGACAGAAAAGCAGTTTTGTGTTTACTTTCCTCATCCATGGCTACCTGCCAATATCCACTCTCTAGATCTAGGGTGCAGAACCACTTGTTTCCTCCAAGGGCTTCTACACACTCATCTATCCGAGGTAATGGAAAACTATCTTTTATGGTCACTGCATTTAGCTGACGATAGTCGACACAAAACCTCTGGGTCCCATCTTTCTTGGCCACCATAACTATAGGAGCACCCCAAGGACTGCTGCTATGTTCGATCCGGCCTTCTTTGTACATTTTCCAGATCTCTGCTTCGGCCTTGTCTCTCTTTGCCACTGGTATCCGACGATACGCTTGCTTAATAGGGGCCGCATCACCCGTATTAATAGCGTGTCGGACTTTATGTGTACATCCCAGTAGTTTCCCGGACCCTGGGATGGAGAAACAGTCCTGATATTCTTTCAGTAGATCTGTTGCACTTTTAATTTCTTTTTGATCCCGCAGGTCTGAGTCCGCTATTAACTTAGCCAGCGGACACACAGTGGGGGGCATTTTCTCGGGCATTTCAGGTGAGATCAAATCATCATCCGCCACAGGTGATTCCATAACCTGTATTGAATTGATGATTACCTCTTCGATCACACCGTCATCCTCTTCCCCAGACATGACTGAATCTTGTGAAAGTAAAGTCACACTATACAATCTGCCTACCATTCTTCTCTTTCCGAGCTTAATAGCTCGCCCGGACGGATTACTAAATGCCACCACAGCCGGTTTCCCGTCACCTGATACGTATGTATTCAAGCTTCCCAAGGCATAGTCACTTAGTAATTTTTGGTCTGGCTCGAACATCAATCCATCCGATGTGTCTGAGCCACCGTGAATGTTTAATTCGGCCAGAGTCACTTTGCCGGGTACAAGGGTTACACCTCTTTTGAGTGTCACCTCTATACCTGCAAGTGAATTTCCGACCTGCACCGCCTTCACAGAGGACTTTTCTTTACCACTACCTTGTCTCTTCCAGAGTTTACAACTCACGGAATGACTGTAGTTATCCAAGTAAAGTAATCCTGACCAATCAAGACTACATCGATGCACATAATAAAAATCTGCACCGAGTATCCCATCCTCAGGGCCTTGTAACCCACTGACAACGAGACATGTAATCATATAGGTCCGTCCACCTATATTCCACGGACATAGCACGCTACCATAAGTGTTAATAGGTGTTCCATCTCCCATCGCACACACCGTTCGGACCGACATCATTGGCGGTGGATGTGGAAGGGAATCATAGAACTTCTTAGTGATCAAACTGGTAGTAGCACCAGGATCAACCAAAAAGAATCCATTCATCCCACCTACCAGCACTGGGGCATACCATCTCTCCCGAACTAATAACTTAGACGGGATCTCCAGAGTTTCCTTCCGTAGCACAGAAACCTTCTGAATCTTGGCAGGTTTATTACGGTTCTTCTTGACCATTAAAATCTGCCCTTCCTCAGCTTGGAATCCGGATTCCCCCCATCGTATATTAGGGTCATCCTCCGGACTTCTCAAAGGAGTACAGACCTTTGAAAGAGCTTTACCGTCCGGCAACGATCTAGATTCTCCACCTTTCGACTCGGATTCGTCCACACTTGGGATTCCTTCGAGCGTACTAAGCGGTGCCTGGGTTTTACTCCCGATCTCTACACTACTTTCATACTCCTCTCGGATTGCGGTATTATGAAGCGCCTTGCCGTCGACCCTCACTACGCTTCTCATGAGGGCCCCTTCTAGTTTTCCGGATTTCCTGCTGCGGCTGTCCTTGCTTCGGATGCTGCAAGGAGTTTGAACAGCCCCTTCTTCTTTGAACATTCAGAGATTCTATGTCCAAATTCACCACAGAAGTAGCAGGGTTTAGTTTTCGGAAACTCTTTCTTCCCCCTATACCCAGACCTCTCATAATAAGATGTTTTCGGGGCATCCGGGGTTGGTTTCTTGTGAGCCTGCCATGACTGAATGGCCTGTACAATTGCGCCAATGCCAGAGTCTTCTTCTTCTGACTCCACTTTATCACTGGCGTGCAATGCCTCAGTAATCTGGGCAATGACAGACTTCTTCGGGGTCTTGCTCTTATGCCCTCCACCAGCTTCAGGCGGTCCGAAAAAGTCCGGCGCTGAACTAGCGGTAGTGTTCTGTATGGATACAGTATTCACAGCATCCAAATCAGCTCCCTCGAACACCTCGGACCAATGGACGGCCTGTTCCAAGTCATAAGGTTCCTGGAGTCGTATCCACCAAGCTTCCTTGGCGTTGGATAGGCCATCTAGATATACCTTCAAACACAATGTGCGTCCGGTATAGTCTATTACATTGCCGAAGGCAATTCGGGCTTTCTTCACAACTTCATTTGCGAAGTTGCGGCTAGTCTGATTCATTGTTTGTCGCGAAGCATAGAAGATGGCCTCCTTCTTCCGGGAGTTGTGTTCCCCGAAATTTGCCTCCATATGCTGGACAAACTCTGGGAGTTTCAGTCCAGGGGGTAACTCCCCCAGCTCCTGAACTTGGCGGCGGCAGGTACACTTCAGAAACATCAAGAAAATATCGTCTGACCAATTCTGAGCTTCTGCCATCACCCTCATCTCTCCCAGGTGGATGCTCCAACTGTCTTTGGAAGAATCCCATTGCTTCAAGAAAGACATCTTCGGGACATGACTTGCCGCATCCCGCATGTACTCATAATGAAATGAGCTTGCTGCTGGCTCGGGCCCGTCATATCTTAATCCTTGTGTCAAGGATTTATCTTTGAATGAGTGGGTTTCTCTCCTCATTGTTGTACTATGAGCAACAGGAACATAACTCCGCGAGGAATCAGCACCTGCACTACCAACAACATTATGACGGACATAGGTTCCATCCGTGACATGTCCACCCGGATAACCAATAGTGTTATCCGACAGTTTCTTAATGGTGGAGATGCCAGCTCCTATGCCCGGTCTACCCGCTGTACCAGTGGGTGGGGTGACTACTCCCTGGTTTGGTGAGGAAGTTTGGGGAATTTCCGGGGTCATAATCTGGACCTTCTTTTCGGATCCCCTAACGAAGGAAGCAGGAGTCCTAAGTACATAAGACTCCCCCTGTCCTTCATTCCTCACATTGCCAGTTTCTTCGGGTGCTGGATTCTCTATCGGGGACTCGGGTCCAGTGCCCGTCCCCAATCCGAAAATAGCAGCCACTTGCTCTAACGTTGGCTGTGCCTTTGGAGATTCTGCTGTCTGATCTGCCTGATTTATTAATCTGGACAAATCATCGACCCTAGAAGCTTCGGCCCGGAGTTTTTCGTTTTCAGGTAGAATTCGTATGGCGCCGACCGTTGTGTACGCAGGCTAAGCGAGGGACACACTATCGCAACTAATCCCCATAAAGACTAATAAGAAAGCTACAAACGGCTACGAGTAGGAACATAAAAGATAGGTGCACTATTAGGACTGTGTAATAATATGCTAAGAACAGAGGGAATAACACAAGACACAATTTAATAATCTTACCGGGAAAACATACTTATTATCACCCAATGAATGACGATGACTCATTGGTAAGCGTACCGGAGGGAAAGAAAAACATACCTCGTGCACTCCAGAGGATCCTTTCGGATAATGCTTTGACATCCAGTACATCAAGGAACAAAACCAGAAGTGGAACAGGATACCGATTAAATCCTAAAGCTGATCATCAACCAATCATGACGGAAAATACCGATTCACTCGATTTATTAGCCTCACAAACGGCCGCATGTCTAGATGGCCAAACAGTCAATAGTCCATTGAGTGGAGGCAGAGACGGGATATTAACAGAACCCATCAATAGTCCATTGAGTGGAGGCAGAGACGGGATATTAACAGAACCCATCATACCCAAGATAGACAACAATGACGAAACGGATTTAGCTTCACTGGATAGTAATACAAACTCAGAAAAGGAACCCATCAGACCCAATTTAGACAACAATGATAAAACACATATAGCTCCACTGGATGGGGATAAAAACTCAAAAAAGGAAGCCAGTGATAGGGGGGTGGAAATAGAGGCCAGTCCCGCACATGATCAGGATAAAAAAGGAGAAAGGGATGAAATCTCGGAAAAGGAAGCCAGAAAGAATGGAGTAGAAAAAGAAGCCATTGGAATAGACGACAGTCCCTCACTTTATCAAAATAAAAATGAAAAAAGTGAGGAAATTTCGGCCTTTAAAGAAGACATAAAAACATACCTAAAGGAGCTCGTTGATGGACTTAAAAAACATAATGAGGAAAACACAGCAACCATTGAGGACAAAATAAAAACATCCACGGACGAAATTATAAAAACTCAAAATGCATATGAAGTTAGGCTATCCACAATTGAAACAGCCATTGGCAATATTCTTGGTGAGGACAAATCGCTAAATGAGATGATCCAGGCGGAAGCAAAAATAGTCGTTGACGTCAAATTGGATAAAATGGAAAAAGATCTGATAGGTAGGGACAAAGGGCATGCAAATTTACTGAAAGGGTTAAAAGGAGAAATTAAGGTACTAACCGATAAAGCCCCACCAACTAATGCTGATGCGGTTGCTTTAAAAAGAAATTTGATAGCTGCTGAACAGAGAATAACTGACTTGGAACAAAGCCAAGATGCTATGAAAGGGATGGCAGCACAGGCAGGCAGATCGGGAGAAAAACTCAGGACCCAGCTCAAAATATCAAATGAAAAGATAGAATTTTTGGAGCAGAAATCCAGAGCCCTGAACCTATTAATAGAAGGAATCCCAGAGAAAAAACATGAGGATATACAAAAAACCGTATTTGACTTGATCAAACCGTCAATACATCAGTTGGAGATGGGTGACTTTGACGCGGTGTACAGACGCGGGAAGTATGCGCCAAAGAAAGTTAGGCCCGTCATGATCACGTTCACGACCTTGCAGGCGAAAGACCAGGTCTTACAAAATGCAGGCAACATAAAACAAAACAGCAAAATCGCCAAGTTGTGGATAAATAGGGACATACCAGTGGAAACACAAGTAAAAAATGCCATGGTCAGGAGATGCGGGAAGCTATTACAGAGCAATGATAAAGTAAATGAAACCAAAATACGCGCGAATCATCTAGTTTATAAAGGCGAGAAATTCTATCATGGCGACCTTGACCTCTTGCCCTCTGGAAACACACCCGAAGCTACCAAAACACAGGTATTCTCGCATCAAAGTGCGTTGGGTTTCCAGGGGGAAAGAGTTTATCTCTCAAATTTCTACAGTAGGGATTTTTGGTGCAATGGAATACTATTTAGTTCTGCCGAACAGGCATTCCAACATGCAAAAGCCATGAGCAACCCGACTGCGGAAAATACGAAACTAGCACATGAAATAGAACTCGGAGATAACCCATACGAGATAAAAGCTAAAGCGAGTAAAATAACGGTCAGAGAAGACTGGAAAAGAGGAGAAGCAGATACTTTGAAAGGTATTGTTAAGCTTAAATTTCAACAACATGACGACCTAAGAAATAAGCTAGTAACATGTGCGCAAGACACTTTCTATGAGATGACTCTCGATCGCAAATGGGGAACTGGGTTCAAACTCTTTGACCAAAAATTTGACCCAACGAAAGTACAGGGAAACCTATTTGGTGCGATATTGGGTGAAATCAAACAGGATTTCATACAAGGGCACAATTAGTAGTCATGTCACTTAAAAGGGGTGAGACAAAAACTTTATGGATGGAGTAAAGTGTTGAACAGGATAAACTTTCATGATCATGGTGTCTATATATATAATTTTACAGAGAACACTGACGAAACGAACCATGTCAACAACCTACATAATTGGCGATTCCAGGGTGAGACTCCTAAAACCTTACTTAATACCTTTCATCACAGAAGCCCAATATCAAAATACCATTATAAAATCCTATTCGGGGGCTTCAATGAAGCTCGCCGCAAGCCTAGCTTATGATAGGATCAGCAGTGAGAGACCAAATAATATCATATACACAGCAGGACTGTGTACGCTGACGAAGAAGGGAAGTGGTTTAGTCTCACTAGCTTGGAAATCAGTGAATGATGTAGAGGCAAAAATAAGGGAGCACATGGATTTTGTAGAGGCAACAACAAACCAAGCCCTATACCCGAGTGAAGCAAATATCATCTTTGCAACGATCATTGGAATGGATCTAGCAACTTACAACAAACAGGAAATAAATGGAGATCAAGCCCTACTGAACGAATTGGTAGGAAAAGTAAATAGGGAAATAATTACAAGAAATGTATCCAGAGGACTACCAACGCCGTATTTACATGATCATGTGCATCATAACTGCAAAAAACAGCATAAGAACTATTATAACAGACTTGCAGCGGATGGATGTCACCTGGGACCGGTAGGACTCAATCACTGGGCAAGACAGCTAGCCAGAACAATAGACAGAATTTAGAAAAGAAAACCGCAAGTACCTGATTGTCCTTTATCTCCGATAATAGGGAAACAAACAGTTGAATATAGTAGTAAGAGAGTTATTGTGAGATACACTTTTCAATCATCAAATATTAGGTAGAGCGATGGTAAAAAACTGGTAAAAAATGGGTAAGTTTCGAAATCTGTAAAACAAAAACCTGTAAAACAGACATAGAGCTGCAAGAGAGTTATATGGTACATGCATGTTGATGAATATGTTTATTAGAAAAATATTTTATGATACTTTGTCCACAGTCGGGTGCAACAGACACCACATACACTTATAGATAGAGGTAAAGATAGTAGCACTATATGATATACACAGTCATAAATAAATAACTAGAACCAAAGATAGCAACTATTCACTAGTCAAAATGTATAAGGGGAAGTTGCGAAATGTATCCAGAGCAACAGCTCTTAAGTATAACAACAAAGTTAGCAAAAACAAAAACAAATGCTGAATATTCACTCTCAGAAACTAAACAGTTTAATGAAACGAAAGGATTAAAAATAATAAGCTTAAACATACGTAGTTTATGGAATAAAATTCCAGAAATAGAAGTGTTGGTAAAAGAACTATCAACAAACATATTATGTTTAAACGAAACTTGGCTGGATGCCAGAACCTATAACAGTCTATTAGAATTAGAAGGCTTTAATAGCCAAAGGCAGGATAGGAGCACGGATAAAAAGACAGGAGGTGGTTTACTCACATATGTATCAAAAAATCTTGAGATACTACCAATAGACGAAAATCTACAGACTTGTACGAATGATATTGAAATACAAACAGTAAAAATTAAAGCAAACAGCTTTAAAATCACCAACATCCTAAATGTCTATAGAACTCCTAGTGGAACCTTAACAAATGCAGTAAATACACTGTCATCAATTTTAGACTTACTACCGAAAAATGAAGAGGTAGTAATGGTAGGAGACTTTAACGTGAATTATGCAGTAACCTCCAATAGCAAGGCCCAATTGCAAGCAGTAGAATATAACACCTCATTAAAACAAGTCATTGAACTTCCTACAAGGATAACCTCCAGTACCCAAACGACAATAGATTTAATTTTCACAAATACAAAATTTATAAAAGACTGCGGTACTTTGAATATTAACATAAGTGATCATAAACCAACCTATTTAATAATAAAAAAGGACAAGGAGACCTATAGGAAAATAAGTTTTCGATGCAGATCTTATAAAAAATTAGATGAGGAATTATTAACAACAAGATTGCAATCACGTGATTGGGCTGAACTATTAAAGTCAGAAAATCCAGAAACATGCTGGAACATGATGCTAGCAATAATACTTGAGGAAATAGATAAAATGTGCCCAATAAGGGAAATGAAAAATGTGAAGGCAAGGAAATCATGGATCACTGGGGACTTGTTAAATTTAATGAAGGAAAGAGATAGACTATTTAAAGCTGCAAAAAAATACAAAAATCTAGGACTGCTAGATCAAGCGAAACAGCTTAGACGAAGAACAAATCACTTGGCGAGAAATTTGAAAAATAACCATATAAAAGAAGAGATAGAAATAAACAAGAATAACCCTAAAAAATTCTGGAATTGTCTAGGCCCACTTCTTAATAACACAAAAAAAACACAGAACCAAGAGATAATACTTGAAAAAAACAATGTACCAGTAAAATCCAATAAAGTCCCAGATGAATTCAACGATTTTTTTTGCCTCAATAGGTAATAACTTGGCGGGGAAAATAACCCCACCAACCCACGATGAAAATTGGAAGTATAAAATAAGTGGTGTGACGGATGGCCCAGAAGATAGGAACCAAACCCAACAAAAATTTACATTTGAACCAATAACGGCAGAAAAGATAAAAATTACAATAGGAGAAATATCTTCAACAAAATCATCAGGATTCGAAAATCTCCCATCATGGTTATTAAAAGAAATACTGAAAATATTATCGGAACAAATGGCAAGAATAATAAATCTAACCGTTTCACAAAGTATAATACCTAAAAGCTGGAAAGAGTCAAAAGTTACACCACTATTTAAAACTGGTCCAACTACAGACCCAAGTAATTATAGACCTGTCTCATCAATATCCCTACCTGCAAAACTGTTAGAAAAAACAATGCATAAACAAATTATGTCTTATCTGGAAAACAATAATCTACTATATGAGTACCAATATGGATTTCGACAGGGACGTTCCACAAAAGAAGCCCTGATAAACTATATGCTAGATATTTATACTAACATGAATGAAGACAGGATAACGAGGGCGGCCTACCTCGACTTCAGAAAAGCCTTTGATACAGTAAATCATGCCAGACTTTTAGAAAAAGTAGAACAAATTGGAATTAGTAATAAGGAACTAGACTGGATAAAAAATTATCTAACAGAAAGGTACCAGAAAGTATCAACTAATAAATCACAATCACAAGAAAGATTAATCTCTTGTGGAGTACCCCAAGGGACAACACTTGGCCCATTATTATTTAGTATTTATATAAATGATATGCCAAAGTTTGTTACAAAATCAAAAATCCAATTATTTGCGGATGACACCATTATATATGCAAGTGGCACGAACACCCTAGAAGCTACAAACCTGCTTCAACAGGACTTAAATGCCATTATATACTGGTGTAAGATTAACAAAATATCACTAAACTTAACAAAATCCAAAATACAAACATTTTTTGGAAATCAAGCACTGAGGTCGAGGTGGGCTAGGGAACAGCAACAACCGCAACAACCAAATATTGTACTGAGCCTGGATGGAATCCCCATGGAAGATGTGGAAACATACAAATATCTAGGAGTCGAAATTGATAGAAATCTAAAATTTAAACCATTAATAAGCAAACTAACAAATGCAATGAACTATAAGAGCTGGCAAATTGCCAAACTATCAGGGAAAATCCCTAAAGAAACAATGTTACTGATATACAAGGTAATGGTCTTACCTCTGATAGACCAAGCAGATTTCCTTCATGATTCACATGCAGTAAATAGCACAAATAGACTCCAGATAATACAAAATAAAATTCTGAGGAAAATATATGGCCTTCCATCCAGGGCCAATGTCGATAATATCCATATAGAAAAGAATGTATTAACTTTAAAGCATAGAAGAAGACTGCACTTATTGCAGGTGGGCCATGGTTTGGCAAGGGACCCAAGGTATATAGATGTAAGAAATTTAAATACACGAAACTTTGCACAAGGAAGAAAAACATTGAAACAAATAGTACCAAAAAATGAACAATTAAGAAAATCGATCCTTTATAGAATACCTTTTGCCTGGAACTCCTTGCAGACAGTGGCCCATAAGATAGGAGACAAAAAAGGGTTTAAAATACTTGCAAAGAATGATTTAATTTGGCAAGACCAAAACTTTATAGATTAATTAAGAAATATAGACTGGTGAGATATAGGTAAAGGCATCCGAAAAATTGTCACTGAATACTGAGTTAATTAACTGAAAGTTATGAAAAGGAATGGAAACATTATCTGAGAATACTCAACATGATATTACTTACAGCGCTAAAAGTTTTATTCCGAATGTATTAAAGACTAATTTAAGTATAACAGTGTACCCCTCTCGTCAATGACGACTGGGGATTTGTTCACTGTTTTTTACAAAATGTAAACACATCAGAGAACATGGAGACCTCCCTTAGTCGGAGAACCGTCCTCTGTCAGCGAGAAAGTTCGAAAATAAAAGTTTCTAATCTAATCTAATCTAATCTACCTGGATGGATCCGAACACTTTTCAGGCTTTTTGAAAAGCTAACTTCTGGTTGTGGCTAAGAACTGGTCACGGCACCAATTGTAGTGAACTCGGTTCGGGACTCTTAGCTTAGGAATAAAACGGAACAAGAATTACTCTCATACTCTGGTTTTATTACCACACAACCTTAGACCAACCTTTCTGGACCAGCCAGAAAGGGAACATATACATTGTAAAATGGTATAAACAAGGTGTGGAGAATATTCATATCACAGATATTCTCATAAAAGCGAAGTTAAGAATAAGTAAAACCAGAGATTGGGTACGAACACATAAAGGAACATTTGCATAGCATAAAATGACAATATACAAGGAAAAGACACAATATAAAGTGATGAATACAAATAATAGTAAATAAGCTACAGACCACTCTTCCAGGGTCTGTGCTTCGGATAGATCCGAGAGCCCTTGACTGCCCTCTGGCGTCAGTCCAAAAGGACTGGAATCAACCAGCGGACAGTCTCGGACTCCCGGACTGCACTATTCCGGAACCCATAAAACACACGACCACTACACATGTATACAATTTTACACATAATTTTTCTTTTATATTTCAATTAAGGCCAGTACATTTAATAAGTTCAAGTGTAAATATGCTACGTCCATCATGGATTTCCTCAAGTGTTGCCTATAACAAAAAAATACGGGTGAAATCGCCAGAAAATGTACAATTTGTCTTCACCAATCCTATCAAATAACCCAAATTTCCGACTAAAATCAGGTTAAAATATAATTCAACATATCCAGAAAAAATTATGAAATGGCCTTATTAATGCTACCTGCCAGTAAGGACCTTGCGCATGAGAATTATGACTTTATTCAAAATTGACAAAAAATATATTTTGTCCCAAGTGAAATCGATCTAATATATAATGCACATGTGTCCAAAGCTTAGAATACTTTCAAAACAACAATGCAACCTAGTTTGATCGTGATCAGCATCCCACTCTCTCACCATCCCACTCTCACTGGCTGGTTAAGTCAATGTATATAAAACCACTCACAGTTTGGCTGGTTTAATGTATATAAACCACCCACAGTTTGGTTGGTTTAATGTGTATGAACCACTCACAGTTTGGTTGGTTTAATGTGTATAAACCACCCACAGTTTGGTTGGTTTAATGTGTATGAACCACTCACAGTTTGGTTGGTTTAATGTGTATAAACCACCCACAGTTTGGTTGGTTTAATGTGTATGAACCACTCACAGTTTGGTTGGTTTAATGTGTATGAACCACCCACAGTTTGGTTGGTTTAATGTATATGAACCACCCTCAGTTTGGCTGGTTTAATGTATATAAACCACCCACAGTTTGGCTGGTTTAATGTATATAAACCACCCACAGTTTGGTTGGTTTAATGTATACGAACCACCCACAGTTTGGCTGGTTTAATGTATATAAACCACTCACAGTTTGGCTGGTTTAATGTGTATAAACCACCCACAGTTTGGCTGGTTTAATGTGTGTAAACCACTCACAGTTTGGCTGGTTTAATGTATATAAACCACCCACAGTTTGGTTGGTTTAATGTGTATAAACCACCCACAGTTTGGTTGGTTTAATGTATATAAACCACCCACAGTTTGGCTGGTTTAATGTGTATAAACCACCCACAGTTTGGCTGGTTTAATGTGTATAAACCACCCACAGTTTGGCTGGTTTAATGTGTATAAACCCTCACAGTTTGGTTGGTTTAATATGTATAAACCACCCACAGTTTGGCTGGTTTAATGTATATAAAACCACTCACAGTTTGGTTGGTTGAGTCTGGCCAGCTCTATGTAGAGCTTAAGATGCTCCACCACAGGTGACAGGGAATCCATGATGGTGTGTATGTGCGTCTCCACACAGGTAGTGTGTCTGTTTACAATTATATCTGCTAAGCAATTATACCTGAAGTAACGTCACAGAGATGCAGGTATCAGCCCAGGCATGACGACATCAGGTGGATTGGATGGGAATTGTGCCACAGAAATGGGTCAGAGAAGTCTTCAGAAAATGTACAACTGACCTTCACCAATCCCCTTGAATAATCCAAAATCTAAGACAAAAAATTAGGTTCAAAATGCAGTTCAACATAACCAGACAGATTTATTGAATGAATACAGAATACACTCAGATATACTCAGTATTTACTATTTTTCACTGATAGTTGTTACAAGTCGAACCACACTAACTGCATATAATGATAATAAAAAATAATATAATAATGACAAGAAAAAGAAAAGTTTACATCGATCAGGCATTCCAAACTCTCAAATCAGGAACTGGTGATTCTATTATTTGTAATGTGTTTCAGGAAAATGAGTCACAAGTAGCAAAAAGTGGATTTTGAGATACAATCAAATTTGAAAAGATGAGATCGAGCAGATTCCAATGGTGGTAAACATTAGGACATCGAATACATATTTCATTTTTATGATATTTTTATTTTTGGAAAAATTACTTTGATTGGACATATTACTAGTAAAGTAGCTAAATATACTTAATAAGATGAGTCATGAAATGCATACACACAAGCATACATTCAATACACGTTCTTGAAATTTGTGATTTTACGTCCCAAGCCAGAAACAATTGTATATGGCTGGACAATAAATTTCTTTATTATACGCGCATGCTATATGAGAGGTGCTATAAGTGGGGTGCTATAAAAATATTCATATAGGACGCGTCCTATAAAAATGTAGTTGTGCTAAAAATAGCTCTGACGTTACCTCAGCACTTCCGCTGTCTCCGCGGAGATCCCCGCGGAGACCCCCCCCGCGGAGACCCCCCCCGCGGAGACCCCCCCGCGGAGATCCCCGCGATCGGTATTCCACCCGTGATTCTGGTACTATAATTATAAAGATACATAATAAAAACACACCATCAAATAGAGAATTAAATTCTCTATCAAATGATGTAAGCTTTATTATTGTAGCTCAAGAAATGGCTGCGATATGAACGTTTTAGTTCAACAATATCAGTAAGTAAATACTGGCCTGACCTGATGTAAACACAGGCCTGACAAATTTGAATGCAGCGGTGATCTCAGCGAAGCAGCGGGGCTCTCTGAGAGTTCTTCAATACTTTTTCAATGATATCTGATGATATATGATCAAATTTTATGCACATATAATAAATATAGAATGGAACTCGCCAGCAATAATCGAAAATTTATAGGACTTGATTCGTCCACATAAGCACTCTGCCTACGGCATCGTGCTTATGTGGACGAATCTCGTCCTATAAATTTTCGATTATTACCGGCTCGTCCCATTCTCTCTATTTATTGATCTATTTGGACAGCTGGTTACATATTTGACCACCTGTCCAATGACCTGAGAAATATTCCCTGTATATACACATGTGAATATAAGTCTATGTATATAACGATCGTGAATTAATGGAATAATTTAACTGTATTTATAATACTTATTTCCTTCGCCGTATTGTATTCTTGAAAGTTAATTAACTTTACCCAATATGCAAACGAGGACTGCCAACAAGACGTTGACTTGTTGGTAGATTGTTTCCTTGTTTTATTTTGTCCAAACCGCCATTGTGTCCAGCAGAATCGGAAAACCTCCCACTCATGAGAGAACAACGACGGGTATGGATAAATATATTTTATTTGACAATGGTTAAATGAATTGTTTTGTTATATAAAAGTTGATATAAAATGAGAATTGTTTTATATATGATTAGATTAAAATTATACATGAATGTGGATATTGAATAAAAGAATTGATTTATAATATATAAATTGGTAAAAGATTAATATGAGGAATTGATTGAGATTAAATTGAGAAAATAAAATATATTTTTAAATGATTAGAATTGTAGGGTTGGGAGGGTGGAAGCTAAATTCGAAAGTGTGGTTTGAACGGAGGGCAGCAGGGCTTATATATGAGGGAGTTATGTAATATGTTGGAGTAGGTAATTTAGAAGAGGGAGGCCCGCCGCGTCTCTCATGCTCCACTGATTTTCAATAGTTATCACAATGTGGAGCACCTGATTCGCTGATATGGCACTTGCCAATAAAAGTACAAACAAACAAACAACAAACAAATTTGATACATGTATTCATACGACTTGGAACATTAGATAACCCAACAATAATAACATTTCTACAAAGAGATCTTGTGGATAAAATACTTTGAAAATGATAACATTTCTACAAAGAGATCTTGTGGATAAAATACTTTGAAAATGATAACATTTCTACAAAGAGATCTTGTGGAGAAAATACGTTGAAAATGATAACATTTCTACAAAGAGATCTTGTGGAGAAAATACTTTGAAAATGATAACATTTCTACAAAGAGATCTTGTGGAGAAAATACTTTGAAAATATCAATTTTGCGATTTTCCTGAAACATCGCATTTGTTATGCAACATACCCCATGATGCAGCCCTGGTGTACATAAGGGTCAGATCTTCAGAAAATGTACAATTAGCAGATCAACACATTTAGTAAATTATGCTAAATTAGACTGAAAAATGGTCAACACTACGTATATCTGAGTATGTTTGATATTGCCTTGATTCAAACAATTTGTTTGGTTATGGTGAACTGTATTTTGAACCTCATTTGTGTCTTAAATTTGGGTTGTTTGAGAGGATTGGTGAAGGACAATTGTACATTTTCTGAAGATCTGACCCACATATAAGAGTTGTAGAGATAAGTGGTGGAATGTGTGGGAGTGTAGCAACCAGTTGTGTACCTCTGGTACAAGCTATTAATCTCAACCATAAACTAGGCACTGGCGGGTCAATTCTCCAGAAAATGTACAATTCACCTTCACCAATCCTCTTAAATAACCCACATTTAAGACGAGAATCATGTCCAAAATGCAGTTGCACATAACCATAATTGAATGAATATAATATAGAATACACTCAGATATACTCAGTGTTTATCATTTTTCACTCTAATTCAGCAGAATTTGATAGATGTGTAGAACTGTAGATTGTGAATTTTCTGAAAATCTGATTCTGGTCGTGGCTAGGCTGGACTCATATGTGATGTGTCACAGGAAAATGAGTCACAAGTTGCAAAAAATTGATTTTGAGATATGATCATTATTTGAAAAGTTGAGATTAAGCCAATGATGGTAAACTTTATATGACATTTAAGAACTGACCACTTATTGGCATTGATAATGAATCATATACGGTATAGTCTATAATTATGTGATCCGTTTTTAGGAAAATGAGTCATAAGTCGCAAAATATGGATCTTGAGATATCATTATATTTGAAAAGATGAGATCAGGCCGATTCCAATGATAATAAACAGTCTAATAATCTAATAAGTATTTCTAGATTTTAAGTTTCATATTTTTGTTTTTGAAAAAAAGACTTTGCACTATTTCCTGGGGGCAATAACCAGTAAAGTAATTAAATGTACTCTATAAGATGACCGACCTACGAAATGCATAGATATATTTAATACACTGTCTTAAAATTTGGTGCATGTATTTATGCTATAGACAGCGTTAAGCACCCCAAAAATAAAAACATTCCCACAAAGATATCTTGGGAATAAAACACTTTGAAAAATAACAATTTTGCGACTCATGATTCATTTTCCTGAAACACATCACATATTATTATTGTATACCAACATGTCTTACATATATGTACACTGAATGCCTTTTTTTTAAAGATTTTATTTACACTTGGTTACCGACTCCCCTTTTTGGGGTTAGTTCTGTCGGGCCAAGCTATACAATTCTGTTACAGAGTTTTCACATTTACATATTAGGTATCAATGTACATAGTATATACATGTGTTTCCTTTAAGAGGGATTCATTTACGTTTATAAGTGAATAATTATATATGTTTGTTGTGTTTAATGATGAGGTTATCTTGTAATTGACTTCACTGTGCCACTCAGACTTTCGTGGAGTGTTAGTGTCGTCTACGAGGTACTTAAAATATAATAAAAAAATAGAGAAGACATAAAATAATACAGAAAAAATAAGAACAAAATAAGAATCCTATCCAAAATGCCTATCCAGTGAATCATCAAATTTAATTCATCAAATAATTTGACTCAACTCCTTTTATTAAATATTAACAGCAATTACACTATCCAGTTTCAAAATTTCATTTGATTGTACATTGTCTAGGGAGGGAAGGCCACTGGCTCCAAACCGCAAAATACCATTATTATCCCATTATCCATTAACCAACATCGCGTTCTGAGAAGCTTTGAGCCTTGTCAGAATAAAGAAAAAACGAAAAAAACCCTTTAAGAATATACAACTCAAATCGCCAGAAAATGTACAATTCGCCTTCACCAATCCTCTCAAAAAAGCCAAATTTCAGACAAAACTGTTGTTCAAAACAAAATACACTTCAGCATATAATGACCGAGCAGATGTTTTTAATCAACACAATACCAAATATACTCAGAAATGTTTAACATTTATAATTTTTCAGCCAGATTTGGCAGAATTGACTTAATATGTAGAGCTGCAGATTGTACATTTTCTGACGATTTGACCCATACAATATATCCACCCACGTCTCTCCCTCCTCCTCATCTCCTCCTCCTCCTCCTCCTCCTCCTCATCTCCCAACTATTTCCCGACTTGTCCACACTTACCATGGGTTGAGTGGGATGGATATAAGGGTGACGTCGCCAGAAAATGTACAATTCACCTTCACCAATCCTCTCAAATATCCCAAATTTAAGATAAAAATAAAGTTCAAAATACAGTTCAACATAACCCAGCAGATTGCTATAATCAATACAATGCCGAATATACCCGAATTTACCTAGTATTGACAAAACTGCAGCCTAATTTAGCAGAATTTACTAAATGTGTAGAGCTACCAATTATACATATTATTCTGTAAATCTGAGCCATAAATGCTGAATGTAGTAGTCTCTTCTCTACTCTAACCCCATTCCTCCTCCTGGCACCCAGCCTCTGCTCCTTACTCACACAAGAAACACATCTCTGCATATTCCTCCCCAGAACAGCATCTAGAATATTCCTGCTTTCTTACAGCTAGGTGGATATGGGTTAGATTTTTTTTAAAAATGTACAATTGGCAGCTCTACAAATTTAGGGAAAGCTGCTAAATTGGGCTGTGAAATGGCCAATATATGAATATATTCGATATTGCCTTGATTCAGACAATCAGTTTGGCTATGTTGAACTGAATTTTGAACCTAATTTTTGTCTTGAATATAGGTTATTTGAGAAGATTGGTGAAGGCGAATTGTACATTTTCTGACGATTTCACCCATAGTGGGTCGGGCGGAAGACAATGTACCATAGGGGGATTGCATGCCCACCTTCTCGAATCGAATTATGGGACTAATGGTAGTGTGTAAAATCTATACAAAACATGTCATGTTCAGCATGGACTATATATCAATGTTCTAATGTCAATATCCATATGTTATTCATGTTTCCATTACACAAACCTCAATCTTTCCAATCATGCATTTGTTTTTTTATGAATCATTTACACTGTAAATCATTTTAGTTGCGATATTGGTGAAATTATCCTTTCATTTTGTGATAAAAATTTTCCCAAATATTTGTATGTCAGACCTGAACTGAATCCATCCCACCATGCTCTATTAGTCAGGCGCAGTGAGAGAGTTTTTTAAAAAAATCATTTCATCAACAATTTAAATAATCATAAGGATACAAATACAAAAAAACGCAATTATCCTACCGGATGTCTTCGTGCATTGCCTATTGACAATATATAACATAAAACTGACTATTAATAATACTATCAAAAGCAGCTCTACAAATTTAGGGAATTGTGCTAAATTAGCCTGAAAAATGAAGAATACCGGGTATATATATCAGAGTATATTTGGTACCGCGTTGATTTCTAGTATCAGTTTTGCTCTGTTAATCTACATTTTAAAGCTCATTTCTGTCTTGAATGTGGGTTATTTGAGAGCATGGGTGAAGGTCAATTGTACATTTACTGGGAACTGCAGCCATGCTCAACAGAGTGTGTTGCCTATATAAGTCTATTTAAAGTACGGTAATTATCTCATCGAGGATGCCATCAATAGATGGAACCTAGCAAGGGGGAAGTCTGTACACTTGTTATTGACCGAGGGAGCGCGGGAAGATAGAGGGCGTTAGCCCGAGATCTTCTGTGCTCCCGAGGTCACTAACAAGTGTACAGACTTCACCCGAGCTTTGTTCCATATTTATTACACCCCATTAATAAATAAAAAATATAAATAATTAAAAATAAAAGAAGTAATTTACGTTTTGGGCGGACCTACTTGTTGTATGTCCCCAGGGTGACATAACTCACATGTTATGCACCACTTTGACCAAGTGTGACATACAATGCTGAAGGTATAGGAAGCAACAGCACAGGGGTGTAATAAGGGCGTAGACCTGAGCTGCTGTAGGGTCTGTACCAGAGGCCGACTGCAAGGAGGCGCCTGACGGAGGTGTAATGACATCACATAAAGGGTTTCAATTTCCAGTCTTCCTTGTCACCAGTGGCTTTCTTGGCTGCTTCGTTAGCTGCTTTTCTGTGCACAAAATCTTTATTCAGGAAGGCTAAACAACAAAACACGCTCACACTATTAGTGGTTTTCGGGATGTTCTGAAGTGCAATTACTTGGAAGTGGTAGCAACTTGTTATATAGGGAACAAACATTTACAGGCAATTACTAAAGCAAAGTCGATTACTATCAATTGGTATATTTTAAGAGAAATTTAAAAAAGATGAATGATTGATGAAAGTGATGAAGACTCTGGACTTGTTATTCAAGATTATTAGTTAAGAAGTGGTAGAGGTGTGTACACACAGTGTGTAAATCATTACACATAGACCATCTTTCTCTTTTACACAGAGAACATTAAAATAGTTATTATCAAGGTATCACACTCAGAAATAATTTAGTATTTAGTACTTGCAAGTGATTTCTCTAGGGTGGGAATGGTCCCGCTTGCAAGCCTTACAAACCCCATGGCGACAGAATTTGAGAAAATAGGTAGCAATAATCTCAAATAAAAAAATCCCAAGCGACACCGACTGTGTGACAGCTTTTGGTAGAGTGTTTGAAAATACTAGGCTTCACGCGCTTGATGTTGCCAAGCAGCGAGCAGTTCCGGTTGGCAGTTCACGAGTCCGTTCACGATATAACCGCATATAAATATATGCATCACATAAAGGGTTTTAATTTCAATTCAATTTAAAAAATGCTTTATTGCAGATGTTGTTACAACAGGTCGGTCATTTTTGGCTACACTTGACAGGTCTTCCCTTGACTGCCCCCTTTCACATCCTTGAATTGATTTGTTACTTCAGATATTGAACAAATAAAACTTAAAGCTAACAGGGGCTGAAAAGTATATAATACAAAATTTACATTTGTTTTATTTTTTTTTTTTTTTTAAAGATTTTATTTTCACTGGGTACAACACCTCCAGGAGGAGTAGGATCTTCTGGTGGAACCCAGCTTAGACGACAAATAATAACATTCATTGGAAAACAAGTAAGCAAGACAAGGAAGGAAAGGAGAAGCTAACCTCTATCAGTGAGAGTGACTTCTTCCATGAATTTACATACATTTATTTGGCATCTCGATCTAATTTAATTAGGTAATGATCAAGTTTCTAATGGTTCATTGGCAAATGAAATGTATCGCTTTAATACGAAATTTTATCAATAAACTTTTATATTCATATAAAAAAAAGGGTAGGAACACTTGCGAAGCTAGGAACACTTGCCATGCTACACCGGCACTGAAGGAGTGCTTGAGAAAGCTGCAGGAGCCCTGGTAGCTTCTCCATGGCAACTCGGTAAAACAAGGTTCAGGTTAAGGGACTGTTCATAATTAATCCCTGTGGGGGGGGGGGGGGGGGGGGGGGGGGTTTGCGAAAGATTCTTGGTCATAATTAACCACTGGGGGGGGGGGGATTTGCGAAAAATTCTTGTGCAAAACTGTATGACACCCCTTATTAATAGTCTAGTGCAAAGTTTCTTGCCCCCCCCCCCCTTGAAAATGTGTGCAAAATTTCATGACCCCCCCCACACACTTACATCATTGTCAATACTCCTAGATTAGATATTAGAAAATAGCCCTAAAGTTTATTTGTTTGCATAGTAATGTGAAATCTAAATTATTTTTTCTCAGTAGCGACTATTCAGGAACCCGCTGGAAGACCTGGAAGTCACCTTTCAGATGCGGGACTTCTTTTTGTACACCTTTCTCGTATAAATAAAAAATGCTTTGAATTGAATTGAATTGTTGTTCTGAGTCTGTGCAAAAAATGATGCCCCCTGCCTGTAATCTACATTTCTATACATCTCTCAAATTCTGCTAAATTAGAGTGAAAAATGATAAATACTGAGTATATCTGAGTGCATTCTGTATTGTATTCATTTAATAAATCTGTCTGGTTATGTTGAACTGTATTTTGAACCTCATATTTGTCTTAAATTTGGGTGATTTGAGAGGATTGGTGAAGGCGAATTGTACATTTTCAGGCGATTTCACCCTTGAACAGAGTCTGCACAAAAAAGGTGACCCCCTGAACATTCTCCCCCGCACCCAAGTAGTTAAAAATGAACAGTCCCTAGGTTTATGGGACCAGCGTTCCAGTAAATTGAACCCCAAGCTTTGAGACCCAAGTCTAAGCACGGGGAATGTTTGTTTCACGTCAGTGATAAGTCAAGTCTAAGCACGGGGAATGTTTGTTTCACGTCAGTGATAAGTTAGTGATAAGTCTAAGCACGGGGAATGTTTGTTTCACGTCAGTGATAAGTCAAGTCTAAGCACGGGGAATGTTTGTTTCACGTCAGTGATAAGTCAAGTCTAAGCACGGGAAAATGTTTGTTTCACGTCAGTGATAAGTCAAGTCTAAGCACGGGGAATGTTTGTTTCACGTCAGTGATAAGTCAAGTCTAAGCACGGGGAATGTTTGTTCAAGTCTAAGCACGGGGAATGTTTGTTTCACGTCAGTGATAAGTTAGTGATAAGGATTGCCTTATCTTTGGTTAATACTATACATCACATAAACATTGCACATAGAGCTATATTAACCAGAAACGTGGGGTATATAGATCGTTCTAGCATGTTTAGGCCAATAGGGGATTTGCATAGCCGCCATTTTGAATCTTGATTCGCATGGAATTATGGGAAAATTGGTACAGTCTAAAATCTATAGAAAACATGTCATGTTCAGCATGGATTATTTATCAAATTTGGTTTTCATAGATCACTCATACAAGCTATGATATTGGAGAAAACATTCTTGCAATTTTCGATTAAATGCTGCCAAATATTTGTATGTCTGATTCAACAGAATCCATCCCAGCTTGCACTGCAGTAGACATGCGCAGTGAGACATGCAAATCCCCTATTAAAGGTAAATGTCAGCAGTGCAGCAGGCGGGAATTCAAGAAAATAATGCATAAAAAAAAAGAAGTCACAATACAATGTATTGTTTTTGAGCTTCTTCTTGAGCAAGAACATGGTTGGGGGAATACAAAAAGCCAAAAAAAGAGGATGTTATCATATTATTTTGTGTTCGAGGGATGACTGAAGTTTACTTCCATTCACTACTGAGGTCAATGGGGAAAACTCCCCGTGCTACAAGTTCAGCTGTATAACTTTTTCTTAGTTCAATGACCCCCCAATTCTTTTAATTGGGAGGATAGAATAACATGTCACTTAAGTATATGCAAATTTTAAAGAAAATTGCATGATTCATTCATCTGCTATTGGGCATAATTCCGGAAATACTAGTTTTACCATAGGCTTCTATAATCGAATGTTTTTTTTCTTATTTAACATATTTATACAGCCATCAGTGATACAAGGCTCACAGGGACTATTATCTAGCATTGTCCATGATTATCCGCCAGGGGCTGTGAGGTGCAGTGGTACTATAGAAGGAAAGGAGCGGTGCATGAGTAATAGTAATTAGTGTACGAGGAAAGATGATAGTTGTTATTTCATAATATATCAATTATCAGTTATAGGTTAAAGACCCATCATGTGGCGTTTATCTCTAGAATGTATAGTAAGACATATACAAGGTACGAATGTGTGGGTCAGATTTTCAAACAATGTACAATTGGCAGCTCTACACATTTAGGAAATTGTGCTCAATTAGGCTGAAAAATGATGATAATCTGAGTATATTTGGTATCACATTGATTTATAGTATCATTTCTGTTATGTTAAACTGCGTTTTAAACCTCATTTCTGTCTTAAATTTGGGTTATTTGAAGGAATTAGTGAAGGCGAATTGTACATTTTCTGCAGATCTGACCCAGTATCTTTGTTTTATCTGTACTGAATGAGTGTTTGTTTTTGTTTATATCCTTTGCCTTCAACAATAGGTTGCTACAACACACTCAAGTGCTATAATATATTTTATGACCGGGTATTCGAAAATAAATTAACATATTCTTAAACACAAAATTATGCTTCTATCATGTTCGATCTTTTAAGCCATTCCTTATTGTAATGTTCAATGTTGCTTCTACCTATTTAAATCATTAATTCAGGTGTGGACACTTCCGATGAAACATGTGGGTCAGATTTTCGGAAAATGTACAATTGGCAGCTCTACACATTTAGTAATTTCTGCTAAAAAGTGATCAATTTTGGGGTATGTCTGAGTATATTTGGTATCGCATTGGTTTAAAGTATTCACGAGTTCTGTTATGTTAAACTGCATTTTGAAGCTCATTTGTGTCTTAAATGTGGATTATTTGAGAGGATTGGTGAAGGTGAATTGTAAATTTTCTGAAAATCTGACCCATATACAAGATACTAGGTATTGTATTTAAATGATTTTATAGAGTAGAAACATATTACGATACACAATATTCTCAGTAGTTCAAGCTGCTCTTCAGAAGGACAGAAATAGAATAATAATACATAATACATCAATCTTCATATGGGTCAGATTTTCAGAAAATGTACAATTGGCAGCTGTACACATTTAGTAAATTCTGCTAGCTTAGACTGACAAAATGGCCAATACTTGGTAAATTTGAGTATATTTGGCATTGCATTGAATCAAGCAATCGGCTTGGCTAGGTTGAACTGTATTTTGAAATTTATTTTCGTCTTGAATTTGGGTTATTTGAGAGGATTGGCGAAGTTGAATTGTACATTTTCTGAAAATCTGACCCATATGGTCTACATGGGTCATATATTCTGATAATGTACAGCTCTACATATTTAGTAATTTCTTTTAAATTCTGCTAAAAAATGATAAACTTTGAGTATATTTGGTATCGCTTTGATTTAAAGTATCAGTTCTGTTATGTTAAACAGCATTTGGAAGCTCATTTCTGTCTCAAATGTGGGCTATTTGAGAGGATTGGTGAAGGCGAATTGTACATTTTCTGAAAATCTACCCTTTAACCCCTACATCCGTCCTAAACCTGGGTTATACCATAAAGATTCTAAGAATTTAGACTAGTAATCTAACAACAATTACACATGGTCTAAATCACACTGTAATAGATATAGGGCACCAATATAATTCACAATCATCACACTCCAATTAATACATTTCTTACAGCAGTTTAACAACGAAATTCCATGATTGTAAAATCTCGAAACAGGGAAATAAACGATAAACTTCTCATATATATATGTAGTATTACGTTTCATTCATTTTGTTTCTTGTTTCTAATTTCTTGTCGGCAAGATGCGAAAACATATCATGATATAATCATACACTTTTAGATATCTGAGGATGATTACACTAAACCAATGCAATTTTCATCAGACCATATTGAGTATTTTGGTGCATACTTTTTAAGGTCAATAATTTGCTGCTCCAAATAAAGAAATACGCTAAATCAAGCTAAATGCTGATTTGAACGCCACATGTGAAGATCTAAGTCAGAACTGACATATGAATCTCTAAAAACATTATGAAAATGTTCCTGTTAAAAAGTTAAAATTCTAAGAGTCAGCGGCGAAATAAGCCTTTACTGGAAAATTCGTATGATTATAATATGTATTTTTCGCAACCCAAGAGACCTGGGTCTTAATATCCTTTACTTTGAAAAGCAAGAAACGAGCTATGTAGATCTAGATGTATATGCTCGAGGTGAGGAAGAGTTTTGTTGATAAGCTGAATAAAATCATGTTTAAAAAAAATCAAAAAAATCGATGCCGTTTTGACTATTGAAACAGGGAAATGAATGATACACTTCTTATAATGTACTTATTGGTTTCATTCATTTTGTTTCTTCTTTCTAATTGTCCTTTACTTTACAACAAATACCACTTATTCAAAGTCACCAGTTTATCACCCAGTCTAGGCCCAAAGTTGAGAGAGTCCCTCCAAACGAAGGGAAAGCGTCTCGCCTCACACCACAAAGTGCTTTATAGTTCCATTAAGACCGTAAAATGTCATTATATTCCCATTAAAACGCCTGTGTCTTGGGCCAGGAAAATGATTAGCAATGTAGGCTGAAATACTTATCTGATCTGAGGGTTATGACCTAAAGTGCACCGTAATTATTATACCTCATCCTACTAACCTAATTATTTGAAGCAAATTAGCCATACTGAAATGATAATCATTTCAGTATAAATATAGTTATATGGGTCAGATTTTCAGAAAATGTACAATTCAACTTCACCAATCATCTTAAATAACCCAAATTTCAGATGAAAATAAAGTTAATAATACAGTCCAACCTAGCCAAACAGATTGCTAGAATCAATGCAATGCCAAATACACACGAATTTACCTTGTATTGGCCAAATTGCAGCTTAATTTTGCAGAATTTTCTAAATGTGTACAGCTGCCAATTGTACATTTTCTGAAAATCTGACCCATATGTGATGTGTTTCAGGAAAATGAGTCATAAGTCGCAAAATTGATATTTTTCAAAGCGTTTTTTTCACAAGGTCATATTATTGGAATGTTCTGATCTTTGGGGAGTGTGTCACTCATGGTTATGTCAATCGATGTATCAAATTCCAGGACGATCTATGTAATATATCATTTGGTTTTAACGGTCCTCATATGGACTACATTTAGTTACTTTACTGTTTAGTGACCCCTAGAAATATTGGAAACTTTTTTTTCAAAAACGAAAATATCAAACTTCAAATCTAGAAAGACTTATTATTTTATCAGAGTGTTTACTATCGGAATCGGCTTGATCTAATCTTTTCAAATATAATGGTATCTCAAGATTTATTTTTTGCGACTTATGACTCATTTTCCTGAAACACATCACATATATCCTTGGATATCAATGCAGTCTAGGCCCAGAGTTGAGAGAGTCCCTCAAAACTGAGTCTCTTTCTCCAAGCCGCAAAGTCCCATTAGGACGCCTAATCAATGACATACCATTCTTAGCTGATCTGAGTGGCTCTGAACTTAGACTGAATGGATATTTTTGCGAATGATTCACATTTTCAGGTATTTCTATAAAAAGACCTTAAACTCTCTCAATCTTACAGAATTGTACTGACAAAAGTAGGCCAGTAGTAGTCTACTATAATTTCCCCCAAACCTACCCAACTCTATAATTCTTATTTTGCACATTCCTTGCCCAAGTCGCTTACAAAGGTCAATTCAAGGGAGGCTTTTCAAATAATTAGTCACTATCTGGGTGAAATCGCCAGAAAATGTACAATTGACCTTCAACAATCCTCTCAAATAACCCACATTCAAGACAAAAATCAGGTTCAAAATAGTTCAACATGACCTAACAGATTGTTTGAATTAAGGCAATACTAAATATACCCACATATACCTAGTGTTGACGATTTCTCAGTCTAATTTAGCAGAATTTATTAAATGTGATCAATCTGCCAATTGTACATTTTAAAAAGATCTGACCCATCTTGGGTTAAACATCCGCATATAAGAAATGGGTTGGAGTTGCACTCTTTGTCTTCCCTTTTATTCTCGTTTTTCTCCTATATGTGGTAAGATGAAGGAGATTGCCCAGGTGTTTATGTTCCAACAACTACAGGACCTGACAATAAACCTACCTGAGCCCTCTCTTCATCTCATCATCTCAATCTTTTCCTTTAAATCCGGTCTTTCTGCCTATATTTTAACATTTTCATCCGCCCACATCTTTCTCTTGTCTCACCCTCTCTCTGTCTGTTTTCTTTTCTCTTTGCATCTCCCTCTCCATCTCTCTCTCTCTTCTCTATCACTCTCTTTTCTCTATCACTCTCTCTCCCTCTCTCTCCCTCTCTCTCTCCCTCTCTCTCCCTGGCTCCTTCTCTCCCTCTCTCTCCCTCTCTCTCCCTGTCTCCTTCTCTCTTCTTTCTCTCTCTCTCCTCTCTCTTCTGTCTCCCTTGCTCCCCTCTCTCTCCTCCCCTCTCTCCTCTCTCTTCTGTCTCCCTTGCTCCCCTCTCTCTCCTCACCTCTCTCTGACTTCCTCCCCTCTCTCCCCTCTCTCTCCCCCTCTCTCACGCTCTCCTCTCTCTCCCTCTCCCTCCCTCTCTCCCCTCTCTCTCCCCCTCTCTCCCTCTCCCTCCCTCCCTCCCTCCCCTATCACTCTCCCCCTCTCTCTCCCTCCCTGTCTCCCTCCGCCATCCCCCTCCTTTCCCATCTCTGTCTCCTCGTTCGCTCACTTCCCCACCCCTGTGTCCACCTATCGGTCCGTTCGTCTACATCAGTCTGTCTAATTTCTACTCTCTCATGGTATTATATCACTCCTCCCTACTCACCGTACATCCCCCCCCCTCCCCCCTGATCCCTCTCCACCCTATAGTAGGATCCTGGTACCTTCCAGAAACCTGTCGCCAGCAAACACAGATCTGGGTGAAGTCACCAGAAAATGTACAATTCACCTCAACCAATCTTCTCAAATAACCCATATTTCAGACGTAAATAAAGTTCAATAATATTGAACTTTATATTATACAGTTCAAGCTAACCAAACAGATTGCTAGAATCAATGCAATGCCGAATATACTTGAATTTACCTAGTATTGACCAAATTGCAGCCTTATTCAGCAGAATTTACTAAATGTGTACAGCTGCCAATTGTACATTTTCTGAAAATCTGACCCATCTATGTACTGGCGTGTTCTATAGCTGCTTGGAGGGTTGGCAGGACTGGAGGAGGAGGAGGTACTGCATGGAGGAGTTTACGGGTGATGCAGGCAGTACATGTACAATTCACCTTCACCAATCCTCTCAAATGATCCAAATTAAGACAACAATTCCATCCAAAATGCAATTTAACAACGCAAAGCAAATATTTGAAATCAATACAATACCAAAAATAGTTAGATATACCTTGTATCTATTACCTTGTATATATTAATTTTGAGTCGAATTTACCAAATGTGTAGAGCTGCCAATTGTACATTTTCTGGTGGATGAAATCGACAGAATATGTACAATCGACAGTTCTACACATTAGGTTATTCTGCTAAATTAGGCTGAAAAATGATAAGTACTATATATAGGTATGTCTCAATGTATTTGGTATTAGCTTGATTCAGAAAATCTGTTCGTTTATATTGAACTGTATTCTCCGTTTCAGTGGAGCCTCAACAACATTAATTAAACATTTTTAACCAAATCTTCAGATCCAGCTTCAAAATGACTAAACACTTTTATGTATGCAAGCAATATATGCACCATTATACGTAGATAGATGCAAAGCTTGTTAGGAAGGATATTTCTGTCTTAAACATATTAATTGTTTTTAAACGAGTTTATTTCGCCACAAATTCCATATAAATGGTACTTTTCATTGTGCGAACAAGATTTTACGTTAGTTATACATCAATATATTTTAAGTATTTAATTGTTTTGAATTGATTTTGGGTCAACGCCCACCACAATTAGCTAGTTTGTTTATAAACAGCTTTAATATAGCTACATAGTAATTAAATGTCAAGTATGTTAATTGTTTTAACAACATAATTCCATCATTAAGTATACAGATGAAGCAAGAAATAGCAAATGTAAATTTGATCGAAGAACAATAAGTTTTATGATAACATCTGACTCTGCTAGACAATTTTCATACCAACATCTATGAAACAATAAGAATATCTCCCCTTTTTATTCTTTTTTTTGCCCGGCCTAAGCCTAAAATACAACACGATCTAATTGAGAGGATTGGTGAAAGCGAATTGTACATTTTTAGACAATTTTACCCTGATCCGGATAACGAACGGGACGCTGGGTGTCTCGGCAGAGGTAAGTGAGGGTCAGATCGTCAGAAAATGTACAATCGACAGCTCTACACATTAAATCAAATTCTGTTAAATTAGGCTGAAAAAAAAGCAAAGATTACTTTTCTTTGTTGAACTGTATTTTAAACCTGATTTTCGTCTCAAATTTGGGTTATTTGAGAGGATTGGTGATGGTCAATTGTACATTTTCTGACGACTTGACCCTATACTGATCCTATTCATATATGTCGATCTATACGCATGATGAGCTGTATCTTAACCCGTCCTAAACTTGGGTTATTTGAGAGGAGGATTGGTGAAGGCAAATTGTTGTTGTTGTAATGTTTTTATTCTTACATTCAGATAGGTACATTTAGATGTTTTCATCTTTTTTCGTTTGTATCCTATACATGACTTCCATATTATACATTTTTTTACACAACAATAATTAAAAAATAAGATATATCATATTATCGATGAAATAAGAATGAATTCTACGATATGTTACTTATAGGTAATCAGCATTTCTATACAGTATAAATATAAGTATTAAAATGCTGGTACACTAGACAGTTGAGTTGTACAATTTCCGACGACCCTACCCGTGAGTGGGCTAGGAGTGGGTGGGCGGCAGACATGGGGAAGGGGCGGGGGTGTAGGGGGTGGAGGAACAGGAGGAAGGGGGTGGGTGGGGGCAGTGTGTGTAGCAGAAGGGGTGGAACTAGAAGGCATTGGAAGGATTTTGCCCTGACACAGCACCTCCAGGCAGCGCCCGGACTTAAAAGGCCCTCATTCCTGGCGAGAGCTCCTACTAGCCCCATCTCACTCTAGCAACCAACAAGTCATACCGAAATCCGTGAGTAACTTTTAACAAAATTTGTAATTTATTCAGTATAAAACTAATATTTTATGTGTTTTTTAAAGGATATTTGGTAATGGTTAACAGGGGGTTAATGGTTAATCGGGAATTTTAATCAAATCGATTGTATTTGATGTAAAAAGAATGAGGGAGAAAGGAAGGGAGGTTCTTTCTGTGCTGCCCATCTCTAAACAGCATTTAGTGACAAAGGTATACAAATATAGAATGAGGAAATGAATATAATATTCTTTTGAGATCCAACAAAATCATGTATTTCTCCAATTATATCAGTGAATATTGTTTGAATTCATCATTCATGATTATCTTTTGGATTAAAAAAATAAATTGAATTAAGTACATTAAATTTTGTGATAAGTCACAGGAAAATGAATCTTATATTTACCAAGATGAAAGCAAGCTGTGTTAATCACTAGGCAAGTACTTCTGTATTGTTATGTTTGAAAGAAAAGTTGTTTCTCGATGGAAAATCACTAGTAAAGTAGCTAAATAACCTCCTTAGAATAACCTTAGATATGCATAGATATATTCAATACACAGTCTCGGGATTTGGTATATATGTATTCCTGCGACAAACAGTACTAAACTTCCCCAAAAGTGGGAATAATCTCACATATGTGATATGTTTCAGGAAAATGAGTCATAAGTTGAAAAAAATAGATTTTGAGATATCATTATATTTGAAAAGAGGAGATCAAGCCGATTCCAATGATAATAAACAATCTAATAGTCCTATAAGTATTTCTAGATTTTAAGTTTGATATTTTCGTTTTGGAAAAAAAAAATTCCAATATTTCTGGGGGTCAATAAACAGTAAAGTAACTAAATGCAGTCCATATGAGCACCTTTAAAATGAAAGGATATATTACATAGATTGTCCTGAAATTTAATACATCGATTGAGATAACTATAAGTGACACACTCTCCAAGAATCAGAACATTCCAATAATGTGATCTTGTAAAAAAAACGCTTTGAAAAATATCAATTTTGCGACTTATGACTCATTTTCCTGAAACACATCACATATAGTTCAAACCAAAAATCATAGCATTTCCTCCAAGATTCCTGTGGGGGAAAAACTTTTGAAAAATACCTTTTTTTACTAATTTATTCTGGGACACATCGCAATTTGATGAAGAAATTTGTCAGAAAAATCAGGTCCTTCACGGGAAGCAATAGGGGATTTGCATAGCCGCCATTTTGAATCTTGATTCACATTGAATTATGGGACTAATGGTTCAGTCTAAGATTTATAGAAAACATGTTCAGCAATGACTATTTATCAATGCTTTAAAGTCAATATCCATGTAATATACATGTTTCCATAACACAAGCCTCCATATTTCCCATCATGCATTTGGTTTATATAGATCATTCATAAAAGCTGTGATATTAGTGAAAACAATTTTGTAATTTTCGATAAAAATGTTGCCAACTATTTGTATGTCAAATTTTAACCGAATCCGTCCCAGCATGCAGTGCGACAGACATGCACATCCCCATGCTGTCATTCAAGCTTATACCTATCAATATTTACTATTATCAATTGGTCTTAGCCATCAAGCTAGGACAAATTGTCATGTTTGATATCAAAGCTTGGAATGTCATCACATGCTTAAGCCCACAAACATCTCGTGTTATCAGAAGCTGATGTTTTTTCTCAAGTCATTCATTCTCGGCTGGGTATCTTGCTATTTGTAAAACACCAGTTGGTTTTGACATGATGTATACTGACGTGGTGGGGAGATTTATGCACACATTTCTCTGTTGCTTTGATAAACATTATGGGCCCGGAAAGAAATGTACACTTCATCTTCACCAGTCATTTTAGATAATATATATTCAGATAGAATAAGTTCAAAATATAGTTCAGCATAATCGAACATTTTTTTAAAATCGACACCATACCAATTTTAGCTAGTGATTTTATTCATTTTCCTAATTTAGCTGAATTGTTTTAATATGTAGAGCTGCCGATTGTACATTTTTGACAAACTGACCATCACGAAATATAGTCATGAGTGCAATATGATATGTAAATATGATATGTGTTGTTTTTGTAATTGGGGGACTCCTTTTCCGGATAAAGTGTTTTTTGTGGGATTCATTTTCAAGATAAACCCCAGAAATAGTGGAATCACTTTGACAAAAGTTGTAAATCTACATTAGGACATGTGTAACTATAGCTAGGAAGTTCATTAATTGATTTTACATTGACCTGAAGTAGTCCTGACTGTCTTGATACAATTAACTGTCGTACAATAGTGCATTGCTGGAGGTCCAATCCATTCCAACAACCTTTTTTTACTTTTGCAAAACGATTTTATTACTGAACTTGGACAATATTTTAATCAGGTTACATCGAGCTCAATCGAAACAATATGATATGACAAACATTAGTAATTAGTAATATCTCCTTTTCTTCTTTTGTTTTTCTTGGTAACTGTACAGCGATTTTTTCTCCTTTGCAAATCAAAACCTGCTATCCTGGCCTCTACAATGCTAAAAAAAAATTTCATTCCGGTTTGATCTTTTGTCTTCTAACCTAGGTTCTTCCAATAATCTTTACATCAGAATAAGGCAATAACAATACTATACAATCACAAACCTCCCAGCTTGCATGAATATATTTCCTATTCCAAGTGTATTTATGGGCCTGCAAATGCCTTTGGGAAACTTATACTCATACCATGAGGGCATAGTAAACATAGTAAGTTTGTTTTTATTGTTATCATATTTTTATATTCATTCGATATTACTCAGCGATTTTATATCCAAAAGATTTAAATAATATAATTTTGTTCAGTTTGATATTGATTATTATTAGAAATTGCTCATCATTATTAGCTATTATAGTCATATAGTCACATCCTATTTGTATATAATCAATTAATTCTATTGATTATTAATAATTATGTTTGCTCAGATGTAGTTCGTGTGATACAACCCTTATTGTACAGAGTTTTAATGACAATTTTTGAACACTTCTTTCTAGAACTAATTAAATATCACGAATTGAACCACGCGCCGGTGTTGGTTTTAATATTGTTATTGATATGTATATGTTACATATTTTCCTGTAAAAAAACTTCTGTGTATTAACATATAGTAGAGATTTTCAATAATCAGGATTCATCGAGAATAATGTACCTTATTACTTAATGTTGTCTTCTGAATTTTTAAATCAAACAAAATATTCAATCCATATTCAATTGCCAAAAAACGCAATAAAACCCAACAAATTTCATTACTCCAATACAAATTCTAAACAAGCATTATTCACAACGCGCATACACCCTGCACACGCAGTAATATTGCTGACTCATCATATTGGTAGACTAGTAGTAGATACTACAGTTTCTGATGATCTCATTTATGCTCATGTAAAAGGCAGCCTGAAGGCTCCTCCAAGCAAACGAAAGGGAATAAATACTGCTGAAATCATCACGTTAATAGATCCTCCCACTTTTCCCTTCCACTCCCGCGGCTATGGTCGACTCAGGTGAGCCTTACCTATAGATAAAGTCAGTTTTCAAGAGAAAGGAGCCAACTCCTCCAGCCGAGCAATAGGTGTGTATATTATGTGGGTCAGGGTGACCTAGATATTGGGAGCTGCTCGGGCGGGGAACGCTGGCTCAGTTTGCTGCTGATCTGGCACTTTTTCCCACACTCCTCCTCCTCCTCTTTATTCTCCCACTCCTCCTACTCCTCCTCCCCTTCTCCTCCTCCCCTTCTCCTCCTCCCCTTCTCCTCCTCCTCCTCCTGGTCATTCTCTTCTCATTCTCCTCTCCCTCCTCCCCTTCTCCTTCTGCTCCTGCTCCTCGTCTTCCTCTTCTCCTCCTTCACCACCTCCTGCTACTGCTCCTGCTCCCCCTTCTCCTCCTGCTCCTGCCCCCTTCTCCACCTCCTGCTCCTCTCCTTCTCCTGCTGCTCCTCCTCCCTTCCTCCTCCACCTCCTCCTCCTGCTCCACCTCCTCCCCTTCAAGACCTCCTCCTCCTGCTCCACCTCCTCCCCTTCAAGACCTCCTCCTCCTGCTCCACCTCCTCCCCTCCTCCTCCTTCTCCTCTTTTGTCTTCTCCCTTATCTTCTTCCTCCTCCCTCGCCCTCCTTATGCTCTTTTTCATTGAACAATGGAAGGTCGCTTAGACTAATGAATGAATAGTATTCATTGCATATTTGTGCTGTGTTTTAGGAAAATGAGTCATAAGTCGCAAAAAATAGATTTTGAGATACCATTATATTTGAAAAGATGAGATCAAGCTGATTCCAACGATAGTAAACAGTCAAATAACCTAATAAGTATTTCTAGAATTTAAGTTTGATATTTTCGTTTTGGAAAAAAAAGTTTCCAATATTTCTGGTGGTCAATAAACAGTAAAGTTACTAAATGTAGTCCATATGAGGACCTTTAAAACGAAAGGACATATTATATAGATTGTCCTGAAATTTGATACATCGATTGATATAGCTATAAGTGATAAACTCCCCAAAAATCAGAACATTCCATTAAAGTGAACTTGTAAAATAAACACTTTGAAAAATATAATTTTTGCGACTTATGACTCATTTTCCTGAAACACATCACATTTTAGCATTATCTAGACAAAGGGGTCTGCTGGTGACTTAGATAGTGTTTAGATATACATATAGTCTAGCAATGAATAGCCTCCCGTTACATAAGTACAAAGAAACCATGATATATCATTACAGTATCATTATACAATTATTATGCATGCATAATTAATACATAATATATATTGAAACTTTATTTTTTTTCAAACTTTTTACATATGGCCTACACGGAAAAATTGGTCACATGTCTCTGCCTTGACAGTTCTTCCGACAAAACCTTCTACTTCACTACAAATCGCAGACAATGGATTTTGAGATATTATATTTGAAAAGATGAGATCAGGCCTAATCCAATGATTGTACACATTAGGACATCTAAATAAGTATTTCTATATTTTCTTTTGTATGAGAAACGTTCCCAATATTTCTTGGTGGTCACTCACTAGAGTAATGTAGTTAAATATACTCCTTAGGATAACCACATATATGATTAGATATATTTAATACACAGTCGTGGAATTTGGTAGAGTTATTAGGGAGTTTCGACACCGCTCACCTATCCGCAACCGTATCCGTATCCTTATTACTTTAGGGATGCGTGGTCAGGTCGGCACCCAAGATGGAGTTCTCTGACCGGGTCTCCGACGCTATAGTAGTGTTTTTTTAACCATGCTTTCTGCGATAAAAGTGTTAACTATCACCAAACTTGCTAGGCATGGACATCAACAACATGTTTAATATTGTTCCCAAACCTTTTTTTTAAATGTAAAATGGCTAGATAGTTCGTCATATACTTAGGTATAATCCCCGCAACAAGTGCCTTTCTTACGTATACTCCTCAGCAGAGGCCGGTATTGACCCTCATTACCCATGCACAACCTGACATAGTGACCTAATTCCGCCCGATAGGTACGGGTTTGCTCCTGAGGAGCGTCTGTCGAAACTCCCTATTCATGCTACTAGCAGCGGTGAACACTCCTAAAATAAAAACAAAAAAAAACAAAATAAAAACAGTCCCAAAATAAGATCATTCTGAGCTAGGGTCTTGTAGAAGTGGAAAAGCATATGTGATGTGTTCCAGAAAAATGAGTCACAAGTTGTAAAATTGATATTTTTCAAAGTGATTTATCCATAAGATCTCTTTATTGGAATATTCTCATATATGAGATATCACATCTGAGTCTCAATTTCTTTATGAGCATGAATACATCTACCAAATTCCACAACTGTGTATTGAATATATCGATTCATATTATGTGGTTATCCTAAGGAGTATATTTAACTAAACACATCACATATGTGATCCGTTTTAGGAAAATGAGTCATAAGTCGCAAAATACGGATTTTGAGATACCATGATATTTGAAAAGATGAGATCAAGCTGATTCCAATGATAGTAAACAGTCTAATAATCTAATAAGTATTTCTAGATTTTAAGATTGATATTTTCGTTTTTGAAAAAAAAAAGTTTCCAATATTTCTGGGAGTCAATAAACAGTAAAATAACTAAATGTAGTCCATATGGGAACCTTCAAAACAAAATGATATATTACATACATTGTCCTGAAATTTGATACATGGATTGATATATCTATAACTAATAAACTCCCTAAAAATCAGAACATTCCAATAATGTGATCTTGTAAAAAAAAACTATGAAAAATATAATTTTTGCGACTTATGACTCATTTTCCTGAAACACATCACATATGTGCTAAAGATCTAAGCATAGCAATTTCGCCCTTCACACATTACTTGTGGTCGGTAGAAGATACCAAGGAATGTAGGTCGTTTCTAGGAACATTTCTCAAGGAATCTGGGTCGTTTCTAGGAACATTTCTTATACACATAGGGACCATATACTCTCCTCTAGGCTGCTCTTGTCTCCCCCCAGTCTCTGAGCCCAGTCTCTCGGCCCAGTCTGACCCTATAGATATATATCTTGCTTCAACCAGTCCACATCTGTCAGTCTGGATCCCAGAGCTTAGGTTCCACTAAACTGTGTGTCGGTCATAATCTGAGATCGGGGTCTGTTTCTCTCATCCTTATCGGAGGATTTGAATTCTGGAATGGAGAAAAGGTTTCTCCAAATTGTTGTTATTGCTTTTGGTATTTTCCACTGACAATAACGGGGTAAGAAAGGATTAATCTTTCTCTTGATATAACTATCTAGGCAGTGATAAGGTGATTTTCAATTTCATACCTACGTTTAAGAAAATGGAAAGATTGCCATAATGACAGTAGTGGGATTCTGATGTACACAGAGCTTAAGGCGGGAGCACACTACCCACGATAAACCTTGCAATAGGCTTTGCAACAAGCTTTCCCGATAGGCCTGGCTATTGCAGAGGCCTATCGGGAAGGCCTGTTGCAAACGTCGCCATACTTCTGCAATAGAGCTTTGCAATTAATCGCAATAGCATGGTGACGTCTGCAATGCAATGCTTATCGCCAACAAATATTAAACAAGTCTAATATTTCTGCGATAGACGGCGATGCATTTCTTACCGTGAGGCCTGTTGCAAAGGCTATTGCAGAGGCTGTTACAAAGGGGCCCACATGTCTGCGATACCCTGCTCTCCAAGATCAAATATTTTCATTTCTACTGCAGAGGCCTGTTGCAAAGCCATTGCAAGGCTTATCACGGCTAGTGTGCTCCTGCCTTAACTTCCACTAGACAGTGTGTAGGTCATAATCTGGGCTAGTGCTTTTGTTCACATGCAAGCCCTGTCCGCCTATCATTGGGGCAATTTTAGGGGCATCCTTTGGTTTTAGTCACTACCTTGAACCAACGAGACCGTAGTTCATGTATACTCGGTGCTTGGACAGTTCAGATGCTATATCAACCATAGGCAGATACTAAACAGATTAATAACCTCCATGTAGGGCCTGTTGGTGCACTGTTTGGTGTATAACCCAGCAGCCCCTCAATGTCGCTCATTAATCCTTTAATTGTTTACAGGTTACAGATTGTGATGTGTTTCAGGAAAATGAGTCACAAGCCGCAAAAATTCTGATTTCAAAAGTAGTTTATTCACAAGATATATTTGTGGGAATCTTTATATTTTTGGGCTGCCTTACGCTTGTCGTAGCATCAATACATGCACAAAATTTCAGGACCGTGTATTAAAAATATCCATACACTTTTAAGCACTCTGTATATAGTATATTTTACTAGTAATTATTGTCAACCAAGGAATATTGGAAACATTTTCTCGAAATTAAAAATATCAGACTTAAAATATAAAAATACTCATCAGAAATGAAAATTTCAAACTTGAAATATAGATGTACTTATTAGATTTCCTAATGTTTGCTATCATTGGAATCGGCTTGATCTCATCTATTCAAATATGATAATATCTCAAAATCCAGTTTTGCGACTTGTGACTCATTTTCCTGTAACACATCACATAATAGTGTATTACAAAAGCAATCTTGGCCTTACGCCAATTTGCTCTGGAAAGGGATTCTGAGGCTTTGGTAATATTCTTTATTTTCACTTATTTTTTGCTTGCCATGAAGAGCAGGAAAACACATGGAATCTGACTCAGCCTCAGCATGCCGCTCCAATAGAGAGCAGCTCTGGGGGAGATGGGGGAGCCGCTCCAATAGAGAGCAGCTCTGGGGGAGATGGGGGAGCCGCTCCAATAGAGAGCAGCTCTGGGGGATGGGGGAGCCGCTCCAATAGAGAAGGGGGAGATATATGGGGTGTGAATCCTGGTGGAAATCTGCTCTACTTCATGGACTTGATTGGCATATTGAGAAAAAAAGGAGAACGTAGACCTAGTAATGTTAGTTGAGTTCCTATGTGAAATGTCTGTGTAATGTGGGTGTGTGAGTGTGGCTGGGTATGTGCGTGGGTGTGATATATTGGTGTAATTATTAGTATACAAATTAGTATCATTTAGACTCGAGTTGACACTTTATTTCGTATCCAACAAGCGGTCGCAGGTCGCGCATTGGATGTGAAATAAAGTGTCAACAAGAGCCATTGAATGACACATAGTTTTGAACCTCAAGTACAGTTCTTTCTTTATACTATGACTTGGAAATAATTGAAAATCATCATTCTTACGCTTTTAATAAGCTGGCAGAAGCAGTTCACGATGGCCATGTTTTTCTAAGTGTGCCTTGCGGCTGAGTAAGCTCATCTCTGATTAGTCTGACGTCATCAATGACGGGGATATAGACCAATCACAGACACGCTTACATTGCCGTAATTCTATCTCTTTATACAACATGTACAGAAATGAACAAACTATTAAATGTGCGTATTCTTCCTGCTCAAAGTGAATAACCCATTCAGTCCTAGTATAAATAGACATTAAAGCTGAATTCTCAGATATTACCAAATGTACTCATATTATGACTTATAGGACTTCATATTATTCTTTATACAATAATTTGAAGCTGAATAGGCTGGGACAAAACGGCCGCCGTGAGCGATAATAAGCAAAGCCACAGCAGGAAAGGATTTTGGCGGGTTTCCGAAATATAAATGTGGATTTTCATGAAGCCCTGTAGCAAAAACAACAAGACAAATCCTCCAGATTTTGGTTAATTGACTTTTAGATGGTTTGAAAAAGAATGGAACAAAAGTAGAAAATCTTTAGTTTTTTCACCTGCGTGAAATATACCCCAGAGTGCAGGTGTAAAGGCTCACTAAACCCCAAGATATTATGAGAACATCAACTTCTGTGCTATTATTCATATGTAACGGCCCCAGTGGTACTTAATGTAACTTTATATTTAGTGAGTTTTACCCATTTAGATGAGGGGAAAAGTAGTTCCACAATCTAACGCTCCATTCAAGACACCACTGTTTGCCTACGTCACAAGGTAGCAATCAATACCCAGGTTACTTGATATCTATGTAAGCCATCCCGAAAGTTAGAGCCCTGTACATGCAGCCAGTCAAAAGCCTTTTATAACTTTGTGCAGAGCCTTGAATGTCGTAAATCCACAATTAATATAGTGTAGATGACAGGATTAGAATTTACAGTGTATTGCCTCAGATATAGGAGGGACAGGACGAAGCAACGACCAAGCCACATGTGAGGCCAGAGTAAATCTGATACACATACAGTGGAACCTCTCTATTGAGACCTGCCTTGGGACTGAGAGAAACTGGTCTTAATAGCGAGGTGGTCTCATTGGAGGGGCTAATCTAATAAGAGAAAAGCAATTCGGGACTGAGAGAAACTGGTCTTAATAAAGGGGCGGTCTCTATAGAGACGTGGTCTATATGCGTGGTTTCATTGTATAAAGCTGTATTGCTTGTCTCAGTCCACCTAATAATCAGCCCAGCCCTGGGATGAGGACCTAATGATCAGCCCTGGGATGAGGACCTAATAATCAGCCCAGCCCTGTGATGAGGACCTAATGATCAGCCCTGGGATGAGGACCTAATGATCAGCCCTAGGATGAGGACCTAATAATCAGCCCAGCCCTGGGATGAGGACCTAATGATCAGCCCTGGGATGAGGACCTAATAATCAGCCCAGCCCTGGGATGAGGACCTAATGATCAGCCCTGGGATGAGGACCTAATGATCAGCCCTGGGATGAGGACCTAATGATCAGCCCTGGGATGAGGACCTAATGATCAGCCCTGGGATGAGGACTTAATAATCAGCCCAGCCCTGGGATGAGGACCTAATAATCATGCCAGCCCTGGGATGAGGACCTAATGATCAGCCCTGGGATGAGGTGAGGATGGGAAGGTCTCTCAGGACATAAACAAACAATGTGTGCATCAGGCAGAGTGGAGGAATGCGACATTGATACCATGGCAACCACATGACCTGTCAGATGTGATGATAACCATCTACCTGCCCGCCTAGGATAAACACACAGGTGGGAGGGGGAGTGTGGGGGGGGGGGGGAGGGGGGGGAGACACAGGGGGGCGGTGCAAAACAAATCCTGATTCCTCCATATGAGATATTTATTTACAAAAATACAAAAGGGTGGAAAATGGACAATCCATCTACCCTTAGTTAGGCCTATGTAGCTAAAACAACTTGACAGAATCCTCTAACATGTCGGTCAAATGACTTTTAGATGTGTTCAATTCAATTCAATTCAAGACATTTTTTATTTGCATAGATGATGACTACAAAAAGGAAGGCCCAATTATGAAACCTAGGTTCCAAGTCTTCCAGTGGGTTCCTGGTGGTTGGTTATTGCCAAAACCGATTTACAATAAAATACTCCGATATAAATTTCATGGCTATTTAATTTGATAATCAAGGGCTATTTTCTACCTGACTATATTTAGCTGTTTCTTTATGGGTAGGCGTAGTTGAATAATATATAATAACTACCTAACAGTGAGTAGCACTAATTAGAGTATGAGGTAAAAGTTAGGGTACAATAACAAAGTGTAATCAAACAATGGTTGGTAGTTGGTATGGTCGGTCCAGAGCAATAAGTAGTATACATACACAACAAAATACATATATTAAAAATACAATAGCTAAAAGGTAAAAATTAAATGAAATAAAATAAAATAAAATAAAATGTTGGATTCACAACAGATCCGCAACAGATCATGACATAAATACAGTAACAGTAAGTGTTGGAAAGGAATGGAAGAAAATATTCAGTTTTTACCGACATTAACTGAGAGTGCAGCTTTAATATAGAAATGATATATTGTTATAGTTGGATGACAACATCTGGAGTCCCCTCCCCCCCGCCCACCTCCTGCCCTGGATCTGCTACACTATCCTATAGCTTAGTGAAACAAGCCTGGATTCATCATCTGGCCAAGATCCAGGAGATGAGATAGGATCTGTCTATTATTATTGAGATAGGGGTGGCAGGTAGTAGCAGAGGATCTAAGAAATGACCTTGAGAGTTCTTGTTGTATACCTTTATTGTTTATATACTTTTTATTATATATATTTATACATATTTATCACCATTAACCAGGAATCTCCACTAGGTAGCTTTGTATAGCACCATTATGAGATATTCATTTATTTATCTTATGGAAGGAGTATATCCAACATAACTAGTCCCTGAGCTTTTTAAAAGAAGAATTCATTCGGTGTAAATAATATTTATCAAGCAGTCTGGAAAGATGTCTGTTCACAGAGCAGTATTATCAATTAGTTTGGAAACCTAGTTGTCTATACAGAGATTCTCAAGAACAAGGCCAGATTTTCTCATAGCTAGGGATTGCTCTTTTTAATGACAAATAATTAGAATGGGGTATTACAAAAGGATATTCAAAAGATATTCCCCCCCACCCCACCCCCACACACCAGTAGAAGAACAGCTCAGAATTGGGAAACCTCCCACCCCTTCTAATACATCACAAATTATGTTTCTTCAAATGATTCTTTCTCTTTAACATTCTGAAACAAAGTTTCTTTTGAATTTACCGTTTACACATGAGCTGTACCGAACCATGGACACCTGGATTTATGCCAAAATTCTTTATAATCAAAACAATTTGTACAAAATATTCGGCTGAAGAAGGTCACCGCTAGACTCTCCCGCAACTACCGCTTTTGAAAAAAGCCGCCACCGGCTACTCACAAAAATTGGAGCAGTTGTACCGGTTATCACGGTCCTACGCACATAGTAGAAGAAAAGGGAATTGCTGCTGTCTCTGCCAAACAAATACATGCTTATTCAGCTTAGTATCCATGCTCACTCCGACCGTATATTAGTAAGCAACGATATTAGCTAGTGATTACTGGAACAATATTGTCTAGAAAAGAAGATATAAGCCCATTTACCACTTTCGATTGGTGTGTTATGATTTGAATCGATCGCGATTGCCGCATTTTAGTTCCGAGACAAGCCGTTGCGGCCGCTGCGGCACCACTACTGCTGGCGGTACACATGCCTCACAGAGGCATGTGTATTATTATATAGACACCAAAACAAAGGCGTAGAAGGGAAGAGGGTGGGGGGTGGGGGGAACGGGACGGCTGGGATTCAGCTAAATATAAAAACAATAATAGGCATACAGATCTTGAGAAACTACTAATATAAATACATCTTTCAAGCGGTTACTTTCTGGACCGAAACGTGTAGGGCTAAGCCCTATCGTCATCTAGCTTTAATAAACAACATATACAGAAACTAGAGGAGTCCTTGTTTATACGGAGAACTATATAACTACAATTTGCACAAATACCTGTAGCACACTTGGAAGTATAAAGGGCCTAGTCCACTAAGCCGATTCTCATGCGATTCTCACAGAATTTAGTGCAAAAGAGTCCTCTGCGGCGCAAAATCGCATGGGAATCGGCTTAGTGGACTAGGCCCTTAAGAGTCAGAAAATGTACGATTCACTTTCCCCAATCCTCTCACGTAACACAAAATATACAGTTACACACGAACAGATTTTTCGATTCAAAGCAATATGAAGTATACCTAATATTTCATCATTTGTAAGTTAGATATAATCATACTTTAATAAATGCGTAGGGCTGCCAATTGTATATTTTCACCCATGTAACCCCATCAGGATATTATATGTAAGGAAAAATGGAAAATCAATAATTATTCACAATCTATTTTCCTAAATGCTCTTGTTGTTGTGGAAGAAATCTTAGTAGATTCCACCCATTTCTCGAACTTATGATCAATTACATCGAAACGAGTTGAATCATTCTCAATAATTATGTAGGGATTCCTTAGGTGATTTTTCAATAAAAGATAAAATCACTATTTGGATGAACAATCAAATTAACTATAAAACCAAAACAGATGGTGTGACCTTTAGAAAACCATCAGAACAAATATTCATGACTATAATACAGACAGGAACAGTAAACACAAGAGGAATTTCATGGGGATGATTTGATTTGATTTGATTTGAACATTTTTTGTATTTGCCCTTAAAGGGTACGAGAGTGAAGAAAAGGGAGAGAATGGGGAAATAGGAGAGGGGAAGGGGAGGGAAAGAAAAGGGGGAAGGAAAGGAGGGGAGGGAAAAGATGTAGGGGAAGGGAGAGAGGGAAGGGAAGGGAAAGAAAGTGAGGAGGGGGAGCATGAGGAAGAGGGGAGGGAGAGGGGGGGGGGAATCGGAGATGGGGTTGGGAGAGAAACACAGGTATGAGAGACAGCAAAGAGGGGGAGGGAAACAAGGGAGAGGGGGAAGAACAGGGGACCGTCTGGAGGACGGGTATTTTGCTAGTCTTCTATATTTCTCCATGTTTTCGCCAGTAGCCCTTGATTTATGCTGAAAGGTATTTCAAACGGCACATTAAATTAGAGTGATTTTCCCACGGTTGTCTGGTTTATCGGGGGTATGTTGCAGCACCAGGTAGAGAGAATAAATGTGCATGTTCACCTCTCTACCATGAACACATGTGTAGTCTGAGCTACATGCAGTAGGTGAGGAGGGACTGCTGCCTTGCTGATGTATAGGCAAGTGGGGAATTTAGGGGAGGACTTCTGTAGGGGGCTTGCATTTGAGTCCGGGCCTCAGAAAATGTACAATTGGCAGCTCTACACATTCAGTAAATTCTGCAAAATTGAGGAAAGTTTTATAGCAAACATGATGGAGAGTCCAAAGTGATTGTAATCAAAAGATTAGACAACATCATTGGAATCCATTTTACGACTAGAGACTCCTTTTCCATTTAAACAAAAAGAAATGTTGATTCAAGAAATCGGTTAGGATATATATATATATATATATATATATTGAATTTAAATTCGGGTTATTGAGAAGCTTGCTATTTGGTAGAAGAATTGTACATTTTCTGATGCTGTGGCGCACTTTTGCCATCTTGAATCTTGATTCACATGGAATTATGGGAGTTGTAAGGCTCAATAGGGGACTTGTATGTCCGCCATCTTGAATGTTGATTCAGCTAGAATTATGGGAGTTGTATGTCAGAGTTAAAGCTGTAGAAAACATTTTATATTTAACCTTTAACTATTTGTCAGTTCTCTAATGTAAATATACATGTGCCATACACTATATGCTAAGACAATTCTGTTCCGTTTATTGCACAGCCTTGCAGATATAATAAAAGCATCATCTGCAATAAGCTATTGTGACAATACTTGCATTGAAAAGTGTTTAGTTTTAATGATGTTACAAGCTTCAAAGACCTTCTGGTGGAACAATAAGGTCAGATTTTCAGAAAATACACAATCTACAGTTCTACACATCTCTCATATTCTGCTCAATTAGAGGGAAAAATGATAAATACTGGGTATATCTGAGTGTATTCTGTATTGTATTCATTCAATAAATCTGTCTGGTTATGTTGAATTGTATTTTTAACCTGATTTTCGTCTTAAATGTGGGTTATTTGAGGGGATTGGTGAAAGCCATTTGTACATTTTCTCAAGATTTGACCCAACAATTAAGGAAGAGTGTAACCCGGTGGTGGAAGAGTCCAACTAGAAATATAGGGGTCTAGGGTTGGGTCCACCACCATATTGATTATCTGATCACTCTTAATAATTATTACAATAGTACAAAAACATCAAATTAAATCAAACATAATATTCATCCCCATGAGAGGGGCCATAGTGAGTGGGATGATGGGTGGCGATGAGAGATTTCTTTTAAAAAGGTTTTATTTCCTGAGGATTTCACAAATATGTGTTACAGTTGATCACGAGAAAATATGAATAACTCCTAACTGATGAATCTTTAATTATTCTGATTTTATTTTACAGATTCACAATGTCTCGTGCGGCAAAATCCGGTGATGCCTACAAAACAGAAAAGAAATTTGAAGAGGTAAGCAAAACTACATTGTAAAATAGTTAGACTTAGCACTCGTCTGTCATGAATGGGCTCATCCTAATCATAACACTATGGAATGTAAGTGTAGGCCTACTATAGCCAGTAAATCGCTTAAATACACTTAAATTGATGTGTTTGAGTGGAATTAGTGCATAGAGGGAATGGAATAAGTTGCTAGTAATTGAATATTTATTGGACAACATTACAACAGAATATTAAAGCTGCACTCTCAGTTAACGTTGGTAAATAACAAAAGCTAACAAAATAGTTTCTAAAGTTTCTTGGATTCTTTTTTCCAAAGCATCTTAAAGACATTTAACCGAAATTCTGGAGGATTCTGTTCAGTTGTGTTTGCTATAGGGCTTCAAAAACGTCCTTATTTGTATATGGAGGACCCGCTAGAATTCTTTCTATGATGACTTCACTTATTATCACTCACCACCGTTTCGCTCAAACGTTTTTACTTCAAATTATTGTTTAAACATTTATTATACACGCATTGCTCTGAAAACAACGTATCTAGACTGATTTATGCATAGTGCGTATTTCACTAGTGATCTACGTGGGGTTGTCATTGCAACCAATCTGTTTTTTTACTAAGATTACCGGTAAAATTCAAATTTATGACTCAATTGTTTTCTATTTTTATGATTGAAAGCATGTATAATAAATCTGTTAACTAACTTGTTGGTTTCAGTCGTTTAGAATATTGCACTCGTTGCTACGCAACTCATGCAATATTCCCACTCCTTCAACCAACTTGTTAGTTAACCTGTATATATATATAACAGTTGCAGAATATTGATAAATTCACTCCTATAAGACATAATATGAGTACATTTGGTAAGATTGTGTTTGTCATTTGTCAGGTGGTGTTTTGTTTCTATTTATAGTGCATATTGTGTTACTATTTATAGCATATTGTGTTACTATTTATAGCATTTTGTGTTACTATTTATAGCATATTGTGTTGCTATTTATAACATATTGCGTTACTATTTATAGCACATATTGTGTTACTATTTATAGCATATTGTGTTACTATTTATAGCGCATATTGTGTTACTATTTATAGCACACATTGTGTTACTATTTATAGCACATATTGTGTCACTATTTATAGCACATATTGTGTTACTATTTATAGCATATTGTGTTACTATTTATAGCATATTGTGTTACTATTTATAGCACACATTGTGTTACTATTTATAGCACATATTGTGTCACTATTTATAGCACATATTGTGTTACTATTTATAGCATATTGTGTTACTATTTATAGCATATTGTGTTACTATTTATAGCGCTACGACCATGAGGAGGAGTTGGGCACACCTGCCCGTATTGTAGAGTGGATAGGAGAAGTCATGGCCGGCGAACAAGCCTTCACTCCATGCGTAAGTCTACTTCCTATTGGAATTGAGTAATTAAATAGATTGATTAAATCCAGGAAAATGAATCACAAGTTGCAAAATTGATATTTTTCAAAGTGTTTTTATCACAAGATCTCTTCATTAAAATGTTCTGATTTATAGGGTTTGTTTAACTTATAGTCGTATAAATGCATGTACTAAATTTCGGGACATTGTATCAAATATATGCTTGCGTTTTGAAGGGCTTTGTATAGAGTATATTTAGTTACTTTACTGACAATTACCCATCCAGAAACATTGCAAACTGTGTCACAGGGAAATAAGTCAAAAGTCACAAAAAAACGTTTAAATGTGTTTCAGAGTGAAGGTTTTTATTCTTGGGGTATTTGGCGCTGCTAGCACAAATACATATACCAAATCTCAAGACTGTGTATTGAATATATTTATGCATATAGGAGATTGTTCTAAGGAGTATATTTAACTACTAACTATAGTGTGTAACCGTAAAGAAATATCGATAACATTTCTGTTCTATTTGTGTACCACCATTGGAATCGGCTTGATCGCATCTTTTCAAATATGACGATATCTCAAAATCCATTTCTTTTGCAACTTATAACTCATTTCTCGGTTAACACACTCTCTATACTGAAGAAGACTTAAAAAGAAAGCTTGAGTATAAAGGTTACTCCTGTCTTCACTGTAGAGTGAAATAGTAGGAAATCGCACTGGAGGCAAGAAGTGCTGAGTTGTCAGTTTTTGTTCAAAAAAGGAGAAAAGTCATTTATTTGAAAATATCGGTCAGAGCCCTTCACCGATCCTCTCAAATAACCCACATTTAGACAAAAATGAAATGTAAATTTAACACATTATGAAAGAGAACATTTAGCAATATCAGCCGAATTTACTATTTTTAATGTGCAGAGCTGCCTTTAAGTACAAAATTACTCAGCAATTGACATGAGACACCTCCGTTTTTAGGATGGTAGGCAATCTTATCAGATAATCCACATTAACGACAAAAGTGAGGTTCAAAATACAGTTGATCAAAACTGAACATATCTTTTTTAATGAACACGATACCAAATATAATCCGATGTAACCAGTATTTAGCACTTTCAGCCGAATTTATTCAACTTTCAGATCTGCCCTAAAACACAGAATTACTGATGATCCGACTCTTTAGACTCCTTTTTTTAAAGGATGGTAGCATCTTATATATAAGAAAAGCAAAAATAGAAACACTTTTGAATATTATCTTTAACAAGTATAGACGATTTTATAGTACATGTTAGGTGTCGTATTGAGCTATATTGTTTGTTCAAAGATTTTTATCAGCAACAACATTTTGCAAATTAGTTACAACTTTCTCAGTACGCGCTGTATTTGACAAACATACAAAATTACCAAAAAAGTATATTACGTGAATGAACATAATTCATGTTATAACAGAAAAATCTTACGCCTCGTTATACTGTCAAACGCGGGGAAAAAGAAAAAGAAAATATAACAATCAAACACCCAGGCTCGTGTCCATTTGCATGACAAAACCATTTACTACCATATGCACAAATCTCCTACCTATTATTACAAAAATAGAAACATTATTTAAAAAATAATTTTCACCAAGTAGAAGAAGCAATTTTTTAGAACATGTTAGGTGTCATATGCTCTGTATACCTATTATTACAAAAATAGAAACATGCCAATGTTAAAAAGTGAAAATGTTGACAATAACAAAACAGTGTCTTGGCAGAAATGCGGTGGTACCTGAATTACAGCCAAGTCTCGCTGTTTGTTTCCACTCCTGGTAGAGAGTTGTCCTTGGAAAAACCCTGAGAGATCCTTTGGACTACATCCCGATAGTCTGAGTCTACTGTAAACGTATTTATTTTCGCGCGGATAAATTTCCGCGTACATTGACACCTTTTCCTGCGTATTTAAATTCGCGCAGCAAGGATGCCTCACACCTTGTTTATGCAATACGTATACCTTTCGCACAGGATTCATTTTCGCTGTAATAGCGAAAATGATTATAATAGCGAAAATAATAATCCCTTCATCTGGAACTGTTATTTTAGGGTTAATTTATGAAAATTGGGATGAATTGCAGACTTACAACGAGGATCTTAAACATGGCATAAGTCCTAGAAACCTCGTTGTATCAATTGATATTTCATAATATGCTCCCCAATGAGGGTTTATTCTAACCCAGTTCATATTAGTCTCCGATATTAGATTTAAGTCTTTAATTTGAAACATAACAAGTTCTTTTCTTTGATATGATTCATTTAATGCAGCTACAATATCACGAAGATCACAGCACATAATAAAAAGGGATTCGTTGTACGATTTGATTTGGTATTTCATACTAATTATGCTCCTAATTAAAATAGGTTTTATTCTGATACAGTTCACATAATTCTCAGATTTTAGATTTAAGGCTATAATTGGATACATGACAAGTTAATTCCATGACATGAATAACCTTATTCTCCATTCTCCTATGGTATCCTATAACGTTATATAAATATCGAGTATATTTTTCTAGATTATTATTTCTTTTTTGAAAAGGTTTTATTCAGCATATTCTACCATCGGGGCTCTTACAATTCTAAACAATAAGTATGCATGCAGTGTCCCTTATATTTTGATTTTGTTTTTAGTTTTTTCTGAAATTTTCTCACGCTTCACACTGATAGATCAATATTTTCTGGATTAGAACTAGGATGAGATGTAATGCTTGAACTTAATAAACGAAGTTAAACTAAAGTCAACCCATTGAGTTACACTAAAACAGAGATCAGAGCAGCAGCACATAAAGAGTGAGTGTAGGAATGTATCTATTAATAGCACAAGGTTTACCTGTGAGTAACTCACTCTAGCGGTTCCTACTATTCCTCACCGCCCCCCCTGCTGCTCTAGCTTCCTATTCCCCCAGGGGTTTAGTAGCTGCTATAATTTGTAATTTTTAATAAGTAGTTCTTTATTTCTTTATGTTTCAAAAAGGGTTAGCCATGTTTTGACAGTAGGTGGACAATTACTAGTAAAGTAGCTAAATACACTGCATAGGATAGGACCTTAGAAACCCAACAATATATTTAATACAATGTTTTGAAATTTGATACATGTATTTATACTTTATACAACTTAAGCACAAGGTATCCCATAACATTGAGAACATTCCTCCTGAATGAAACACTATGAACAATATCAATTTTGTGACTTGTGACTCAATTCTCTGTCATTTCCCGCATATTTGTGGTCTTTAGCTTTGTATTTGTATTTAAAGATTTTTATTCAGCAAGATAAACATTATGTAACATTTACACTGTTCTCAAGGTCTGCTGGTGGATTACAAAAAATGATAGAAAAATTAGAATAATGGGAAATATATATTCGAGTTTACATGTATCTGTATCTATAACAATTTCTGAAATATCTATAACAATTTCTGAGATAAGAACATTATTAAGAGCCTAGCACAATGGGCGTGTGCAACGATAAGTTACTTACAATAGGTCGTTACCTGTTTTAGAATTAAACTATTGAGAATAAAAAGGACTAAAAACCAAAATATATTTGCGTTGTGTCTTATACAATATTCCTTTGGTTCACCCATGAGCAACTCTCTGTAGCTGTTCCTCCTGCTCCTGGTTCCTATTGCTCCAGGAGTAGAGCCCCTGCACCTGTCCCACACCCAGTACCAGGGGGAGTACTAGACTAATCACTCCTGTGTTTTTATGTCCTACAGAAAGACGGTTCCTGGCAAGGCATCAAGGAGTGGCTCAAAGACGGCTCCATCCTATGCAGGTGAGTAACTCACTATTCTCTGTCTTATAAGTAGTTGATACGGGCTAAATGCGCTTCTTTAAGAAGAGTGAAAAGTGGGTGACTTGAAACCTTTGCCCACTGAATCACCATTTGGGACCTGTTTTACATCGATTTTACACTGTACCATAAGTCCCATAAGTCCATGCGAATCAACGTTAAAAATGGACAACATTCAAATGGACAACATTTATATGGACAATCTGAAAGCAGTTGTGGACCTTCTTTGTGCAGGGATCTTTTGTAAGAAATTTATTTTAGATTGTACAAAATGTTTTTCAATAATAAATGTGTATATTGCAGAATGCTGAACAAATTGCGGGCAGGCAAGAAGCTGGGCCCAATCAAGTTCAAGGCCAATGCTAAGATCGCTTTCCAGGCCATGAATAATCTGGAGAACTTTAACCACGGTGCAGAGGAGTACGGCGTGCCGGCTACAGCTTTATTCCAGACAGCTGACTTGGTGGAGGGGCGCAAGGGGCCCATGCTTAACGTTATCAACTGCTTGAACCAACTGGGATTTGTTGTGAGTATATATGCCACCATCTTGTTTTTTTAAAAGTCTATTTTCTTTGAAATAGGATATGGGATGTGTCCCAGAAAAAATAGTCTCAAGTCGCAAAGGATTATATTTTCAAATGTTTTTATTCACAAGAATTCTTCAGTTTTTTTTGTTTTTTGTTTTGTTTTTTTAAAATCACATTCTTTATATACATCTTTCCTGCCAACGAATCCTCTACAATGCTAAAACATGTAGACAAGAATTTGTTATAATCTAGGTTTCCATAGTTTAACCTTGTTAGTCGTATAAATACGTACCAAATGTCTGGACTTAGTTAGTTGAATATATCTATGCGTTTCTGAAGTCATCCCAAGGCAGTATATTAAACTAATTTACTAGTAATTGTCCATCCATAATAACTGCCAACCTTCTTTTTCCAAACATATTTTTTCCAAAGGATTTAGGAGTACTTTTTAGATTTCCAAAATGTAAACAATGTTAGAAGCCGCTTTATCTCATCTTTTAAAATATGATGGTATCTCAAAATCCATTTATTTTGCGACTTAAGGCAGTTTGCATGTGACACATCATAAATGATGTGGTAGGTCTCGTCACATGCAGGGCTTCCAAATGTTTTTGGTCGCCGAAAAAAGTCTTTAAATCTGTTTTTACCTTCTGTTTCTATTTATATTTGTATCATTTCTATTTCATTTATTTACAAAAAAAGAAGCAATAAGTGTAGCGAACTGGTTGACTAATACCATTAAAACAATTCACTCAAACGTTGTGGTCAAGTGGCTTTTTGTTTATATTTGTATTTTTTTTATCATTTGTATTCAATTTGTATTTTAAAAAAACAACAAAAAGATTTAGTGTAGAAAACTGTTGACTGATGCCATTAAAACAATTCACTCAAACTTTAAATTTCAAGTTTTATTGAGACTTGCTTTGATGCCTTTCATTGTAAAATGCTGTTTTTTTTATTAACTGGCGCCATTGCGATGAGATGTAGTTGTTAATTTTATTATGAAGTTTTCTATTTCACAATAACAAAATAAGCGCTAGCTGTTTCTAGATGTTTACTACTTTCAGTGACATTGCATTACTTAAGGACTTCGGGAATTTGTAACTCCATTATGTAACTCTGTATATTCAAAGATTACTTTTCTTTTTCTGGCACCCCTAGAATAGGCCTACAACCGCCTAAATTTCTATTTATAATGTTCCTCTTCCGAAGTATACTGGGGCCTGTTGCATAAGAAATCCTTACTTCAAATGTTCCTTGCTAAGGCATTTTTCTTACTTAAGTAGGAAATTCCTACTATCGGTATCAAAATTAGCATTATGTCTATAACAAATTCCTTTCTTAAAAGTTCCTTACCAGCTGCTTAGCAAGGAATAGTAGCTAAGGAAGGACAAGATTAAGTAAGGTTTTGTTACGCAATAGGCTCCTGTTTTAAAAATGATTACCTTATGTAGATTACATCTTTATTCAATTCTCGAAGTCCTTGATTGCACTTAATCGTTTCAAAGACTGATCAATGTGTTTCTCCTTTCTTCTTTCTCTCTCCGTCTACTTCTTCAATTTCCACTATTTCATCAACAATACATAATACATTAACAATCAATTAACAAAGGCAAACGATGCCGGATTCAAACCACAATACCGTGCCGTCGAGGCCCCCAAGGCAGATTTCTAATTGAACAAATATTTGACTAAAGATGGGAGAAAATAAATTTAACATCTATTTCTTCCCACACTAAATCCCATATAATCATATTTACTCACGTAGAACTAGAAGGTTTAAGCATAGCATAAATGTATTTTTGTCTTGACAAAATGAAGATTTTTTCTTAGGCATTTCTTTAAAAAAAAGAGAAGGAACTATTGATTGAAAAGTAGGTTTAGAAGTGCTAGAGTGTGCTTGAATAAATAATGTATTCACGATTGTGTGACCTTCAATGTATCAGTGGGATTTTGATGCCAATAAACGAATATTAAAATGCCAGCTCTTATTCTAATATCGAGATTGTTGAACAATATTTTAAGCAAAATGAAGATTTTGAAGCACAAATCCGAATAAAATGAACTACAATACAAGATGTTTACACAAATGGTACTGAATATTCTCAAAAGACAAATCAAGAATAACTAGTATGTTGCCATCGGGCTAGAAAAAAAACAATCTAGAAATTCCCCACGTTCATTCACCACTCAAGTGAACCCAGTGAAGATAGAACACAAGCAAATCACAACTTTTGTGTAAATATTCATGAAAAAAAGTGGCAAAATGAGCAAATATAATCAATGATCCGGAGGAAAAGACGACTCTCAGGTATCTCAATATATAACCAATAGATGACGCTTCATGCAGTAATAAGCGCACCAATCACAGCCCGCCTTTTTCTTACTTCCGGTTTGAATTCAAGCTTCTTCCGATGTTCGAATTCTATGCATGGTCCTGGGTATTTCCTTGCTGGCGATTTCTGTTAGTCTTGAGTGGGAAAACCCCCAAGGGCCATGTTCAAAGCACAATGTTATGCTTATTATTTTATTTCAGGAGTTGCAGGCTTAAATGCTTAATTTTCACCACAGAGCTTTTTAAAATGTACTGTTTAATAGACGCAGCGAACAATTGTTCTGAATATAATTATTTCTTATTTTTCATTTGCTGCGCTGCGCATTTGTTCGCGTTTGTATATGACTGTTCAACTGGTATAATAAATATCATCTTAAGATTATTGTATAATAAATGTTAGATTACATGGTTAAGTAGAGTTTATACATATAAGGGGTGGCTGAATGGTCTAAAATTCAATTATTGGGTTGACTGGCATGAGTGGCATGTTGTGGGTTCGAACTAGTCCTGAAAATATGGTGCTTAATGGATTCCTGCAGCAAAACTACTCTAAACCCCCTCCAAAACTATGGTTAAATGACTTTAACACAGGTAAAAGGTAAAGAATGGTATTGAAAGTAAGGAATAAGGAGGATCTCTCATCTATAATAAGGCGAGCAATGATTATCTGACGGTTAGTGTAACAAAATATAGGGGAAAAAGTATGTAGAGTTGCAATTAATATAACTTATTCCTGGTGTAGTGAATGTGAATGCAATACCTAGATGGTGGACGGCAGGTAACTGTATAAAATGGGTTACACCAGTCACTTTAATTACTAAGATTAAGATTTAAGTTGTTTTATTCAAGAAAGACATTACATCTAGGATGCTGTTCTGCTGTAGGGGACCAGTAAAGCCCCCTTACACCTTGATTGACATGCGTCAACTGACCAATGGGCAGTCAACCCTAATTCAGTATGAAGGAGACTGAGGCAATGAAATGTTCATATTACATAATTATAAAATGATACTAAAAGTTCAATTTAGTATATAACACTGTAAACCTGAGCAACAGTCATTTGTGTTAATTCAACAGCCATTGACTGGCAGTAGGGTTGCCAGTCAATAACCTGTTGAAGGCATTAACTGTTAGTGAGTGTTACAGTGTATAGTACCATAGGCTAAACCCTTACATGACACAAGGAGGTATAACATATTATGTCTCAATTGCTTTCCAGGCCAATCAGAATGGATTTGAACCCAAGTACAGCCCACCAGCGCCCCCTGCCGCTGATTATTAAGAGCCGCTCGTCCACTTCCTGTCCATCAACTGCTCCCCTTCCATCACCGCACTCAAGCATTACTCCCTGGGAATTTATGTACTTCTTTGTCTCATTAATTTGATCAATCTTGTCAATTTATTCATTAGACACCCAATTAACCCCCACTCTGGCATTCGTAACAAGCAGTTTTATAAAGGATAGTACATTTGTACATGAAATAATACATGAAGTATTGAGCAACTTAGTTTAACTGAACTTGTATGATACTTTGTTAATTTATATCCTGAAACTGGTCAGAGATCAGCGATTTTCAGATTTCATGTCACTAAATTGCTTAACATTACATCTTTCAATAAACCTTGTGTATTTATCTTTTCACTTGAATGTCGAGAAACGCAAACATACATATCCCATCACTGTTTCAGTTTTTAAAAAGTGCTAAAAGGTGACAGTATTATGCACATGATCTTTTGAAATATTATTGATCGGGTATATTAAATCTTTTATAGTATAAATATTGCAAGTATTGACAACAGTAATTGAGTTACAAGTAGTTGCAATCGACTACAGCCAATTTTAATTTCTACATCCAGGAATGACAAGAACTGATATAGAACAAGAATACCCCATTTGAATGCATTATACATAATTGTATCTGTTCTATCCCACAGAAGAACAAACGTAACAAGTAACTTAAACCTCTAGATGTATAGTAATTTGTCGAGTATACTATAGTATTTAGAAAAGGTGTAATAGAAAGCAGCATTTCTTATGTAAACTATTTAGTTCAAGCGCAAAAGCTAGGTATGATTTAGCTCTCTCGAAAGGCTGGAAATTATGACTGTGACACTTGAAATAATGGCAGGTGATTTGAGGTGATATTCTGATGAGAATTATAAAGACGTGTTTATTTTTGCTATGTGCTACAGTAATTTGTTAACACGATAAGCTATTGTTGTGGCTTCTAGTGCTTATATTTTTCTCTAATAAACGTTAATAAAGTGTATCATATTTTATAGTATTTCGCGTGTGCTTGTTTTTTTCCCCATTTTAATCAATAATTAAGGTCCTACCTTTTTCTATCATTTTTTTTATTTCATTAAGGCCTCAAAGAATGTACATATATTTCAAATCAAGAGCGCAATAGCTGTTGTCATGCGTCGCGTCTGTCCTTTTTTTTAAATCAATTTTATTTGGTCAATTTTGACATGTGTGATAATTCTTATTGCCAATTGAAAACAAAGAGTGAAAGATTTAAGTAATTTTAACATCCAGGACAATGATTAATTAATCTCATCTATATCTAACAATATTATACATCCAGTTGTGAGCATTTAAATCATATATTTGAACTTACAAGAATTACAATCCTAAATTCTCTAAATATACACACAGTTTGGCATGGTGAAATAGATTCAGGTCACGTCTGACATACAAATATTTAAGTTAACAACATTTTTATCAAAAATATCAAGTTTCTTTTTTCACCCATACCACAGCCCGTACGTATTAATAATCTATAGAAACCAAATGCATCATGGGAAAGATGGAGACTTGTGTAGTGGAAAGCGCCAAAACAACTGAGGAAGGAGGATCAACCAGATGACAGGACCAGCTAGCATCTATAACACCAAGCTGTTTACAAGAAATGATAATGATAGTAATAAATACACGTTAACTAACGAGTTGGTTGAAGCAGTGTGAATATTCTAAGCGACTGAAACCAATGAGCTAATTAACTGATTTCAATATGTTGGGATAAACGTCAAAACCGAAAATAATACCAGAGTCAAATTCAGTTGCTGATGTTTTTATTAAGGATGATTTTACACTGTTTGCTAACGTTTAGGTTTCATTAAACCTTCACCAGGGCATGTAAGAGATTTAGCATAGATGGCATCATGCTTTCAATCATGAAAATAGAAAAAAAATCGAGTCACAAATTTGGATTTCAGTGGTAATTTCAGCAAAAAAAACAAATTGGTTGCCATGACAACCCCACATAACTCACTAGTGAAATACGCACTATGCATAACTTACACTAGATACGTTGTCTTCAGAGCAATGCGTGTATAATAGCCTAGGCTAATATTAATAATATAGGGGCCTAATATAGGCCCTATAGGCCTAATAGAGTTTTATTTCCATAACACAGACTAGAAACTATATAGGGCCTATCGAAAAAGGAGTATTCTCTTCCGAATAGCTTACCCCTCAATTTGGAAATATTGTGTTCTAGGCCTAGGCTATATTAAATAATTAAAATGTTTCTCCATGGACGGAATAGTATAGGCTATCAGAGTAGCCTCAGTAGGACAAAGCAGTATGATATGACACCATGAAGTGCGGTTATACAACCTGCAAGTTCTTTAGGTGACCTAGTAAACTTTTAAATAACTAGCCTACCATAAGATGTTTGGATTTCAGTTTGATTTTAAGATACCGTTATGTTCTGTTGTGAAGCAGATCAGGAAAATTGCATCAAATTATATTTTTCTACTAGCCTATTTATCTTCAAATAAATTGATGGGCTAGAAGACCCCGAAGACCCCTTAATAGCTCTGACAATTTATAATAGCTGAAATATAAATAGGCCTAGGCCTATTCATTGGCAAAATCAAAAAGAAAACATGTTATATATAGAATGTGTAGTGCTGTCTTAAAACCCATCGGTCGTATAATTATGAACGAAATTTGCATTGCCAGAGCTTTAGATCGGCCCAAGCAGTACGCTGCTATCACATTTCTAAGGGCACCGTGCGCTCCGGCCCTACGGAACAGAGGCGCCCTCTGGGAAAGAAAATCAAAACTTCCGAGTGGCGACTATTTCACGCGGACACCCAAACATTTCCGGTTCTTCCGGTGAGTTTTGACAGCAAGAAACAGAGTAGATTTCTCGCCGGTAAGAGTTATTTTCTCATTTAAAGTAAGAAAAGGAAGTAGATTCTGATATATCCTTTTAGCTTTTAAAAGAATTTACGCAGGTTGTGGCAAGGCCTTTGTCCTAGACGATGTTATATGAATGTGTTTGTGAGGGTCTGTAAGTGTTGCCGTACGGGACCGATTTCTTCTTGGGAACGTGCTCTTGGACTCCTTCTAACTCAACTTACGAACATACTGAAGTGTGGAATCTTGAGTTATTTGTATCATTGACAACCCACAACAAAATATATCGTTTTTGACGCTGACATAATTACATAGGTTAATAGCAGAGGTATACATATTGTTTAGCTGCAATTACTAGAGGACTAAGACTCCGGGCTAGGACTACAACAAAACTTTAGTCTTTATTTTAATACCAGGCTTTTGTCCCTCCAGCCCAGGCTTCACTGACTACTAGCTCAGCCTTTGTCAGTAATCTCGGACATTACATCAACATAATAATTAATACTTATATTAGAATCGAGACTGGGCTGGGACACCTGGACTAAATTCGAGACCCGTGTAAAATCGACCCCAAATTTCAAAATTAAATCGGAGTCAAAAGTCAAAACTATAAATTATAATAAATGAGTTCCATTTTTTCTGATTTGGACAAAAGTCAAAATTTATGATTCTTTGGATTCTGCAAAGATTGATTGATTTCGGTTTGTCCTGAAATTCTCCTTGAAAGGCATTAAGATGATTTAATAGTTAAGTTATCAGAAATGCTAGGATTTTCTTCAAGGCCGCTGTTAATTTTTTTTTTTTTTAAATTGAGTATGCGGTATCAGTTGTAACACTTTTCAGGTCACCGTAATTGTAATATTCTCACATATTTTAATGGTGTTAATACAATGACAATAGGTCGATGATTGAACTTTTGAAGTTATGGAATGATTGCATGATTTGATTGGTTTACAGGATTTATTGAAAGGTTTATAGTGATATAATTATAAATAAACCAACTGCATCAGGGCTGGGGTATAGAACTTCTATTTGGTTAATTTCAATTTTGGTTTTTATTTTTGTATGGCTAGACAGCTTAGTTGTCTGCCGAGTCTTAACAATGTTAGGGTCATTGTTTCCATAGGCATAGTGTTGTTGTTTTGCATCCTTCTATGTGTATTTCACTAGATCGATATTGTTATTATTTCAGAAAATGGCGACCGCAGATTCTGATAAATTTTTCACGTACACGGGTCCAATAAAGGGAAAAACATATCCAAATAAAGTCATTTATATTGAAGGTGAGTACAGTAGGCCTATGTAGTATGTTCTCAATATATGATCAATCCCAATCCACCCACCCCCACCCCCACCCCCACAAAAGCCTACAATGTAAATAGATACAATGGAAATGTGAGAAGAGGTGGATTTAAAAGTAAAGTGACTATGGAATTCAGAACCCCTTAAGAAGGAACAAAGTGCCCCAAAACGCAGTGTGCAACATAACCCAGAGACCGACGCCCAGGTCTCCATTGAATTTTCGTCGGTCTCTGAAATTGATAATTGTCAGGGACGACGGTCTCCAAGTGATAAAATGTTCAAACTGCTCTGGACCACGGGAGCTCTATCTATGACCCAGACTTTTTTTGGTCTCTTTAAAATCTTTTCGGTCTCCACTGTTACAATAGGGCAGAGACCGACGGTCTCTCGTCTCCAAATTCACTATGTTGCACACTGAAAACGTTGGGAATCGTACCACAATATTGAATAAAATCACCACAAATTTATTTGCTGCCTTTTTCACATTCAAATCACGGGCAAAGACCAGTCTGTAAAGCAACCCCTCTAAGATTAGAAGTAAAGTGTAGTTAAGCTGTGTTATTCAAACATGGTAAAGATTAACGTGTAGCCTTATCAATGAAAGAAAAATAAAGAAATATGTTTTTATATAATTACCAAGGTATTCCTAATCATCACAACATAATCTATTCTTAATTAATTGATGAATAAATGTTAACCAACTCCTTTCTGTCTCTTTTCTCTGTCCCTCTCTCCCTTCTTCTCTCTCTCTGTTTCCTGGGTATGATAATAAACTGCCTCCCTCTTAGCTCTCCCGCTCTTGATATAATATAAACCATATTAAATGTGTTGATAAGGGCCTAAAGCAACCAATCTCACTCACTCACTCTACTGAAGGCTTCAATTGATAGAACTTCCCCTGACGAAAATAAAATAATACTGTATATATAAAAGTTGAACTTACAAATATAAATATTGAAGATTTGTATCATTGTTCCAGAGATAATGTTTTTATATTATATATGATGAAATTAGATGTATTTGTTCCTGATATCAATAAACTCGTTAAAATATATTTTAGCTCTTTCTACGCCTGCTTTCCTTCGTAAACTAATGCCACTTATTTGTTTGAAATTAACAATAATGATGTGTACATTTTGTTGGTTTCAGATTGCGATGGCTGGCCTTTAGAGGTACGGTAACTCTCTCACGATTGTGTTTTTATTTTTCCTTAAGTATTGTTTTTCAATTTTGGTAATTGTCACTTGGTTCTCTGTAGAGCAAATCCAGAATGAATTTCTTCCTTAAATCGGGTTAATCCTGGTTATTCATGTGAATCATGCTAATTAATGGGTCAGATTTTCAGAAAATGTACAATTGGCAGATCAACACATTAAGTAAATTCTGCTAAATTAGGCCGAAAAGTCGTCAACACTAGGTATATCTGAGTATATATTCAGTATTGCCTTGATTCAAACAGTCTGTTTGGTGATGTTGAACTGTATTTTGAACCTGATTTTTGTCTTAAATTTGGGTTATTTAAGAGGATTAGTGAATGTGAATTGTACATTTTCTGGCGACTTCACCCCTATAAGTATCTACTCGTCAGAAAATGTGCAATCGGGGGCTCTACACATCTAGTAAATTCTGCTAAATTAGGCTGAAAAACACACACTCTCTCTCTCCCACTCACACACTCACTCTTCGACTCTCTCTCTCACTCTCACTCTCTCTCTCTCTCTCTCTCTCTCTCTCTCTCTCTCTCTCTCTCTCTCTCTCTCTCTCTCTGTCTCTGTCCGTCTCTCTTTCTCCTATCTATCTATCTCTGGCCTACCGCCCACCCACAATAAATAAGCTCCGCTCCCTGTGACTATTTTGATGGTCACAGGCCCATGACCTCTTGTTTAAAAAGATTAGTGAATGTGAATTGTACATTTTCTGGCGACTTCACCCCTATAAGTATCTACTCGTCAGAAAATATACAATCGGGGGCTCTACACATCTAGTAAATTCTGCTAAATTAGGCTGAAAAACGATAATTTTGAGGTAAATCTAAGTATATATTTGGTAAAGCATTGAGACAAGATACCTGGTCCGTTATGTCATTATACAAATAGACACACTTAGAGGTGATGTGTCAGTTCAGATGATACGAAAATAATATTATCTCACCTCTCCTAAGTTATCATTATAATTAATACATACGTAACACCTGTTTCATAATTCATAATCATTACCTCTAATTACGTCATATTAACACCTAGACCTGACAAATTGATGAATTTATGAGGGCAGACTATCTTTAAACTGAACATAATGGGATAATTCAATAGGGAGATTTAGCAACCACAAGTTGACAACGCACCAACACAACACTAACGCATCCACTAACTATTAGTACATTAAATATTACCGTTGTGGGATATCTCGAGAGGCCTGCAATGCAGATGCCCTCGGCCTGGCGCCTCTCAAGATATTCCCACAGCGGTAGTAATATACAAATAGTTAGTGGATGCGTTAGTGTTGAGTTGGTGCGTTGTGGCTGCTAAATCTCCCTATGACAATTGTGCTCCTAGTTCAAGCATAAAGAGATTTGTTTATGTATGATCTCCCAAAGTGCCGACTTAAGTGATTTCTCTACTTTAGAAATTGACGTTAAACGTTGTTCTTGCAGTTTTGTGAATATCATCCTAACTATTCCAAAGCTAAAGAATGGATGGACAAAAATCTGTCAGAAGAAATGAAGGCTCTTTATTTAGGTAAGTAGGGGAGGGTTTTACCTGGGTACGTTTGGTTCATAGTATAGTAGGAAGATGTGTTCCTTATCACACCAAATAATGTCTTCTGTCATAGCTGTTACATCCGTGTAGCCAACCTGCATCTGTATTTGTACATGTTGATGTTCGGTCTACTGACTATTATGTCAGGTAACTATAGTCTGTCCGAAAAATATGGCCAAATATACAGCTGTATTGTATTGTGCTACCTCTTTTCTATGTGCAGCAGCTGTTGTTTGGCTTAGAAGGAAGGATGGGCTGGTTATACTGGCCCTGTTTCTCCATGGTTGATTGCAATGAGCGACTCGCTGGGCAAAGGGTTGACAGGTCCTTGTAATAAATAGAAGTAAAAAATCTCCCACTTTTCCCTCCCCTTAAAGGAACTAAGGAATCACGTGTCAACTACTTTTCAGACAGACTATATTGATAGTAAATAAAAAATCAGTAAAAAAAAATCAAGAGTTCAGTGGGTATGCAGGTCAGTTCAAGTTGGCAGCAGACAACTAAGTGAAGCACTAGCCAGGGTAGATCCTCTGAGTCCCAACAGAAGGCGGCAATATGTCAATCAATAGGTATATAAACTGTACATGTATATCAACACATAGATATCTCGCCTGTTACAATGGATCAGGGGTCAAGTAGCCCTGCTTATTCCACAGCGACAGCCATTAGCCTGTTTACTGTATTATAACTCAAACTTGAACATTCAGTCTATCGTCAACATTATCGTCTACTACCATATAGTAACAATAATTCATATGTAAATAATCATTCTCCATCTCATCTCATTCAAACGTGTTATGAAAACTAATTTTGTAACAATTCATGTTAATTTTAAGATTCAATTCCAAACGCGGCGCCCTCTGGGGGAACTAGTAACTAGTAATTACATCTGCAATAAAGGATTTTTGCATTTGAATTTGAATTTTGAAAACCCTGTGTACACTGGGAAGGGAGGGGGGGGGGGCGTGGAAGAAAAAGGTAGTAGAGGAACCACTTTTTGGTGATACACTCTTATCAAAGTTGCCATATGGTCAAACTTAGCACATTAATTAAGCTGGAATTTTGCATGACATATGGTCCGCTAATGTGCTAATTTGTCGAGCACAAAGCAAACAAAAATGGGCAAAGTTAGTAGAGGTATCAGAGCCCTGGAATATTGCCCGCCTTGACCACTCATATTATTGGGATCCCCACAGTTACTGCGGGACTGAATGTATTTGTGAAGTGCCCTATTAATTGATAAACTGTTTGATTATTTACGGTAAATAGAACATGGACAGTCCTATGAAATAGGGTTTTCTTAGCGATCAGTTCCTACAGAATTAAGTTTTACAATGAAAATAAAAAAACATCTAACACCCCACTCATGACTCCATGACCCCACTTTCATCCCTGATTCACTGTATTTCTGATATTTTCATAGAATAAATATGCTATACATGCTAAGGCTATCCTTAGGCATCTCTGCTGTATTGAGCTTGAGATTTCCTAAACAATGAAATTAATTTAATTAAAAATTATGTAAACTGAGCAAAGTAGAGAAAACACAACTAGAAACAAACCTTGGAGTGAAGTTTAGTTGCATTTTTATTACTATAAACGTATTAATGTTTGCGCAATATTTATTTTCGCGCAACCGCCTTTCTGCGTGAATTTAAATCCCCGCGATAAGGTGTCAAATGGCGAAAATTGATCTGCGCGAAAATAAATACGTTAACAATATTAATTTGTATTGTATTCTTATTAAATTGATTATGAATTAATTGTACAGGAGAAGGAGTAGCAGCGGTGGGTGGAGATACAGCGGCTGCGGTAGAGAAGGACGATGGAGGAGATGACGGGGACAAGAAGAAGAAGAGGCAAACGCGAGGAGGGAAGGGAGTAATCAAAACCAAGAAGAAGCAGGCGGAACCACAGAGGATAGGAGTATCCCGGGCCTCCAGGGGCAAGAAGAAGTATGTCACCGTGGTGACAGGTTTAGCCACATATGGTAAGTGGAAATATTCTATTTCACGGTCTCTGTGGGGCCTGGAAAAACCTTGAATGTGGAAAAAAAACCAATTTAGGGTCTGAGAAAGCCTGGAAAATCGGCAATTTGCTCCTATAGCTGGTCTCCCACTTATTCCTGGGGTAGTATATATATATTGTTGAATGATGTTTTACCAGACTAGCTCTGCTCCTATAGTTGTTCTTCCTCTGACTTCTGGGTAGTATACTACCATCTATTGCTGTATGATGATTGACCAGGCTGTTTAGTTGAGCTCCTATAGCTGGTCTTGAACAAAATAATTTGAATCAACAATCTTCCTAAAAGGATTTTAATTCTCTTCATTCTCTGTGGCATAGAGGAGAAGAGAATGCTGTTCTATTTCTCTCCTTGGACACCATGCAGAGTTGAAACTTATTTAATCTGTTTTAATAATTAGTTGTTCATTGAGCAGTTGCTCTAAAATTTATTTTCCTTTATTTCAGAAATTGACCTGAAGGTTGCCAGTAAGTGTTTCGGCAGTAAGTTTGCGTGTGGTTCATCTGTGACGGGAGAGGACGAGATCGTCATACAGGGAGATGTGAAGGATGATCTATTCGATTTCATACCTGATAAATGGCCACATGTGAGTTGAATTGAATTGAATTGAACAATCTTTTATTTGTCAAAATTATAAAATTACAGTTAAATAGAGAAAATGACAAGTAGGGCGACATACTTCTGGGATATATGGGTCAGATCTTCAGAAAATGCACACTTCTATAGCTAGTCTTCCACTAACTCCTGGGGTAGTAAATTACCATCTATTGCTGTACGTTTTACCAGTCTAATCCTCTCAAATAATCCAAATTTAGGAAAAAAATAAGGTTCAAAATACAGTTCAACATAACCAAATACATTGCTTGGATCATTGGAGTACCAAATACTCAGAAATAATACCTATTACTTATCATTTTTCAGCTGAATTTAACCGAATTTACTCAATCTGTAGACCTGTAGATTGTACAGTACAATTTCTGACGATCTGACCCATAAAAGTGATATTTCCTTTACATTTGCTACATTCTAAATTTCACTAATCATTACTTTAGTAGTTTTCGATGAGTAAATTTGTAATTATTTTAGGTTCAAGAACTTGTATTGTTTCTAATAGGGGACTTGCATGTCTCACTGCGCATGTCTGTCACAGTGCATGCTGGGATGGATTTTGTTGAAATCTGGCATACAAATATTTGGCAACATTGTCATCGAAAATTCCAAGAATGTTTTCACCAATGTCATGACTTCTGTAATTGTTCTATGAAAACCAAATGCATGATGGGAAAGATGGGGGCTTATGTCATAGAAACATGTAAAACACATAGATAATACATGGATATTGATATTAGAGCATTGATAAATATTCCATGCTGAACATGACATGTTTACTATAGATTTTATACTGTACCATTAGTCCCATTAGTTCCATCAATCATATGAGTTTTCCTTTGATATTTAAAAATGAAAGTATTGGTATTAAAAATAATTTCCTCCTTTCTGCAGATCGATGAAGACAACATTGACGATCTCGGAGACCAGAAGAGATGATCGGAGTTCTTCTTAGAAAAATGGCAAAAAATGTTTTTCTTTTCTTTTGTGCTACAACCATTATCTGCGTCGAAACTATTATTTTGAAACGAAATGAAAAATTGAAAAGTTATTGAAAGTCGACCCTAAGGCATTCCCGTATAATGTCTTCCCAATTCATTGTTGTTGTTTATACAATTTCTATTTATTTGGTGGAAAAATAGATTTAATTACAATGGCTTTCTCAGTTCCCTTCATAAAGTGAATGTGTTTCATCTATAAATTAATCAAATGCATTGACTCCCGTGCGTTTAAGGGTGGTTTCCACTGGCTATGGTAAGCTCTGCAGTAAGCTCTGCGGTAAGCTTTGCGATGGTGCTGTGTTGGTGAAAATGGCGAGGTCCTGCCTACATGGCCAGTGAATCATCTAGACAGGACCTCGTCATTCCTCTCCACTTACAGAACCAGCGCAACACTATCGCAAGGCTTATCGCAAGGCTTATCGCAGCCAGTGGAGACCAGCCTTTACTCAACCCAGAAGGTTGATTAGAATTGTGCTTAATGGGAAATTAATTATGTAGAATGAATGGGAAATTAATGGCCACTGGATTAATGAATATTTCTAATAGATTATGGGTAATAGTTTTGAATTATTACTAATGGATAATGATATTTTACGTATTTGTGATGCTGTCCCCAAATAAATTGTTCAATATGTCAATATTTATTCTCGTTGATTGTTTTTTTCGATGTAAACTATTTTAAAGTTTTCGAAGATTCTTAGTTTCTCGCTGTATACACTTTCCCCTGACTGGCCCCCCTCTAACTTTACAGTAAATGACTTACAAAGTAAAAGTCAAAGAAAAATGGGTCTTTGGAAACAATGGAAACAATAACTACAACCCCTGGTCCCGGCATTAAGGTTTGACAAATCATTGATATTGGCCTTCAAAATCACTAAAATGGGCCTGGAAAGTCCTGGAAAAGCCTTGAATTTCTTTAGTCCAAAAGCGCGGACTATATCCAGCATAACTAGTGTCAAAGCCTTCACCATAACTGCGTCATGTATTAAAATAAACCCAACTCTCTTTATGTTCTAATAAAATATGTTTATTTGCTTTATACATAGAGAAACAAGACTAGGATTGTGTGGACGTGTGTTATCACATTAACATATTGAAACAATTTTTTTTCTCCCCAAATGGGTAAAACCACTAAGGTGAAAATGATTTGCCATTTACATTAACATATTGACACATCATAAGGTGGATTAGTTTTGGTTCAGTTTACATGGACCTACAGCTCCCACAGTTACTGTCTCAACTAGATAACATCCAGGGTTGCCACAGACAACAGGAAAAAACCTGGAAAATGCTTCCGAAAAAATTCCATGCAGGAAAAAATCAGGGGAATTTGAAAATTTTGAGAATAGGGAAAAATAAGGGGATTTGAAAATTCAACAGAATCTTGTTCTGTTAAATTCAGATTTGTTAAGAAAAATGGAAAATCGGGGAAAATGTGCCGCACAGCATCCCCTGGTTAATTAATTTTTTTTTAAATTATCGGAAAATTAGTTTCCTTAGCACTCATTATATTTTGTTCTGAATCAAGGAAAAATACAAACACATCAGTGAAAAATCATGGAAACAATCAATTTTACTTTTAGTTTTCTGTGGTAACCCTGGTTAAATGAAGGCGCAACTAACGGCCTTAGAAGGGTTGAAAGCATTTCATTATAGAAACTGAATCCTGATGATAGAATAGTATTGAATACATGTTACCGGTCGCTAAGTCACAATTATCCAAAATTTCAACATACGATTTGAAATTCTTATGTAATGAATTATTCATATTCAATATTTGATTCTAAAGAATAATAGTTTTCCCCCTATCACGGAAAATATTTCTAAAAAAAATATCAAAATGGGGAAAAAAGTGAAATCATTCAACATTACATATTCAAACATAACATTTATATTAATGAAACGATATATTGAATACATTTAATGGAGACATAATACATTGATAATAGAGCCATCCTGGTAATCAAATGACATCATTTCTAGGTTAATGTATTAAAGTGGTCAATATTCCATCTCCACTGAGACAATATTCTGCCTAAGCTCATGAATAATATAAGGGTAAGATTTTTAGAAAATGTACAATTGGCAGATCAACGATCAACACATTTAGTCAATTGTGCTAAATTAGACTTAACAAATCGTCAACACTAGGTATAGCTGAGTATATTTGGTATTGCCTTGATTCAAACAGTCCGTTTCATTATGTTGAACTGTATTTTTCAACATGATATTTGTCCTAAATTTGGGCAATTTGAGTGGATTTGTGAAGACGAATCGTAGATTTTCTGTCGATTTCACCTATAAACGTGATGTAAGCGTGTTAACAATATGTTGAATCAATAATAGAGGCCTTGAATCAGATAGTTATAATCTAGGCCTTACTAATGGCATTTTGCAGTAAGGACCCCAAGGCTTTTCCTCAGTTTGGAGGGATTCCCTCGGTCTGGAGGGATTCCCTCGGTTTGGAGGGATTCCCTCGGTTTGGAGGGATTCCCTCGGTCTGGAGGGATTCCCTCGGTTTGGAATGATTCCTGCGGTTTGGAGGCATTCCCCCCGGTTTGGAGGGATTCCCCCGGTTTAGAAGGATTCCCCCAGCTCTGCGCCTAGAGCTAGTGCATATAATAAGTGTTGAGGTATAATTATGAAGATATAATAAATAATGTAATGTTCCTATACATTGACAATAATCTCAAGTACGGTCTATGTAGTGGGAATGTAGCCCCTCTAGACTTGCTCCCGCTCTGAAGTCTCACGTGTACATCAGGCTTTCCATAAACTGCAAATACAAGAACATATTTATTTACTATATATTTCATTCATCCTTTTATCATAATACCTTTATAATATATTTGTGATGTGTTCCAGTAAAATTCGTCACAAGTCGCAAGGAATTTCTTAAGCCCTTTCATAGGAAATCCCTATATTCCCTAAGCCCTTTTAGAGGGAATATAGGGATTTCCTAAGACCTTTTAGAGGGAATATAGGGATTTCCTAAGCCCTTTTAGAGGGAATGTAGGGATTTCGTAAGACCTTATAGAGGAAATATAGGAATTTCTACTATTTCTTAAGTCATTTTAGATGATATATCAATTTCTCCGAGACTTAGTGCTGTTCTAAATGAGTGCGGGAATAAATAGATATCTGCTTCAAAAGAAATCTGTAGACATATATATCGGTTGCAATGGATAGTGAAGTGCTAATCTATTGTGCAAGACTAGTGTAAAGTTATGGCAATATCTTTAATGAATTGACCATATTTAATTAGTTTATTAATCTATTGTGAAAGGCTAGCATTAAAGGTAGGTTCCACTGGGTAAGCCGGGGGCTCTTATGCCTAAGGTGATCAACTAAAATCAAACATGCTTGATCTTTGTAAGTCTCTATGTTCTGCTCAGCTAAAGCTACTCTATGACACATTTGTGACGTGTTTCAGGAAAATGAGTCATGAGTCGCAAAATGGATATTTTTCAAAGTTATTTATTCATAAGATATCTGTTGGAATATTCTTATTATTGGGGTGCTTGATGCCGCTAGTAACATTAATACGTGTAAAAATTTCAAGGCAATGTATTAAATACATCTATGCATTTCTAAGGTCATCTTATTGAGTATATTTATGTACTTTAATAGTAATTATCCACCCAAAATATTGATAACCTTTTTTTCTTAAAAAATAAAGGTATGAAACTTAGAATATAGAAACACTATTTATATGTCCTATTGTTTACTACCATTAGAATCGGCTTGATCTGATCTGTTCAAATATGATAATATCTCAAAATTCATTTTTTGCAACTTATGACTCATTTTCCTAGAAGCAACACATTTCTTAACCTATCTTTAGTACTCGACATGTGATGTACGGTAAGTAGGTAGAAAACTACTGCATTCTTACCTTATCCAAGGAGAAATTAGCATGTTCACAATCTTCATTCTTCTTATATAATTCTGGAACACAAATACAATTAATCAGCATGGAGTTTATAGATTTATCAGTCACTGGGGATAAATATTTAAAAAGCGTCAAGCCCGTTTACCAATAACATTAATCCCAATACGATTAAGTTTTCTCTACATATCAATAATATATTAATAATTATTATACACGCATTGCTCTGAAAACAACGTATCTAGAGTAATTTACGCATAGGGCATATTTCACTAGTGATTTACGTGGGTTTGTTATGGCAATCAATCTGTTTTTTTACTAAGATTATTGGTAAAATTCAAATTTATGACTCAATTTTTTTCTATTTTCATGATTGAAAGCATGTACAATAAATCTGTATTTATATGCTCAGGGTCAAGTAGCACTAATCTGTCAGAATGATCAAACAGAGCATCCTTGACCTGAAGAAAAATTGAATTTTGGTTTTCTGGGGTTACTATTAAATGGTCTGTTCAGTACAATAAAGTCCTGTGTCCACATGCAGCCTTAAGACCCTTGTCCACTAAGCCGATTCTCACACAATTTAGTGGAAAAGAGATAGTCCTCTGCGGCACAAAATCGCATGAGAATCGGCTTAGCGGACTAGGGCCTTTATCCGCAAAATAGCTTTTAAAAAACTTGTCAAAAGCTATCAATGAAACTTATCATGTACTTACCAAATAGAGTTTTAAGTCTGACAATACAGTCTACAAAGTCATCAAACTTGACCTTGCCCTCGCGATCGCTGAACCGCTTCACCATGCACATGAAAGTCTTATTACTCACGTTGTAACCTGTCAAATAGAGGTCCACATTATATACAGGGACAGTACAATGAACTAAATCCTCAACTAAAAGAAATCTCTTGTGTTGAGACTCCCCAGCACTATGGACAATTTGTAATCTATCCTTACTATTAGATAAGGTTATGTATTTGATAATATAAGATTAAAATATTGAATTACATCACATAACCTGTTGTGGTACTAGTGGATAGCAGATAATTTACCTAAAACCTCTTCTGACAAATTATAAAGGTGAGGAAAATGCACTAAAAGGTCCCACAGGCAATTACTGAATAGATTTGATTTGTAGCTGACTTTTACTTTCCGATGCCCTTCATCAGGGAAAGTCTAACTAAACATCATCTAACACAATCAAGACTATAACCAATTTATAACACCTGGTTAAATAAAGAAACAAAAAAAAAGAAAATACTGAAGGTAGCAATTTGCTATATTTCTCACCTGCTGATTTGAGAGCTTCCCTCAATTCAAAAGTGCAAAAGGCACCACTATTATCCTTGTCAAACTTCTTAAAAATGAGCTGGAAGCAAAATAACTTGGCATCAGTAGAGTTATAGAAATATTTATTTTGCATTTTATAGAAATATTTATTTTGCAGTACAATGTTGATACAAGTTCCTGTTCATTATACCACGATCAGGGGTTGTACACGCTGCAATTGAGTGGATACATGCTATCATATATTGTCAAATGGAACCAGGCGTGAAAATATGATGTTTTTGAAGCCTAATTGTAAGAAGGCTACCTATTGGTTGCCGTTACACTCGCTCATGACGTCACGCCCATTTGTCATAAGCTGTCTGTTAGCCAATTAGCATTTGTCTAGGATTTTGGCAGCAAAAAGCAATATCACGGGTCATTGGAGAGAAGCAAGGTAAATAAATAGTTTCTTTATGCGTTTTATTTAAAATATGAGATCTTGGTATAAAAATAGGATGCAACCCGTTTTTTTGAACCAGGATATCACTCAAAGCCTGTGGCTTCTCGTGACATCCCTGGTACAAAAAACTTGTGGGCATCGTATTCGGTAAGTCAGTAACCAACTTACATCCTATCATAGAAGTTTTAAGTTCTCCCCCCAAAATATCATTCTTTATAATGTAATTTAGAAATTTCTTTCGAATTGATATGTGTTCCAATATGGATAGATTATTAGACTATCATATGTTTAAAACATCTCCTTAAAGAAGCAAAAATGTTCTTACTTTAACAAACAAACGATTGTGGTTCACACTTACCTTCCATAAATTGAGATCATTCCAGAGTTCTTTAAATTCTTCAAGACCTAACATCCCCGTCGAGTCAACCTATTCCATAGTTAAGGATTTCTTAACAGACAGAATCTACATCCCTCTTTACATTTGGTTCTTACTTCTCAGAGTCATGTATGTAGTCCTCTTTTTGAACAAATTGTTGTTCAATTATGTTTTATCCATTCTTGGGTCAAAAGGAAGCACTGTTGTAGACCAATTATGAGATATACCATATGCGTTTCCCAGTTTCCCAGCTGTGGCTTATATTATTTTCAAATGGTGTATGGAAGGCTTATATTTAGGGCAGGCTTATACTTGTGGCCAGGCTTACATTACCATAACTGGAAATGGAGAGCCATGACCCAACAAAGAGTAGAGAAAAAAATTAAGGGCTCCGGAGGGGGGGGGGGGGGGTCTAATTTTCTTGTCGCTACAAAAAAACAGCAATTGTCATTTGTCACTGAGAAAATCCTTTGTCGTTTTCGCTATATTTTTCGTAAAACAGCCGATTTTTTGTCATTAAGACTATTAAGGTCTTTGTTGATTTGTCAGGCTAAAAAGTGTCTGTCGTTTGTCACTAGCTGCCTTTCAAATTTGTCGATCTAAGAAAGGGCCATGTCGATTTGTCAAATTAAGGCCTCAAGAGACACAATAGAAATATGAAGTACATCATATGAGTTCTGTCACAAAGTGAACAAAAACAGCTAATATTATTAAGAATGTTGATTATCCCAACCGCGAGAAGGAATAAGGGACAAACTTAAAACAATTGTTAGCATCAAGAAAAGAGTACCGAAAATATTGTTCTATCGTATTATTATTGTATTATTTAATGGGAGGTTGTTGGAAGACCTGCATTGATGCAGAGGTCCTAACCCAATTCCTGGATTACTGATTACTTATATTACTTTTGATAACCTTATGTAACTGTATATTGAACCTTGAATAAAAGTATTATATATATATATAAGAATGTGCTGGAACCCAGGCTTATACACAGGGCAGACTTAACAGGGACATTTGATATAAGCGCTAAGCTCCCAATGATATTTAACTTGCCTCAAGCAACTTTTATTATTCTATACCCTGCTCCAGACATCAACATAGGCATCATATCAATTGGTAAAACAATAACACTGAAGTTATGTGGTAGGCCCTATAATGGACTTCAATAAAGGATACATCACGAATGGCGACCATGCTTCTACAGCTGTTGATGTTGAACTCTCCAAAATTAAAGCCTGAAAACAGAGAAAAGAAAATTTGTAAACTGAATAATATAAAACAGATTTAGAGCAATCCATATAGGAGTTGAGATTTTGCATAAGTGAGAAGAAAATTGCAAAAAGAGTGGGGTCCAGGACACAACCCTGTTTGATGCCACTCTAAATGCTGAGATGATGAAACATTGTGTAATCAAAAATAGGTTTAAAAATGGTGAGCATAAACTGGATGACAGTTCCCTTCATGTTGGAATGGAACAATTTATCCAGGCTGTATAGCTGGGGAGGGTAACTGATATACAGAAGGATTAACATATGTTTAAAATGTGATGTGTTTCAAGAAAGTGAGTCATAAGTCGCAAAATTGATATTTTTCAAAGTGTTTTTTCCACAAGATCTCTTTGATCTCACAAGATATTTTTCAGAGTCTTTTTTTCCACATGATCTCTTTATTGAAATGTTCTGATTTTTAGAGGGTTTAGCACTTATAGTCATATTAATCCATGTAACAACTTTCGGGACATTGTAATAAATATATCCTTGCATTTTGAAGGCCTACGTATGGAGTATATTTAGTTACTTTACACATAATTACCCATCTAGAAACATTGCAAACTTTTTTTTTCAAAAATAAAATATCAAACATAAAATATAGAAACACTTATTAAATGCCCTTCATGTTTACTATCATTGGAATCTGCTTGATCTCCTCTCTTCAAATATGATGATAACTCAAAATCCATATTTTGCGACTTATGGTTCATTTTCCTAAAACGGATCACAAATGCTTGTATCCTATTCATGTTATCTAGAGCAGATTGTTGGTATATTAAATCCTACCTTGTGTGAAAAAGGAATTGAGTATGGTATGTAGTTCATACGCGTCCACCTCCTCGTCCTCGCCCGCTGCTTTCACAAACTCTGCCTCCGCCCGTTTACTTATCTCTTGGTCACGCGGGGGCGCTGAATGGGCTACTGACATACTCTGGGCAGTGGGAAATAACATAACTTCTTTAATTTCAAAGTTTTCTTTTCAATTGTAACTCTTTTCTGATTTTAAATTCTTTTTCTCATTTTTCTTTTTGATTTGTACATAACTTATTATTTCCATATTTTCTTTTCAATTATGATTATTCTGTTTTTGTTTTTGTTTCACCCAAAATGTACAATATCAGGTCAGTATGACTTCTTTTGTCATTTATCGAGTGCAAATGAATAAAATATACATTGAATTGAATAATTCATTATAAATTTCTTTAATTTATTATTAAATCATCCTAAATATACCCTTCCTGATACCAAATCTAGCCATAATTATGTCATTATAAGGTTCCCAGCTACATATAGATGGAACCTAGCAAGGGGGAAGTCTGTATACTTGTTATTGACCGAGGGAGCGCGGGAAGTTAGAGGGCGTTAGCCCGAGATCTTCTGTGCTCCCGAGGTCACTAACAAGTGTACAGACTTCACCCGAGCTTTGTTCCATATTTATTACACCCCATTAATAAATAAAAAATATAAATAATTAAAAATAAAAGAAGTAATTTACGTTTTGGGCGGACCTACTTGTTGTATGTCCCCAGGGTGACATAACTCACATGTTATGCACCACTTTGAGCAAGTGTGACATACAATGCTGAAGGTATAGGAAGCAACAGCACAGGGGTGTAATAAAGAGAGAGTATTTTAATAGAAACAATGTGGAGCCCTACCTTGGCTGTAACATTAGGATTCACTGATGTAGGTGTATCGGACTCACTGTAAGAAAGTAAATATTCCAGCATAAGATGACAGCAATTTAAAACGTGAAAGCTTATTCATCTCAACACTAAATACTAGAGTATTACCAATGCAGGGCACTTGCATGTGCCACTGCGCATGTCTGGTAGGTAGAGTGCATCATAGGATGGGTTTTGATGAAATCTGACATACGAATATTTGGGAACATTTTTATAAAAAATTGCAAGAATGTTTTCACGAATATTACAGCTTTTATAAATGTTCTATGAAAACCAAATGCATGATGGGAATGATGGAGGCGTGTGTGACGAAAACATATAAAACACATGGATATTGATATTAGAACATTGATGAATATTCCATGATGAAGACGGCATGTTTTTTTTATAGATTTTATACTGTACCATTAGCCCCATAATGCCATTCGAATCAGGATTCAAGATGGCGGCTATGCAACTCCCCTATTCATTGGTTGGTAAGGGACTGTTCATTTGTAACCACCGGGGGGAGGGGGGAGGAGAATTTGTTTGCACAGACTCTGAAGAGGGGGGCACCTTTTTTTGCGCACTCTAAAAGTGTGTGTGTGTGTGGGGGGGGGGGGGGGGGAGGGGAGCATCTATTTTTGCACAGACTCAGAACTACAATGATGTAGGGGGGACAAGATATTTTGCACAAGACTTTAACGGGGGGCATACAATTTTGCACAAGAATTATTCGTAAATTCTCCACTCCCCCCCCCCAGTGCTTAATTATGAACAGTCCCTAACATATTCTCCTCTATACAGTATTTTTGGTTTCTTCCTTTTGCTTTTAATCCTCAAGAGTAAAACATAGCATAAAAACTATACAATTCTTCTTCTAGTAACTTCTAGTATTTTCGTGGTCAATTCTTATGACACAAAGAAAAACTGTTTGCATTTTCCCAAATTGCCACAAAGGACCACCAAGTATTGGGAAGTTTACAAATGGTGGTATATATCAGAAGCAAGCAGACTAAATAAATAAATAAATAAAATGCTACTCACAAAAGCCCAGCTTCCTTTTCACTATAAATCCTAAGAAGGAACTCTGCCTCTTCATCTGCATCAAATGTGGCGGGTACGATGAGGTACTGGCCCGGGGTGAGCCTAAAGCGACCAGTCACCTCCCGACTATTGACAAAACTGGAGCTGGCAACTGCCTGGTTCTTCCTGAAGAACTTCTTGTCCATGGTTCCCTCCTTGTCCTTAGGGCCAAGCTGCAACATGAAGAAGTACATTATGTCTAGAGGTGTTGGAGAGATGTGTGAGTATGGATGTATTGTTCTAAACAGGGAGGTATATAAAGAGGGAGTGGAAGCCACGGGCTGATCGAACAGGACCATGATTGTCAGGGTTGTGTTATTGCTATTGTTTACCAGGTGGCGCTGCGGTGCTGTTGAATTTAGACAAAGTATCCTGCTACCACTTTTAGCTATATATATCGTTTAATCATAGATCAGTAAACAACAGCTAAGTTGTTCCATCAGCATATAATCTTTGACTTATTGGTGGCCCAGGTAAATTTGATTGCCTTTTCCCAGCAATACCATTAGAGTCACATAGTTAGAAATAGCTTTAAAATTGATTAGCTATTGGATGGGGGTGGGGGTGGGTGGACCTGATTCACAACGCCACAAGCTGTAGTGGCATTATCCTTAACTATTGGGGTACCACACATGGAACCTGGCTTCCACTCCCTCTGTATATACCTCCCTGTGTTAAACAATAATAATTCTTACAAAAGACGACTTTCATGTCCGCCATCTTGAATCTTGGTTTGCATGGGATCATGGGACTGTAAATTCTATGAAAACACATGCCATGTTCAGCAGGTGATATTTATCAGTGCTCCAATATCAATATCCATGTGTTCCCATCTTTCCCATGTTAAATTTTATTTAGTTTTTATTCATATTGGTGAAAACATTCTTTTATCCCACCATGCACTGTAACAGTGCCACATTAAAATCCCCTATTCGAATATCACAAATGTGATGTGTTTCAGGAAAAAGAGTCACAAGTCGCAAAAATGGAATTTCTGAAAGTGATTTTTTCACAAGATAACTTTGTGGGAACCTTCTCAATTCTTTGGTATCTAAATCTCTATCTCTAAATCCCTAAAATACATCCCAGATGATACAATAAATGACTTACACTGTAGATATCAAATCCTACGGTGAGGTTTCCTCCCCCGGACGCCCGCAGCCTCCGCCGGCCCTTCTGCATGAGACCCACTATGATGGTACCTATCTCTTCCTCATCATCATCATCCATGTCTGTAACGGTCACTCTGTACTGTGGGTTTGTCCAGTATGTCTCTGTGTAAATTTGTAAATGGTAAATTCAGCATTTAATTGAAACTAATTAATTGAATTGAAATAAAGTTGTACATTTCTTTTGGATAGTTTGATCTCAAATAAATAGATTACTCCTGTAGTTTTCAGTGGGACTGCAGTTTATTTTGCATAATTAAAATATGAATTTCTTTCCTAGTTGTACAGGCAAAAGAACACACAATAAAGTAAGATCCCGACAAGTTTTCCCTGGTTTTGTTAATGTCTAAAGATTATTTTTATGCGTGTTACGAGTTAAGTATTAATTTATTGTTTTATTGTTTAAGTAATTGAGGTGCCTAAATAAAGTAATTAATTGTATTAAATGAAATTGGCCATAGTCAGTCAGTGTGTTATCTGTTATCGCAATAAGGACGCAGTATTGTGCCATTGCTCCCTCATGATGACATGAGTCAGGGTATTGCGCCAGACCCATCCCTCCATAGATGTAGAGTACATTGCATTGGGGATGAGTCGTTCATGAGCTCATCTCTGGACTTCCAGAGTGATGCAAGTCACCCTTCCGATCCGTCTATACTAAGTAATTCTCATGCAATGATACCAGGGGCTTGCTAGAATGTTCTAGAACATTGCTGCAAGACCCCAGGTCCTGTCAGAGGCACAGTTTTATTCATGGTGAAAAGGTTTAATAAGGGGTTTATAACTGCTAGTTAGTTCAGGACATATCACTTGTGGAGAACCCTACAAGCTAGGCCCAGGCTGAACCTGTGCCCACTTTATTACATGTTTGGTGCTTTTACCCTACAGGGACACACTTGTCTGAATTATTTTCATTTTTTTCAAATTCAGGATGTTTTTACAGCAAGTCAAATATTAATAATCAAGTATGAAATACAGTGAACATCATTATGCAGCAGGCTTAGAGGTTTAATTCAATGAGGGATGCCATGGTTTTCCGCCATCTGCTGTGTCTAACTATTTGCTAATGCTAATTTACAACCTCTCTATTACATCCACATTATCCCATCATAATATGTATGATGATTAAGGTGAAAAAATTAATTATTATATGAGTAATTACCTGGGTTATTAATAAATTAATTATTATATGAGTAATTACCTGGGTTATTAATGAATTAATTATTATATGAATAATTACCTGGGTTATTAATAAATTAATTATTATATGAGTAATTACCTGGGTTATTAATAAATTAATTATTATATGAGTAATTACCTGGGTTATTAATGAATTAATTATTATATGAGTAATTACCTGGGTTATTAATAAATTAATTATTATATGAGTAATTACCTGGGTTATTAATAAATTAATTATTATATGAGTAATTACCTGGGTTATTGAGACACCCGCCTGCGTTGGCCTTCTTCACCCAGGCACCGGTGATAAAGGTGCTCTCCAAGGCCCCTGTGCCTGACTTGTCCTGGTGACATATCTCAACTCTCTGGAAGTATGTGGTGAAGTCTCGTGCTGACATCCTGCAGGCAAATAAATATGGTTTGATATGAGGATTTCATTAGATTATCATTGACATCAAATCATATCAAATTGGAAAACAAGATGACTATGACTAACTTCATATATAATTGCAATGGGCTACATCCATATAGGCATACATGCATGTACATACATACATGTACACATACATACATGTACTAGTTATTAAGTAAAGAATCATTCTAAATTTCAAGTAAGCATGTGAATGTTGTCAGTAACTGTCCAATGAACACCTTATGGGCAACTTCCAACACACACTCATACTGCCCCAAGCACAACGACCAACCAAGCACTGACCACCACTGGCCAACCACCACCACTGCTGAAGTACCATACTGACCACCAAGCACAACAACCACCGCCACCACTACCACCACTGGCTGGCAAACCAACCATGACGACGCTACCCCTACTGCCATATGACTATTAAAATAGTGGCAGTGGTGGTCTAGACGTTACAACGAAACCGATATGATTTGAAGAATTGAAATGGACTACTTGTACCTAAACACATCTATTATATATAAACTGCCCATTGCAATTAATAAAATGATATAGAGCAATGCATGAAATACCATTTAGACTTATCATTATAACAAATCTACCTACCAGAACTCGCCATCATGATCCTTTACTAGACCAAGCTTCTTCTTGGTTTTATCGTTGATGGACTGCCATTCTGATGAGCTGCAAATACAAATACAATTTCATGTATAATTGTTGGATTTCACATTTAAAGCTGCTCTCTCACTGACATTGTTAATCATTTAGTTTTCTAAATATACAGAATATCAATTGCCTGATGTACAAATTTGAGATCCGTTTTAGGAAAATGAGTCATAAGTCACAAAATATGGATCCATACGAGGGCCTTCAAAATATAAAGATATTTTTAATACAATGTACCAAATTTTGTTACATGGATTCATATGACTATAAGTGCTAAACCCTCCAAAAATCAGAACAATTCAATAAAGAGATCTTGAGAAAAAAACCACTTTGAAAAATATCAATTTTGTGACTTGTGACTCATTTTCCTGGAACACATCACATTTTAAGGGTTACTTACTCATCGCTCCAAGCACCGTTCCACTCTGATTCATTACCCCACGGGTTGCGTACACGGAGTAAGTTTACCTCTCCTTTCTTACTATTTATCTGCAGATTTACAATTAAGTAAAATTATTGCAAGTTACATTATATATCAAGCACATTTCAATGGTTTAGCTATGGATTAAGGTTTCTTTTCTCCTCACCACTCAGACAATAATTAAGTAAATTGCTAACCCAACAACATTTAATTTTGTTACATAATTTCTCAATTGCAGTAAAACAGATCAAAAGAAAAGAACTTTTCCCCATTTCATTTAAGGCAAATATCATATTTAATCAGTTAATATAAATATAAATATTATGACAATGGCTTTGCCACTCGCAATGATGGGTACATTTCCCACTTCTTGTGTGTCTGATACACTATTTTAGAACAACCACTCGGTGCATTCTATCTAAATACACATTATTCATCATGAATGCCCAAGCATTGCCCTATGATAGCTAGCTAGCTCATCAACATTTAAAGCATCCTGAATATCATATAACTATGTATATGCTAAATATAGACCAACATTATACAGAAAAACATGTTGCTCTTTAGATAAAGAACTACATTTGAGTCCTAATGACTCAAATTATATTTTCCTTTTCTAAGTATAATGACAATTCACCAACAGTAAAGGCATATTTGAGCAAATACATACATCTGTATTTACTAAGCGTGGAAAGCTTTATATATCTGTGTGTGCTAAGATATCAAATCTGATTATGGTAAACTTTTATTTCATCTAACAGTAATTTTAAACAAAGATACCAAATATACTTACCCGTGCGGTGAACTGAACAAGATTTTAATACAATTTTTTTCAACAATAGCAGCGTAGGAAATTCTGGTGTTGAGTTTTTATTTCTATTTTTTTGCCATGGGTTTTGCTTTTGTATTTTTGTTCGTTTTTGCAATGCGAGTTTATTAATACAATATCCTGCCATCTTGCCTATTACAATGCTAAATATATTAATATTGAGTTCACTTCTTTTTTCTTCTTTTTTTTAACAAACTTTATTCAGTCTCTCAACAAAGTTGAGTTCACTTCTTAAAAGAAACCTTTGAACTTTTTTCATGAATTCACACATTTTAATTTTATTCAGGGATTATATTCTAAGACTTTTGATTTTTAGCTCTAAGCCAATGAATTTAACTTCCTTTGACAGAAATTTCACTAATTCTTGGGATCTTATGTTTGCAGAAGATATTTCCAAAACGGGGTCAGAGATACAAATAGTACGTATCTAGATGTATCAACTGTTTAGTGCATTTCATTATATGAGAGGTGGGGTATTATATCCAATCAATAGTTCAAAACCTAATAATTTCAATGTTAACTCTGTAAAAAAGAGATTAGTGAATCAAAAATAGAATAATAATGATTGTAAAATGTGACCTACTTGTTTGACATCAGTGATGCTGTAGGCGTGTCCAATAATGAGGCCATTGTCCAGTTGTTCTTCTCTGTGGGCCGCGTCCGCCTGGTGGGCAAAATTGAAATCATATGTGGGTCAGATTTTCAGAAAATGTACAATTCGCCTTCACCAATCCTCTCAAATAACCCAAATTTCAAACAAAAGTGAGCTTCAAAATACAGTTAAACATAACCTAACAGATTGTTTGAATCAAGGCAATACTAAACTCAGATATAACTAGTGTTGACAATTTTTTGGTCTAAATTAGCAGAATTGACTAAATGTGTTGATCTGCCAATTGTACATATTCTGAAAATCTGACCCATTTATTAGACACAGGATCAGTTAGAAAGATGCAGTCTGCGGGTGCACAGTTTGGTTGATACAAACTATGTGCAGCATAGGCCTGACCTACAAGTTGGATCATCTCGAGCCTCCTCGAGCTAAAGTTTAGGCTAAACAAGTTAATCTACTTTTTAAAAATTAAATTATGATCATTCCAGTGTGTAATAAATAGCAAATGGCACTCTGGTTCTTTCAAACTGGTATTGCCACGATCAGAAAACAGGGTTCGTCCCATTTTCGTCCCATTTTCTAATGTGCGGTTTGAAACCTCCATCATACCATTTGCTATGAATACTATATTACATCATGTATAATGATAAAAAACCCATAAAGTCTGGTAATATTCAAGGTCAAGGTCAAGGTCAAGTTTTTTATAGTCATTTGCAGGTTCCCAGTGTAAATTTTATCACAATTCCTAGGCTTTTCCTCAAAAATTTCAACAGATTCTCATGTACTTAACCTTATTGTAAAGTTATCATGTGTCTCTTTCTTAAAACAAACAGACAAACCACTACAATGCACATAATAGACTTACATCAATGGAGCAGCCCATGAGGGAGCCCCTCTGGTGGGCCTTGAGCATGATGTGGAAGATGTTGTCTGGCAGCTCCTGCTTGAAGTTGAATGGTTCCACCACACCACCGATAAAGTCTGTTAGCGCTTCTGATGCCAGGCCTCCTGACAGGTTCTCATAGCAACCACACAGCCTGCAATAGACACAGTTATTAGAATAGCAGCCACACAGCCTGCAATACAGACAGTTATTAGAATAGCAACACACAGCCTGCAATACAGACAGTTATTAGAATAGCAACACACAGCCTGCAATAGACACAGTTATTAGAATAGCAGCCACACAGCCTGCAATACAGACAGTTATTAGAATAGCAGCCACACAGCCTGCAATAGACACAGTTATTAGAATAGCAACACACAGCCTGCAATACAGACAGTTATTAGAATAGCAACACACAGCCTGCAATAGACACAGTTATTACAATCAGGGAGGTATATACAAGGGAATTGCAACGACTCATTGACTGAACCAAAATATCCGCGACTGGGACTTAATTTAGCCACTGCATGCCAGGTGACACTGCAGTATTGTTGTAGACAATAGTACCATATATAGCCCAGGTAGTTTGATTGCCCTCAACCATAGAAGAGCATACTAGTGATCCACTTATAAATAGTTGGCGCTAGTAGTAGTAGTGGCACTACTTTCAACTATATGCCAGTCGCCCATATTGTTCGTTGCTACTCCCTTGTATATACCTCCCTGTTACAATGTATTTTTAGCTATATTTGGATGAATACAAACGTCATAAGCTGTACTTATAATGATTATCAAAGCTGCCCTAATTTGTAAAGCAATAATTAAAAAGAAAAGAATTAGACGGTTTTATTTGATAAGAGAAATTATATCTTTTGGTTGATTCATTTACTACATATCTACCATGCTATATTAGACATTGCCTTCAAATGTCTTGGGGCTATAACCACCTTAGGCCGAGACTAACAAGATTAATAACCTCCATTTTGTTCACTGTTTGGTGAATAATTACAGGGTAAACTTGGAAAGGGGTAAAACAAATTTTAAAGAAATACATCCATTAGAAATTCGAAATCATTTGATAAGATAAATCTTTATTCTTTGACTAATTTATTTGCTATCAATCTCCAATAATATATTGTTTGTTACTAGTTTTTATTACTGCAATGAATTTCTGTGTAGAACCTACTTGGCATAAGCTTTCTCAAGTAGCGGGGACCAGAACTCGTTGGGATCATCAGAGTGCATGTAGACAAGTTTACCGGCCTTGGTTGGGAGTCGGTCGTCTATACACACATCTACCCACTCCCCGTACTGCCAGAGCTTGAACCTTACTATTCCTGCAAGCAAAGGTTTTAGTTTCATATATCATTTTCAGAATTAGTTGAATACTGATCAATGGGAGAGGATGATTAAATGTGTGTGTGAACTGGTTGTTGTACACCCTTAGCAACACATGGGAGTAGAGCTTGGCAGTATTGTATTTAAAGATTTTTATTCAGCAAAATAAACATTATGTAACATTTACACTGTTCTCAGAGTCTGCTGGTGGATTACAAAATGATAGAAAAATTAGAATTAGAAAATATATATTCGAGTTTACATGTGTCTATATCTATAACAATTTCTGAAATATCTATAACAATTCTTGAATAAGAACAATATTAATAGCCTAGCACAATAGGCGGATGCAACGATAAGTTAATTACGATAGGTAGTTACCAGTTTTAGGATTATACTATTGAGAATAAAAAGAACTAAAACCAAAATCTCCTTGCGTTGTGTCTTATACAATATTCCTAAGGGTTTTTCCTATTTATGTATATATTTGATATTCAAAAATGCAGATTTCATTCTCGGAAAGGCTCAAAATTTTTCTCACAAACTCTCTCTATATTTGTATATATTTCAGTCTCACATTTTTACCTTCACTCTCTACTCTATGTTCAACTAACAATAGTCAAGCATACATGCAATATAATATCTTGTACTAACCATGTGTGTACAGTAGAAAGACATATGACATAATCAAACTTCAACAATTTTATGGACTTATGGTCGATCGTTCATGGTAAATTCCATATTTCTCCAGAGTCTATAAAGATGTTGTTGTACAACTTCCTTATTTCTCTAGAAAACACTTTTTTGTCATTTAACTCCCTCAGATCTGTTGGTAGTGAATTCCACATGACTTTAACCCTCCCCAACGAACTCCCTCTAATACTCTCCTTCTTCCATTTATCAACCTCAACCCTCCCTTGATCCCTTAAATTATAATTATGTTCTATATTTCCTGGATTATTATTCTTATTTTCCCAAAAAAGATTTAAAATTCGAATGGTTCGCCTAAAGCATTGTGGAATCACCTCACAACATGTATGCAACATCTTTGTGTTTATATTATTATTAGCACCTCTACTTCTCATATTCTGTACCAACCTCAGACATTTATTTTGCACTAGTTGTATTCTTTTAAATTGTTTCTTAGATGACAGATCAACTAGCATCGATCCAAAATCTAGTACAGGTAGAATATATGTTTTAAAAATCAACAATGCTATTTTTTTAGTAATTTGGTTTCTAATTTTTCTTAACCTATTGTACATAATATTGGCTCTCATACAGGTTCCTGTAATATGTTGGGACATATTTAGATTACAGTCCAATACAAAACCCAAATACCTGAAACTAACCACTTCATCAATCTTCTCACCCTCAATATACAAATCTTGAATATTTTGTCTCTTTTTTTTCCTTCCATAAAATATCTGACTTTTTGTTTTGCTGTTATTTATTCTTAAACCATTCACATCGACCCAATTCTTGAACATATTGATGTCAAGCTGAACCTCCATCCAGTCGTTCTCTCTATTTATTTCATGTACAACCACACAATCATCTGCGTACATAATGATATTACTCTTAAATTCCAATAAACTCACATCATTTATATATATAATAAAAAGCAAAGGGCCTAGTATGCTACCTTGTGCTACGCCAGCTTTTAACGGCAATATGTCGGATGAAAAATCTCCAAAGGTAACCAACTGATCTCTGTCTTTGGAATATGTTGATATCAATTCAAGTAGAGAACCTCTAATACCTATGTGTCTTAATTTCTTTAATAAAATATCTATATTTATCGAATTAAAAGCTTTAGATAAATCAAAATATATTGCCAAAGTATCAACCCCTTCATCTTTGTTCTTCAAAGTTATATTCATAAAATCAGTAATAGCTGTATCTATACTTTTCCCTGCCCTAAAACCATGTTGGCATCCACTTAGGAAGTTTATTTCATCCAGGTGTGAATTTAATCTTTTTACTAAAATCTTTTCAAATATTTTTCCAAGAATCGGTGATATAGAGATGGCCCTTATATCATCTATCTTTTCCGAGTTAGCTTTCTTAGGTATTAGAGTGCACATGGCCCTTTTCCAAATTTTTGGGAAGTAACCCGTTCTCTTGATCCTATTAAGAAAACCCGTGAAATCATCTAAACAAATAATCAAACAAAATTTTAAAAATTTTGTATTTATATCCACCAAACCACTTGACTTATTATCATCCGTTTCACAGATTATCTCATAAACCTCAGCTGCGGTTACGTCATCCTCCCAGTTTAGTTCCGGGTAAACATCGTCAGATAGTATTACATTGTCTGGATGTGAATTAGCATTAATATTACAAAAATATGAATTGGCGTAATCCGCAGCAATCTTCCCTGTTAGTCTCTCTCCTCCTACTGTAATAATACCTTCTTCCTTCTTTCTTGATATATTTAAACCGAATATTTTACTAATTTGTGTCCAGAAGCGTTTGTCGTTCTGTGGAAATCTATTACAGATATTCTGTACTGCCTCGTATTTAATTTTTACTAATTTCTTTTTTATTTGAGTTCTCAGGACTCTCGCTTCTTCCCAATACTTAGCTTCTTTGGTCTTTGTGGCTTTCTTAAACAACTTATTTTTTCTTCTAATCATATTCTGAACTTCTTTATTGACAGTTCCTTTATGGTCTTTAACCTCAAAGGTCTGTACTGGATATAGTCTATCAAGTACCTGCCTGAATTGTTCTAACATATATTCACTGGCAGCGTCAATATCATCGGAAACCCACTTGTTCTTGTCTTCTTTATCTAATTCTACTTTAATATCCTCTTGACTCATGTTCCTAGTTTGTCGAGCTTGATAAGTCTTCTTAGTCTCCACTAATCTATTTGATTTACACTTCTTAAAAATTATATAAACAGGTAGATGGTCACTGGTATTGTCAAAAATCGTTCCACTCGTACTCACATAAGGACAATTCGTTGCAATGATATCTATAAGGGATTCGGTTTTTTCTGTTAATCTAGTACAGGTCTTTATGTATTGGGTTAACCCAATATTGTCTAGAACCGATAAAAACCTCTTGGTGTTATTTGCTTTTGTTTTCTTCATATCTATATTTATATCGCCTCCTATCAATTTTCGGGTATTTATAAATCTATTTTCTCTATAACCGTTCGTTACCATCTGCATAGCTTCAATAAAGACTGGTACTGATCCATTCGGTGGCCTGTAAACTACAGTTACTAGGGTTGTCTTACCATTCCCCGGCTTAACCTTACATGTCAGTAATTCTGTATCCTTATTTTGTATACATAAATTATCTACAATATCTGCAACATAATTCTCTCTATAGTACAGTATTATTCCTCCACCACGTTTACCTTTTCTATCCTGTCTAACAAAATCATACCCTTTCACTTTTAACATATAGTCAGTCACATCCTGACTCAACCAAGTCTCAGTGATAGCTATTATATCATATAACCCTATTAAGTATTCCATTTTTATATAATCCAACTTATGGTATAAACTACATACATTATAAAAAATAATCTTCAATCCCTTCCTCGATGAAACATCTACATTGTATTCGGTGTCACCCATCACCACGCTTTGACATCACCAATGTTCGTTTACGCATATTTAAAAACTGTGCAAAATACATGAATACGTGTTCAAACTCCATATAGTAAATCATATGTTACTCTGGAGAACTAATATATAATCGGCAACCTTTATCGCCCTTGAAAAACATCTGGCTACATATTAAAAACCAAAACAAGATTTTACTTAACATACCAATTCACGAAACATCTCGCCAGGCCGCCATCTTTCATTTTTAACTTCCGGTTGTCTATACTTCCGGTTAATGTCGCGATGTTGTATGCGGACATTTCAGTATTTAACTTTAATGTTTTTATTTAACACGAACACCATAAGCTCACATTTGGAGCACTTATACTTCACACCTAAATTCGTTATAGCATGTAACGTATGAACATTTGTCGAACATTTGTTTTTTACGACCTTACGATACCCTATTTGGAACAACCCAACATGGCGTATTGTTTACTTCCGGTCACCGTTGTCGTGTTTTCTTACTTCGATTCATCACAAATAACATCAGTTTATATACAATCTTGGATATAATTTCGTCTATTCATGTTGGAACCTATCTATATACCCGAGTTCAACTCAACATAACATATATTTACAGATCGCGGCTCAGAACAACATTACGACATCAGTCAGAGTACCCCTTTACGTTAGCAAAATGGCCGACTCTGTTCCTCGTGCACGAGAAATATAATTTTGACATTTAAAAAAGGCTAATTACGAAAAACCCTACCACATAGTCCGTTATAATCAGGTGCGACAGTCTGTATATGCTTATGATGTCTTCATTAGATTTAGTGCGGACTCATGCATTGCAGATACTTCGCTGGAATCAAAGGGTAATGGTTGTAGTTGCCGTGTTCGTCTAGACCTGTTCGCTTCGGAATTATCTAGGTCGATGTTGGAACTAGTTCTGTCCAATATGGCCTGGTATCCTGCACTTCCTCCACTTGACCTATTCAGACTGGTGGAACTTGTAACAGTTACTTCCATGCTGCTGTCGCCACTAGAGGTACTGTCATTTGCACTTCTATTTAGTGGTTGGTATCTGTTATAAATTTGGGTAGTCGTCGTTGTGTTTCTAATCTCCGCCCCTGCCTTAGTAGAGTCGGCAGGTTTCGTGAAACCATCTGTGTCCGTCCTGGCCGTTGGTTTTATCTTGGGAGATGCTCGCCTAGTACACAAATCGTCGAGTTTGTTGTCATTTAATGCTACTGTAACCTCCTTTCTGACATCCATCAGTATCTTACCCAATGCATTTTTCCCTTTCCAGGTACCTTGTTGCAGTTGGGGATCCCCCAGATAACATCCAGCTCCCCATTTACGGTTGCTCGTCGCTTCAATAAGCTGAACTCTACCCGTTTTCATGAGCTTCTCCGCTAGACGTCTGGATTGGATAAACTTGCACCTAACGATGTCCATCATTACTGAGTTCTCAGAATTCTTCCAAGTCGGTGTTGATGCTATCTTATCCGCCAACACCTTTATTTCCTTTGGATCTTCAGTCTCCAATAACATCTGTGCCACATCTCTCCTGCCAACAGTTCTACATTTCTTCCATTGGAACGCTTGTTCTGATGAGGTGAAACGCTCACCCTCGTACTGTACTTTACAAGGATAGAAATTACTTAGGAAAGCCTTGTCGCTCTGGAATGCCAAGGCACCATCTTTAACCTCTACAACTTTAACCTTCTCGACAGAATATTTCTCCTCCAAGGCGTGTAACTGACGACTAGAATATAGTGTCCCGTCAATCAGGACTTGATCCCCTTTTGGACGTGTATAGTCCTTGTCAGCGCCTTCCTTCACAGCGTTTTTGGCAAGTAGTCTCATAAGGGATTTCTTCTGCCTGGTTTCGATGGTATCATATTCGTAAAAGAACATTCTTGCCTTATTGGGCCACACACTAATCGGGAACTGGTTGTCGTCTCCGAACGGATTATCCCTTCGTATCAACTCATCTTTCAGGCCTTTGTATAGCAATTTTATGACTATTGGGTGGGGTGAATTTCGATTGCTCGGTCTGATTTCCCTGTATGCAGTGTCGACTGTTCCCTCCCACATCTTAGGATACATAGCACGGAGGATACGCTTGACCAATATAACAGTGTTCTCACTTTTAAACTGTGGACAGCCTTCCAGTACTATGTGAGATTCTCTATGCTGTTGCCGTATTACTTCAACTTCCTCCTTTACCTTGCTGATTTGGGATTGAGTGTTCGCTGACTTACGATCCTGCATCTTGATATCGTCGTCTACACTAGCAAATTTGGCCTCACATTTCATCTCCAATGAACGTAAGTCTCCTTTTTCCGCCATTTTTTCTTTCAGATCGTCTACAGTTTGTTTTAATTCCTGTTGGCAGTGGTAACAAACAAAAAAATTGTGGAGCTGGAAATATTTTGCGGCATTTGCGGTACTTTATTCTGCTAAAGTCTTTATCTGCACCCTATTATATGCCCATAGCAAAGAAAAATATTAAAATATAAATCTTTGATTTTGATTTCCCATTAAGTATCTGCAAATTAAAAGAAAACCAAAATGCCAAGATGGGAGGCAAATAAAATAAAGTTAAAAAAATTTGTGTAAAGATTTGTGTAAATATAACAAGCATGAGAAACATGCTTCATCATATGAAGTCCAGGCAACTATTGGAAGTTCAGCCTATTGGTGTTTATCATTTTTTACTTTCTTAGAATCAATAAAGCCAGTGAATACTAACCTGCATAATCCTTGTCAAACCTGTGGTCTGTGGGCACCACACGGGCCAGTAGCTTCTCTTCACCTGCCAGTGATGCTATAGCAGCAAGGAGCCAACAATCTCCTGTAGGCATGAGAAATATGCACTTGATTATAATAATAAAAATACTTCCTATTTTTAGTTACATTATATAGTCATGCACCTAGATAGTTAACACCACAATAGACAAAGCGCCAGGCAGAATATCATTACAGATGCTGTGAGCTTTGGTCTTGACAAATAGTCATGTCTTGCTGTATAAAAATGTTGAATAAAAAAAAAAAAAAAAAAAAAAAAAATCTAATTTTTATTCAGCTTACATTTACATTTCTGGTCATGCAGTGCTGAATAGGGATTCAAATATTTTATTTAAAAAAAACTTTTTATTGGCCACAAATATTTAACATTCAATAAGACAATACACATAATCATGTACTGAATAGATATAAGCACTTCAAAGGACATCCAAGGGAATATATTTGACTAATTTACTAGTGATTCACTGCACAGAAATATCGCTAACTATTTTTTACAAACATAAACTGATATAAAAGTACTTATTAGATATCCTAAAGTTTAACATCATTGGAATCTGTCTGATCTCAACTTTCTAAATATGGTGGTATCTGAAAATCCTATTTTTTTGCAACTCATGACTCATATTTCTTTAACACATCACATATAGTCTATAAGGGGGTCTATACTGTGCCACATGTTGGCTACTCTAGGGTAACAAGCTAGTGTATCAATACACTGATATACCAATACACACATATAGAACGAAATACTACAATAGTGCATTTAAGCATAGTGGTAGAGAAGAAAGGATGAGTGAATACCTTTAACTTGAGCTGGGGGGAAATAATTGCAACTCATTAATTTTATTAAATAATAATTCCAATAATTAAAAAAAAATCCTATAATTAAAATAAAAGAATTTCTATAAGATGTAGAACCTATTTAATGGAAAATGAAACTAAAATAATGTTCAGAATTGATAGGATTTAAGGAAGTTAGGTGGATTTGTGAAACACCAATGTATATTTTGTTTAATGTATTCACTTACCCAGACAACCTTGTTTGACATCAAAGCGTGTTGCACCACCTGCCACCATTTGTGGCTTATCTCCTATTTCCTGGAAATAAATGAAAAGAAATGATAATAAATGTTGGATACATTTCATTATGTTGGGAATTACAACTAACTTGTTTGTAAAACTCCTGCCAAAATACACGAAATTATACAAAAACCTTCAACTTTTATGTCTAATGAAAGGAGTAACGAACTCTGAAACATTGGTCATACACACAATAAAACCATCTCAAGCAAATCCTACTTGACATTGTCTTTCTTACGGTTTTGGTGTTTATTTTTTTTATATCGTTTCATGAAATAAATCTAAATAAAATGTGTAAACAAATCACATATTAGAAATCAAAATTAAATCAAAATATTATAATTATGGAATATAAAATATAAACAAAAATATGAAATATGAATGAAAACATTTTTCTAATACACAAATTACATAATTGATCAAATCTAGCTTAATAATCTTCGAAACATTAAAAAAATATCAATTAAATTTAATCATAACTACTGTAGTGAACCTGCTGGAAAATGCCATTGCCTTGATGGAGAAGCGAACCCCGGACCTTTGGATTGACGTTCCAATGCTCTACCAACTGAGCTTCCGAGGCAGGCTATCCTCAACAGGTCACAATCCCAGGTTCAACCACCAGGACCACTACATCACATTAAAATCACATTCTACTCTAATCTTATACAACCATGAATTTAATTATGATTTTATTTAATTATAAAATGATATCTAATGTATAATAAAAATATAAGTATTCACCCCTGGTCTCTTCCACTCAAAGGGGTACATGGGTGGTTCCTGATTACTAAACAAGGAGCTGTCTTGTGCCGGGAAATCAGGGTCCTCCCACAACTTCTTCTTCTTGAGGCACTCCTTCTTCACCTTGGTGTAATCCACCTGTAAAACATGGGTATGTCCAGTTACAGTTATAGTAAAACATGGGTATGTCCAGTTACAGTTATAGTAAAACATGGGTATGTCCAGTTACAGTTATAGTAAAACATGGGTATGTCCAGTTACAGTTATAGTAAAACATGGGTATGTCCAGTTACAGTTATAGTAAAACATGGGTATGTCCAGTTACAGTTATAGTAAAACATGGGTATGTCCAGTTACAGTTATAGTAAAACATGGGTATGTCCAGTTACAGTTATAGTAAAACATGGGTATGTCCAGTTACAGTTATAGTAAAACATGGGTATGTCCAGTTACAGTTATAGTAAAACATGGGTATGTCCAGTTACAGTTATAGTAAAACATGGGTATGTCCAGTTACAGTTATAGTAAAACATGGGTATGTCCAGTTACAGTTATAGTAAAACATGGGTATGTCCAGTTACAGTTATAGTAAAACATGGGTATGTCCAGTTACAGTTATAGTAAAACATGGGTATGTTCAGTTATAGTTATAGTAAAACATGGGTATGTTCAGTTATAGTTATAGTAAAACATGGGTATGTCCAGTTACAGTTATAGTAAAACATGGGTATGTCCAGTTACAGTTATAGTAAAACATGGGTATGTCCAGTTAGAGTTATAGTAAAACATGGGTATGTCCAGTTACAGTTATAGTAAAACATGGGTATGTCCAGTTACAGTTATAGTAATCATTATCATAGACTATTTTGTATCATATGATTTATCTGAGGATGGGTTATGGCATATGTGATAATTCTAAGTGTTATCACACTAGTGTGATGATTATAACTGTTATTACACTAGTGTGATAATTCTAAATGTTATCACACTATTGTAACTGTTATCACACCAGTGTGATAATGGTAACTGTTATCACACCAGTGTGATAATGGTAACTGTTATCACACTAGTGTGATAATTATAACGGTTATCACACTATTGTGATAATTATAACTGTTATCACACTAGTGTGATAATTATAATGGTTATCACACTAGTGTGATAATTATAACTGTTATCACACTAGTGTGATAATTATAATGGTTATCACACTAGTGTGATAATTATAACGGTTATCACACTAGTGTGATAATTATAACGGTTATCACACTAGTGTGATAATTATAACGGTTATCACACTAGTGTGATAATTATAACGGTTATCACACTAGTGTGATAATTATAACGGTTATCACACTAGTGTGATAATTATAACGGTTATCACACTAGTGTGATAATTATAACAGTTATCACACTCATGTGATAATTATAACTGTTATCACACTAGTGTGATAATTATAACTGTTATCACACTAGTGTGATAATTCTAAATGTTATCACAATTGGGTGATAATTGTAACTGTTATCTCACTTGGGTGATAATTCTAAGTGTTCTCCACATCACTCCTCCTTCTTGTTAATATGCTACTTATTTGTTATTAACTTAAAACTTAATTGAAATAATAATCAACAGATAGATCTATAGAAAAAATAATGTCACCTTTTTCAGATTGGCCACAGGTTTTGAATCATTGTCGTCGTCTCCACTACCAGTGAAGAACTTCTTGATTTTCCCGAAGAAGCTGTGTTGACTCTGTTGTGCCTGTTTGCGCACGCCCGTACGCACGCCCGTACTCTCTGGTTCTGGCATATCTCCGTCCACATCCTCACTGTCCTCCTCATAGTTCTGAGCAAACGCTTGGGCTTGGGTGAAGGCCTATAGATGGGTTTATTATAGAGAATCGCAGGCTGTGATTAGTATGAGATGTTGGTGGTTGTTTCTATTGTGCTGTTTTATCTAAACTATTTTCTTGTAGTTACTAAAGGATTAATGACTGACATTGAGGGGCTGCTGGTGCACTGTTTGGTGTATAATCCCAAGGCAAAGCTGAGGGAGTATAATTATATAAATTTTGATTTTGAATTGAAAATATTACATGCTTACTAAATCTTAATTTTAAATGGTTACAATAGGGAGGTGTAAACATATCCCTGGTTACAATAGGGTGGTGTAAACATATCCCTGGTTACAATAGGGAGGTGTAAACATATTCCTGGTTACAATAGGGAGGTGTAAACATACCCCTGGTTACAATAGGGAGGTGTAAACATATCCCTGGTTACAATAGGGAGATGTAAACATACCCCTGGTTACAATAGGGAGGTGTAAACATATCCCTGGTTACAATAGGGAGGTGTAAACATATCCCTGGTTACAATAGGGAGATGTAAACATACCCCTGGTTACAATAGGGAGGTGTAAACATATCCCTGGTTACAATAGGGAGGTGTAAACACACCCCTGGTTACAATAGGGAGGTGTAAACATACCCCTGGTTACAATAGGGAGGTGTAAACATTCCCCTGGTTACAATAGGGAGGTGTAAACATACCCCTGGTTACAATAGGGAGGTGTAAACATATCCCTGGTTACAATAGGGAGGTGTAAACATACCCCTGGTTACAATAGGGAGGTGTAAACATATCCCTGGTTACAATAGGGAGGTGTAAACATACCTCTGGTTACAATAGGGAGGTGTAAACATATCCCTGGTTACAATAGGGTGTAAACACACCCTGGTTACAATAGGGAGATGTAAACATATCCCTGGTTACAATAGGGAGGTGTAAACACACCCCTGGTTACAATAGGGAGGTGTAAACATATCCCTGGTTACAATAGGGAGATGTAAACATATCCCTGGTTACAATAGGGAGATGTAAACATACCCCTGGTTACAATAGGGAGGTGTAAACATATCCCTGGTTACAATAGGGAGATGTAAACATACCCCTGGTTACAATAGGGAGGTGTAAACATATCCCTGGTTACAATAGGGAGGTGTAAACACACCCCTGGTTACAATAGGGAGGTGTAAACACATCCCTGGTTACAATAGGGAGGTGTAAACACACCCCTGGTTACAATAGGGAGATGTAGACACACCCCTGGTTACAATAGGGAGGTGTAAACACATCCCTGGTTACAATAGGGAGGTGTAAACACATCCCTGGTTACAATAGGGAGGTGTAAACATATCCCTGGTTACAATAGGGAGATGTAAACATATCCCTGGTTACAATAGGGAGATGTAAACACATCCCTGGTTACAATAGGGAGATGTAAACATATCCCTGGTTACAATAGGGAGATGTAAACACATCCCTGGTTACAATAGGGAGATGTAAACATATCCCTGGTTACAATAGGGAGATGTAAACATATCCCTGGTTACAATAGGGAGATGTAAACATACCCCTGGTTACAATAGGGAGGTGTAAACATACCCCTGGTTACAATAGGGAGGTGTAAACACATCCCTGGTTACAATAGGGAGATGTAAACATATCCCTGGTTACAATAGGGAGGTGTAAACACACCCCTGGTTACAATAGGGAGGTGTAAACACATCCCTGGTTACAATAGGGAGATGTAAACATATCCCTGGTTACAATAGGGAGGTGTAAACATATCCCTGGTTACAATAGGGAGGTGTAAACATATCCCTGGTTACAATAGGGAGATGTAAACACACCCCTGGTTACAATAGGGTGGTGTAAACACATCCCTGGTTACAATAGGGAGATGTAAACATATCCCTGGTTACAATAGGGAGGTGTAAACATATCCCTGGTTACAATAGGGAGGTATAAACATATCCCTGGTTACAATAGGGAGATGTAAACATATCCCTGGTTACAATAGGGAGGTATAAACATATCCCTGGTTACAATAGGGAGATGTAAACATATCCCTGGTTACAATAGGGAGATGTAAACATATCCCTGGTTACAATAGGGAGGTGTAAACATATCCTGGTTACAATAGGGAGATGTAAACATATCCCTGGTTACAATAGGGAGGTGTAAACATACCCCTGGTTACAATAGGGAGATGTAAACACATCCCTGGTTACAATAGGGAGATGTAAACATATCCCTGGTTACAATAGGGAGGTGTAAACATTCCCCTGGTTACAATAGGGAGGTGTAAACATACCCCTGGTTACAATAGGGAGATGTAAACATATCCCTGGTTACAATAGGGAGGTGTAAACACATCCCTGGTTACAATAGGGAGGTGTAAACACATCCTGGTTACAATAGGGAGATGTAAACATATCCCTGGTTACAATAGGGAGGTGTAAACACATCCCTGGTTACAATAGGGAGGTGTAAACATATCCCTGGTTACAATAGGGAGGTGTAAACATACCCCTGGTTACAATAGGGAGATGTAAACACACCCTGGTTACATTAGGGAGGTGTAAACATACCCCTGGTTACAATAGGGAGGTGTAAACATACCCCTGGTTACAATAGGGAGGTGTAAACATATCCCTGGTTACAATAGGGAGGTGTAAACATATCCCTGGTTACAATAGGGAGGTGTAAACACACCCCTGGTTACAATAGGGAGGTGTAAACATATCCCTGGTTACAATAGGGAGGTGTAAACACACCCCTGGTTACAATAGGGAGGTGTAAACATATCCCTGGTTACAATAGGGAGGTGTAAACACACCCCTGGTTACAATAGGGAGGTGTAAACACACCCCTGGTTACAATAGGGAGGTGTAAACATACCTCTGGTTACAATAGGGAGGTGTAAACACATCCCTGGTTACAATAGGGAGGTGTAAACATACCCCTGGTTACAATAGGGAGGTGTAAACACACCCCTGGTTACAATAGGGAGGTGTAAACACACCCCTGGTTACAATAGGGAGGTGTAAACATAAGAGATACTAAGACATGCATTCTGGAAATAGTAAATCTAGGGAGTAAATAAGAAGCATTAGCACCTAGTAGCTTTGATAATTTGCCTTAAAATAGTTTAGCAAGCAACTGAAGTCTTATGGACTCAAATAATAATATTAGGTCTATTTTCTGCAAATGAAGGTCCAATTCATGCAAGTATATATGCATAGCTTATAATATGAGACCATGTTTTAAACCATATTTCCACTGGTGACTTTACTATTTTGTAAGACTATAACAGCACCCATTGTTATAAAATGCATATCATTGTAGAACTATGACTATCGTATTTCTATTTATACACCAGTTATGGCATTTAAGGGCCTCATTTGGCATCTTCTATTTGTGAATTTGGTAGATAGTGAGCAAAATATTCATGAACTCTGAATATATAATTTACTTTGTATATTCCAGTGATTAGTATAATAGTTTTGAATTTCTTAAATAAATAGGTTTAAAAAGAGGTAGAGGAAACAAGATTGTTGTAATGTGTGCATGTTTAAGCAATGGTGAAAGTCTCTTAATTACCTGATATCGTCTTTGTGGCTAGTAGGCAAGAAAATATACAGAAATGTTGGACAGCATAAGCATAATAGATAACAGATAATAGATAATCCTCTTTTTTGCCTCTTTTCTTTCCTTTCCATCTCTTTTATTACAAAAAATAACTTATAATATTGAACCATTCAACCTAGTGGATGCAGAATCTCCTCATATAATAAAAATGCCTATAGATGTTCATGTTCTTGTCCATCACTTTTTATACAATAATTTCTTTTGTTTAATTTGTTCCAATCTGAAAGTATTTCTTGAAGTAAATATGTAATAAAATGACAGATTTTCTAGTTATAAATATGATGAGCTTTTCTTTATCCACAATTTTGAGTTAAAAGTTTTTGAGTTATTTTTTGCAAGATGTGATTTAAAAATGTTGAAAGTGACAATCTCATGGATTTATTCAATTAATGAAACTTCATCTTTAAACTAAAAAGCCATGTGAATCTTAGAAAATACAAAGCACACATTCTATTTACACCAATAGCCTAACAGAATATTTCATCAAATTGAGTGAATCACCTGAATTTTGTGTATCAAAAAGCTCAATTAGAGAAGTAAGTTGTAATTTTAAAATATAACTGATGAAATGTTGTTATTTGTTTGGTAAAGACTCAGAAATATGAGTACTTAATAAATAGTGCGAAAATTCGCATTGGCACTTTAGAAATCTTATCTAATGCAGTAGAAATCTTATTTTGACACAGTTGACTGTCAAAGAATTTGGGAAGTCTAAAAGCATCGTAAAGTTAATAAAGGCCCTATAGTTGATAAACCTATTATAGAGTTCGAGAGAGAGATTATAATTCTTCAGGATGATCACGCCTTACAAAGAAATGAAATGAAGTTTCGGTTTGATATAGGGCTTCACCGTACCCCAGGGAGTGGAACTGATTTCAGTATAAATACCAAACTCTTTCATTCCTACTTTTAACTATGTACACCCCTTACTCTCCAGTATGAACAGATATGGGTTAAAGCCTCGGAAAATGTACAATTGGAAAATCTACGCAATTAGTAAATTCTTATGAACTTGGCTGAAAAATGGCAAATGCTAATTATATTTTGATATATTTGCTATTATGTTGACTCAAAAGATCTGTTGATGTTGAACAATGTTTAGAATTTCAATTTTGTCTTAAATGTGGGTTATTTGAGAGGAATGGGTGAAGGCGAATTGTACAGTTTCTAACACCCTGACCCACATCCTAGTGTTTTCAACAAATTATAGCAAAAAAAGTTGATAACAATTACCTTCACTTGTGGTCTTTGTTGCCTTTGTCTTCCTTGTCTTCCTTGTCTTCCTCTAGTTTCTGTCATGAAGAAGTGATCCACATTGTTGTCGGTCTCGTACTCTGTATCATCTTCAGTGGCTGACTGTTGAGAGTTTCCAACACCGACCGCTTGCTCAACAACAGACTTCATCTCAGGATTCTCTTGAAGTCGCTTTGCTATCTCATCTGGTGACACACCCCAGAAATTAATTTGTGTTCCAGAATCATTGTAAAAGTTCAGTCCTGCATTTTTCTTCGTATTTGCAGAATTTGTTTCTTCTTCATTTTCATTTTCTGAATGGATATCAATGTCATCAATAGTCATAACAGGTTCTACTGGTGCTGGGGGTTTGGTTTGTATTAGTTTCCTTCGTGGTTCTTGCACCTTTTGTCTCAGTTGCTGGCTTGTTTTCTTTGAAGAAGTCTTAAGCTTGGTTTCTTTCTCTTTCTCTTTATCCCTTTTTTCTTTCTCTGTTTCTTCTTTTTTGCTTTTGCTTTCTTCATCAGAAGAAGAAGAAAGGGAAGAAGAAGAGGAGGAAGAAGAGGGGAAAGGTTTAATTATTTTAGCTTTTGCTGCAGTGCTTTTCTTCATGTTAACATGATCCTTTTGATTTTTAAGGGCTTTGGCTGACCTTTCTCTTTCCCTTGACCTTGACCTTGGTCTGGGTTTTTCAGCTTTCCTTCCCCGATTATTATTCTGTTCAAAGAACTGTAAAGCCTCATCAATTTCCTCTAAACTCTCTTCAGTTTCCTTGTGTGGCCTTCTTTCCCGACTTGTCGGTCTCCTTTCCCGACTCCTACTTCGCCGTCGTTGTCTGGGTATTCCTTCTTGGTCCGAGAAAGTGACCTCTTTTCGGGGTGGGTCAAGGTCAAAGTCATCTATACGGTATGTGTCTCCCCCAATGTATGTCTCAAAGTCTGACTGCGTCTCCAGGGCATGGCGGCGACCTGGAAAAAAGGACATATTTTGAGTGTTTTTCCTTTGGTGGGGTTACTCAATTTTGTAGTTTCTTTTCCTTTTCAGAGTGGAGCATTTAGACAAAACTGCTCATGGGATTCGAACCCAGTACCCATTGATAGATCTGAATCTATGCCCAGCTGCTGCACCCAACTCCCAATAAAATTCTCTCAGAAATAATATCTTCCCCTATTATTGAAAATAATTTATGATTTGGTTCACCTTTTTTTATCTGTCGGAAGGACATGTACAATGCTAGTAATCTATAATTACGCACAACACCCATAGTGCATCGAGGCTGAATTCATCATTTTAGACTTTAATGAATATTACTGAATCTTGTCCATTAATAGTTATTTACCAGGACTTGGACTCCTGCCTCGCCTGTAGCCTCTCTCTCTGCTCCTGCTCCTGTTCCTCCCTGCACTCCTGCTCCTCCTCCTGCCCATATAGTCATAGTGACCGTCTTCTCTTTCTAGGCTCCGCCCTCTCTTTAGTATTCCTGTAAAGAGAAAAGGAAAATCATCAGTGTCTGGATGAAGGGATATTGAACAAAAAAAGGAATAAACCTGTATATTTCACAACCAAAGAGAAGTTGAAAACTATCTAAGTTTGTCGGGTGTAGTACATGAATTCTCAATTATTTTGAGCGCTGTTGAAGTAATTTTGAAGGTGTCAAAACTTTGGAATTGGTGGGGAATTCTGAAGATATTTTAGTTAACTAGGTTCTGCAAATTATCTGATCACATAATTATTTAACAGTATTTTGAACCGAGGTTGAATTTTTGATTTTTGTGTCTTTTGAAGTTTGTTGACTTCAACTGTAGATATCATGATGCCCTGTTCATTACATATCCAAGAATATACATTCAGAGATTAAAATAACAAAATGAAAATTATTGAAAAAGATGCTCAGATTAAAATAAAAATCTAAATAAATGGAGTCAACCCAGAACAGAGGAGGGAAGGGGCGGTTAAGTTTGTATAGGTTTGTTTTATTGGGGGCACATTAGCCATTTATCAAAGAGAATTAAAATAAAATAAAAAAAATTATTGTAAAGCTGAAAACTGACCAACAGGGCTGTGTTCTCTGCTCCTGCTCCTAGACAGCCTCCTGATGATATCGCCAGTGCTGCGCTCTCTACTTCTGCTCCTAGACAATCTTCTGGTGGGGAGGAAGGAGGTCTCCCTGTGGCACTCCCTACAGGTAGGATCATGCACCTCTCCTCCACCACAGCACTCAGTACAGCAGTCATCCCCAGCACGGTAGGCAGAAGATGTTATCGTGTATGTTGGCCTGTGAATACAAAACAAAGGGGTTAAAATTTTTTCATTGCTTCATGGATGTCCTTAAAGCATTTGATGATTATGAGCCTTTCCAGTCACACCTTTCCAAAACTTTATATTGATTGATAGTTTTTATTGCCAAAACATGAACATTTAGGCATGTTATGTATAAGGTTCTAAAACCCACCTCTTATGATTTGGTATTACATTATTTCATATACAGCTACAATATATGCTATCATTGATGAGAACTACAGCCCCTGCATAATCTTGCAATTTTTTTATATTTTAATTACGGCTTTATTGACAAATCTCACATTTGTGATACGTTTCCTTACCCACAGTACAAATATAAGAAATATTCCAATATCCAGACATAAATCAAATCATTTTCATCTTTACTACTACAGTATAATCACACATCAATTTAATGAAAACTGTCTACATTTAATTACATTTTTATTTTATTTATGAAATCTTTAGCATTTACAAATTGTTGTATCTCAGCATTTAACTTATTCCAGAATAACAGGATTTATAGTAGACCAAGCCTTTTTACTTTGACATTTCTGTCAGTTACTTTGAGATCATTCAGCCATGTCAATGAGTCTTTTGATTCTATCTTTGATTAAGATTTCTGGTTTGTTGGCTTTTATTACTATTATAACTATTTCCTTACCTGGTGGATGAATTATAGGCAGAAGTGGATGAGTTGTAGGGAGAACTGGATGAGTTGAAGGCAGAAGTGGTTGAGTTGTAGACAGAAGTATTAAGAGGTAGGGATGAGGTGAGTGGTTGGTGGCTAAGGTAAGGCTTGGTGCCCTGAACGCGGGCGTCTAGTTCTCTGTCTACCTGAGCACGGTAGGCCTGATGGCTGCCATTGGTAGCACTGGTGGAGAACCCGTGGTGGTGGGCAGAGGTCTGGTTATACAGCCCTGGTGTAGACTGGGTAGACTGCAAGTAGAAGAGATGGGTCAGATTTTCAGAAAATGCACAATCTAAAACTCTATACATCTCTCAAATTCTGGTAAATTTGAGTGAAAAATAATAAATAATGATGAATAATGACAATATCTGAGTGTATTCTGTATGGTATTCATTCAATAAATCTGTCTGGTGATATTGAACTGTATTTTGAACCTGATTTTCATCCTGAATTTGGGTTATTTGAGAAGATTGATGAAGGTCAATTGTACATTTTCTGAAGACGACCTAGATATTGGGGGAATTATCTCCAGGGTCTAACAGTGTATAGATTAAAAGTGCATAGTATTTTTCCAGGACCAAGTTACTTCAAAAGTGTATGTCAGACTTAGAAAGTGGCGACTCAACTACTAAAGTGTAGGCCTTTAGAAGGTGGCAAAGTTTCTTTAAGAAACATGGAGTCACATTATAGTCTTGTCTCACTCCCATCAAGACACATAGTACATAAACACTATGTTCCACTTAAGCTGAACTCGAAATCAGAAGTTCAGGTTAACCGAAAATTTTGCTTAAAAGATCAGATACATTAAGTTTGAAGTCTGCAGGGAAATTGCAAAAGGTTCAGGTTAACCAATAATTCAGGTAAACCGAGTTCAGGTTAAGCGGAACATAGTGTATAGGAAATGACAATGATTGTGTATCTTACCAGCCTTGGGGTTGTTCCACTGATGCCATAATCCTTGTCTGTCAATACACGGTGTGGGGAGGTACCTGAGAGAAGAAAGTTATTATCAGTCTCTGTTAACATCAAAATGTGGTGCGGCAAAATATCAAACAAATTTGAAAAAATAAGTCAATTTCAATATTTTCATTAATGAATAAGAAAAGCCAACAAAACATGCATAATGATTCAATACTTCATGTTAAATACAAAACAGTCAGGTTAGATTTACATGAGTGTTCCAGGATGATTTCATGGCCACTTTCCTTTAAATCTTTTAGAAAGAAATTGTCTATAAATGTAAGGATAATTTGGACAATTTTGGTTTCATGAAACAAACCTACTTCTGTATATTTCACTCCGGTGTCCTGACGTTCCATTCTCCAGGTAGCGCCTATCATGGTGATGATGGGTCGGGCTCTGCATCAAATACATGAAGTTAGATTCATATGGAAATTAATGAATATAAGAGTGGTTAGTATCAGTCCTTTGTACAGAGGGAAATATCACCCTCTATGATTCTCATGTAAGTAACTCGCTTATTTCCCTTGCTGGTTATACACTCTGCACAGTCCTATGAATTTGGAGAAATGCTCCATATATCATCAGTAAGAATGTAGACGAATACTGATACTCATCTAAATGATTTTCTTTTCAGCAGGCAATTTAATTATAGCCCATAATCGTCCTAAAGATGGACTTACAGCTGATAACAGAGAGACTTACATGTGAGTGAGTGAGTGAGATTGGTTGCTTTACGCCCTTATCAACACATTTAATATGGTTATATCCAGAAAGCATACCGCTGGATTGGGTTGTGTTGGGATCTGACTTTTAGGCTAGTTGCTTGTATAAATAAAGAAAAACAGTTGCCGACGAACTCCCGTCCACCCAGCTGCCCCGTTCTGCCCAGCCGTCTCCACCCCACCCCCACCCTTAGCGCTGTTTAGCCTCAATGGCTAAACAGCGCTTGATACAGTTGCGCTTGCGGCGGTATTGGGAGACACCATTTTCGGCGCTTGTTGATATATTTCGCGGCAATGGCCGTCGATTCGAATCATATCACATGCCTCGCTGGTGGTAAATGGGCTTATATCTTCTTTTCTAGACAATATTGCTGCAGTAATCACTAGCTAATATCGTTGCTTACCAATATACGGTAGGAGGGAGTGTGGATACTAAGCTGAATAAGCATGTATTTGTTTGGCAGAGACAGCTATAAAATGTCGTTCTAGGTATATAGGTGTTTGACCGTGATAACCGGTACAACTGCTGTTTTCCTTTTGATTCTGCCGTTGGCAAGCTTCTTACAGAAGCGGTAGTCGCGGGGAGTCAAGGGCATGAGAGCTGAGAGGGAGGCAGTTTATGGTCTTACCCAGGAAATAGAGATAGAGAAGAAGGAAGAGAGAGAGAGAGAAAAGACACAGAAAGTAGCCAGGAAATAGAGATAGAGAGAAAGGGAGAGAGAGACAGATAAAGAGACAAAAAGGAACTTTAAGGTCATATCCAGGACCAAGACTTACATGTGATCTCCGGGTAGGTCTAACAAAGAAGTCAGTGACAGTGGTCTGGTTGTCTACCTCCTCACACTGGGAGCAACACTCTTCCTCTTCCTCCTCCAGGTGCAGACGCTCCAGCCTCCCCAGCTCCCTCCTTCTCTCCCTCTCCAGGTCTCTCTGCCTCTCCTCCTCCAGCTCTCTCAGTCTCGCCTTCTCTACAGCACTGAAAGTATAAGTAACATTTTCTACAGCACTGAAAGTATAAGTAACATTTTCTACAGCACTGAAAGTATAAGTAACATTTTCTACAGCACTGAAAGTATAAGTAACATTTTCTACAGCACTGAAAGTATAAGTAACATTTTCTACAGCACTGAAAGTATGAGTAACATTTTCAAATAATTTAAGCTTAGCCAAATAACTGCAAAATGTAGAAGCAATAAATCTGCAAATACAATTTAACACAAGGTTGTTATCACTTGACTTGTATTATACCACTGAAAGTATAACTAAACTTACTTTAATAATTGATCGAATAAGTGTAGGGTTTTTAAAGACAAACAAGATCAGATCTCGATGTTGAAAAAAGATCAATAGATAAGCTTCTAACAATAGATGTCTTAAGGGTATTGAAAAACAGATGTCTTAAAGGTATTGAAAAAGATCCTATATAGCCAGCACTCTTGGAAGAACTATGTTCACAAAGAAAGAGAGAACCTTTTTCTATGTAATTGTATGCAAGATTAAGATTTTGAGGAATAAATAGTTAAATAATCATTTCTTAAGCTTGATTCACTCTGAAAACATAGCCCCGAAGATCAGAAAGCATGCATGCACACAGTGTTCTGTGTACCAAAAACTAGGTTGGCTGTGCACATGTATTGCCCGTGAGCAATATCACTTCAGTTACTGACCAGCTAAACAATATACAGAGCCTATGTTATCTCTATGGCTTCAGTTACTGAGCAGCTAAACAATATACAGAGCCTATGTTATCTCTATGGCTTCAGTTACTGACCAGCTAAACAATATACAGAGCCTATGTTATCTCTATGGCTTCAGTTACTGACCAGCTAAACAATATACAGAGCCTATGTTATCTCTATGGCTTCAGTTACTGACCAGCTAAACAATATACAGAGCCTATGTTATCTCTATGGCTTCAGTTACTGACCGGCTAAACAATATACAGAGCCTATGTTATCTCTATGGGCTTCATTTACTGACCAGCTAAACAATATACAGAGCCTATGTTATCTCTATGGCTTCAGTTACTGACCAGCTAAACAATATACAGAGCCTATATGTTATCTCTATGGCTTCAGTTACTGACCAGCTAAACAATATACAGAGACTATGTTATCTCTATGGGCTTCATTTACTGACCAGCTAAACAATATACAGAGCCTATGTTATCTCTATGGCTTCAGTTACTGACCAGCTAAACAATATACAGAGCCTATGTTATCTCTATGGGCTGAGGATATCAACGGTGAAACAAAATGTCTAACCTGAGATCTTCCTCTTCTTCCTCCTCCCCACTAGCGCTGTATTTGACCAGAGCCCTGCGGTGGTGTTCTGTGTCGATGTCTGTGTGTGGCGTCTCCACACCCTCCAGCATCTCCTGGATGGTGCGCGGCGTCTCAAAGTCTAGGTCAGTCAAGGCCAGGTCTGCATCAAGATGATCTTTTAACCTGCAGGCAAATATAGAACTGTAATACCAAATATAGAATACATTGCCTTATATGTGATGTGTTTAAGGAAAATGAGTCATAAGTCGCAAAAAAATAATTTTGAGATACTATTATGTTTGAAAAGATGAGATGAAGCCGATTCCAATGATAGTAAACAGTCTAATAAAATAATAAGTATTTCTAGACTTTAAGTTTGATATTTTCGTTTTTGAAAAAAAAAGTTTCCAATATTTCTGGGGGTCATTAAACAGTAAAGTAACTAAATGAAGTCCATATAAGGACCTTTAAAACAAAAGGATATATTACATAGATTGTCCTTAAATTTGATAGATCAATTGACATAACTATAAGTGACACACTCTCCAAAGATTAGAAGATTCCAATAATGTGATCTTGTGAAAAAAACGCTTTGAAAAATATCAATTTTGCGACTTATGACTCATTTTCCTGAAACACATCACATATAGATTACAGTTGTTGTAATAGTCTAACAAGACTCCATGCATCGCTCACCAAAGTCTCTTAATATCAAGAACATGCCACCCTTTATTATTTTGGCAGTTTATTCTGAAAACACTAGGAATTGAACATCTTTTTTTATAGGATTCAGAATCTTCAAAGGGTACAGGATTTGGAATCTTCAAACGGTACTTCAAAGGGCACTCTATTTAGAATCTTCAAACGGTACTTGATTCAGACTCTGCAAAGGGTACTTGATTCAGAAACTTCAAAGGGCACTCTATTTAGAATCTTCAAAGGGTACTGGATTGAGAATCTGCAAAGGGTACTTGAATTAGGATTTTCAAAGGTTACTCGACTAAGAATCTTCAAAGGATACTGGATTCAGAATCTTCAAAGGATACTCAATTCAAACCCTAGGAGAAGCTCTCTCCAAATGCTCCAGTCTGAAAGGGAAATATATATATAAAAGATGAGTACTGCTCACCTCTCCATGTACCTGGCACTGCTGGGTCTGCCGGACCTGCTAGCCCTGCTAGCCTTGCTGGTGCGTGTGACCTGTGAGGAGTCTGAGCTGACCAGCGTACTGGTGTCATCCTCCTCTCCGATGTTGGACAGGGCAGAATCTGTACTCAGCACTTCAAATGAACGCCCGGCTATCTCACTGCAGTATTTACCATTCCTGCAATATGACATTTATATATCAAGCATTTTATCATACCTTTTTACAGGGTAATATGGAACACCATAGGCTACAGCATTGGCTGTTTATTATACCTTTCTAGAGGTTGGTATGATACGCCCATAGGCTTAAGCACTGAGCGTCATATCAAAGAGAGCGGGTAATACGGCCGCCGTATTACCCGCTCCCCGCCGTATTACCCGCACCTAATGAACAAAATAGTCCCGATCGTTTTTTCTATATTTTTATTTAAATAATTCCTTCTGCACAAAAAATACACATAATCTAATCGAGCATGATTAATGGGAAATAAACGATTAACTTATTTTCTCTATTTAGTTTATGTTATAATCGATCATAGGTGTAGGTAGAAACGAACCACCGCCAAAGGCGCTTGTGGGAGCAGGCAACTGTCAACAAAATTAGACAGTGCTATGAGTCTGACAGTAGGCCTCCCTTAGTTACGGTATTACTATCGGGAGACGTCCCCAGGAGACGTCGATCGTTTTCCCGATTTTCTCTCGAAATAATAAACCTAGGAACTTCAAATAAAAAGTTTAATAGAAGAATAATATGTAAAAATGCGATTTTGCTAAAGAATATCAAGGATTTAAAGCTGTGGAATTGATTTGAGGTGCCTATGTGTATGGCTCTGCTATGACTTAGTGTGGCTGCTGACAGGAACCCGCTGACAGTAGCCTATGCCTCCCTTACGGTATTGAAGCTGTCGGGAGCGGCCACGAAAGATTCTGATCAAATAAAGGAAATAAAGTAAAATCCTTTCATGTTTATCGAAGTCTACCCGTTACCAAAGTATTAGTTGAGTTTTTAAAAGATTTAAAGCTGCGAAAAGGCAACAAATTGATTCGAAACCGTGAGCGATTTTCCTGCACAGCTTTTTGCGAAGCTTAGACACTGACAGTGTCAGTGACAGACTCGAGTCGGCGAAAAACTTAGATTTCAACTTCAATTACGAAAAGTACAGGAATTTGAATATCAAACTGAACGATATTTATCTTATTAAGAGATTTAAATCGTATTGATGTCTAGGTTATAGTTAAATACCGAAAATTAAGTGAAATAACGATTCAAAATAGAACTACATTCGGCAGGGCTTCTCACAACCCAGCGTGCATTGATATGTACTGATAGCAAAGACCCGGAACTATAAACATGGTCAGGTGGGAGGGGCAGCGTAAGTGGACGTTTTGCCATCAATTTTCATCGAATTCCAACCATTTTCCAGCTAAAAGGTAGAAAAATCTACCGTTCCAACCTCTATTAAGGTGATAATAAATGCAAAAGTGCATTCGGGACGATCTGTGGTCCCATATTTCCCTTGGGCTACGTGATCTCAGTTTGTGCGCTCACGCGCCCTCACTGAGATCACTACGCCCGCGGGAAATATGGGACCACAGATCGTCCCTCATGCACTTTTGCCTATTTATTATACCTTTCTAGAGGGTAATATGGACTGCCATAGGCTATAGCATTGGCTGTTTATTATACCCTTCTAGAGGGTAATATGGAACGCCATAGGCTACAGCATTGGCTGTTTATTATACCCTTCTAGAGGGTAATATGGAACGCCATAGGCTACAGCATTGGCTCTTTATTATACCCTTCTTGAGGGTAATATGGAACACCGTAGGCTACAGCATTGGCTGTTTATTAGTTTCTAGAGGGTAATATGGAACGCCATAGACTACAGCATTGGCACTCATACCAAATATATTTGATTGTTATGACCAGAGATCTATACTCAACGTGGATTAGAGAGGAACTAGAAGTGTTTTTAACTTTGGTTTACACATGAATATATATTCATTTTAACTGGAATTCAGTTTTAAAATACATAAAATAATAGTTTACCTGGTGTAGGCTACGGCCTTGACTATACGTACACCTGGTTTTAAAGCGAAAGGGCCGCTGTACTTGTGAGTGACCTCGCGTTTGTTTACATGACGGTTAAAGGCATCAGGGTTTGTACCGTCTGTGGTGAAATATATCTTATGCAGGTGGTTCTCTGCAAATAAACGTAGATGAGTTACTCCCAGATACAATTCTCTCTAAATTAAAAAAAATATTATCATTTTGTATTTTCAGCAGTACAGCAAGTACAACTGCTACTGGATATATCATTAAAGCTGCATTATCAGCTATTATGACAAAGACAATCTTACCAAATGTACTCATATTATGTCATATGTTTATACAAAAGTTACTCATATTATGACAAATAGGACTGCATTTATCTATATTCTGCTGCTGTTATATGTTTATACAAGAGTTACTCATATTATGACTTATAGGACTGGATTGATCAATATTCGGCTGCTGTTATTGGTTTTATACAAGAGTTACTCATATTATGACTTATAGGACTGGATTTATCAACATTCTGCTGCTGTTATATGTGTATACAAGTGTTACTCATAATATGACAAATAGGACTGGATTTATCTATATTCTGCTGCTGTTATATGTTTATACAAGTGTTACTCATAATGTGACTAATAGCAGTGTTCCCGAAAACTTTTTAGTGACGTCGGCCAATGTGGCCGACGTGGACAAGCCCTACGCCGGCCATTTGTCACTGATGCCAGCCATTTTTTACCTGCAAAAAAATGTGTAATGGCACCTGCAAATTCTCATGAAAAAACACCTATGGACGAAACCTTATTTCACAACACCTATGCAGTGTTCCAGAAAAGTTTTCATAGATGTAGGCCAATATTTTAACATTGGTAAACAAGAATAAAAGGCATTGAAACCCCACATAATTTACTGAGCTAAATGGTGTCTCTTCAGAAGAAGGGTGTGAACCTTTCAGGACAACATTGTTTTAGTAAATCTCAACCCATTAGGCATGGGGTCTGGGGCCCGCCTAGGGCCCCAGAAGCTAAGAACTTTTGATTGCTCTCTGGTGCATTTTAAGTATTTTGGGGGCTGAATATCATCTGGAGTGCAACATGTATGTATCCTATTCATCCATTTAAAACCTTTTAAAATAACGTTTTCAAAATATAATTTAAATATTGTGCAAAATATTTCAAAACAATACTACAACAGACAAAAAAATTAATAATTCCATGCTGCTTGCAACCACTCGATTTATGTATATCTGATGTTATCCCAAGATAGAAGTAATATATAAATACTTATTGGATGTAGTGTTTACCATCATTGATATCGGCTTGATCTCAACTTTTGAAATGTGTTTCACCAGCATTTATGTATAGGTAATTAGAATATTAATCCTTTTCACATCAAATCAAAAATAACATTGGAGGTGACGATGACGTCGGCCACTTTGGCCGACGTGAAAGGAGCATACGTCGGCCAATGATATTTTACGTCGGCTTTTGCCGACGTGCCGACGTCTTTTCGGGAACACTGAATAGGACTGCATTTATCTATATTCTGCTGCTGTTATATGTTTATACAAGAGTTACTCATATTGTGACTTATAGGACTGGATTTATCTATATTCTGCTGCTGTTATATGTTTATACAAGTGTTACTCATAATATGACTTATAGGACTGCATTTATCTATATTCTGCTGCTGTTATATGTTTATACAAGTGTTACTCATAATATGACTAATAGGACTGCATTTATCTATATTCTGCTGCTGTTATATATTTATATGTTCTGACTCACCTGAAGTGATTTGTATGAGGGTAGTCTTGGCTATACGGTCTGGGTTGTTACCGATGATTTCAGAGCGGAGAGGTTCAATGGTCGGTTCCGGTACCCGCAACTTATCGGTGGTAGGCATTTTCACACCCTACTCACTCCCTGTTGAAACAGGAAAAATATGTAATCTGTTTTAGGAAAATGAGTCAGAAGTCGCAAATTATGGATTTTGAGATATCACCATATTTAAAAAGAGGAGATCAAGCCGATTCCAATGGTAGTAAACACTAATACACCTAATAAGTATTTCTATATTTTAAGTTTGATATTTTTATTTTTGAAAAAAAAATTGCAATATTTCTGGATATGTACCTAACAGTAAAGTAACTACATATACTCCATACGAAGGACTTCAAAAAGAAAGGATATATTTGATACAATGTCCTGAGATTTAGTACATAGAATCATATGACTACACCCTGATATTTGAACATATAAGTTTTAATCTTAATCATCCAGACGTTTAAAGAAGAAATGAACAGTATCAGATACTATCTTTGAGCTCAATAAAGCAATATAATATAAGTGAGAACGTTACCTAAAATTTCATTCATATGCATAGGTTATATCAATGTATAAAAGATAAAATTTTACCACCAATAAAATATAGAATGGAACTCGCCTGCAATAATAGCAAATTAATTAATTTATTTATTTATTGATAAATAAATAAATTTTCGATTATTGCAGGCGAGTTCCATTCTATATTTTTTAGAATGGCGCATAAAACTTGATGTGTAAAATCTGAAAAAAGTAGCCGACTTGGTGACGAAGTAGTTCAAATAGTATGCGTACTATATGAATATTTTTATAGCACCCACTTATAGCACCTCTCATATGGAATGCACATATAATAAAGTATTTTTGTGTTTTATATATGCCACATTGTCAGACAGTGTTATGCAATTAGAGCCACTCACAGGGGTTAAAAACAACAATTTTCATATGCAGTAATCTGGACAGAGGATATTAGAGTGCTCAAGGATATTAATTCATTTAAAATTGTTATTAAAAAGACTCTGCTAAACTAATTCCTAGATTAAACTGCTGACCTTGGAAATGCACATTGCGCTGGTGATGGGTTCTTTTGTCTATACGTTTCTTTCTTCTATTTCAATATATTGTTATTATTCTATCTCTCTTAGTTTGCACACTGTGACCTCACATCTTCCCGTACGTTGCCTATCATATAAGGACAGTCGTTAAACGACCAGTTGTAGGTTATATGGGTCAGATCTCCAGAAAATGTACAATTTGCCTTCACTAATTAACCCACGTTTAAGACAGAAATGAGCTTCAAAATGCAGTTTTACATAGCAAAAAAGATACTATAAATCAACTTGACACCAAATATACCCAGATATACCCGGTATTCATCATTAATTTGTCCAGCCTAATTTAGCTAAACTATTATGTTCTTGAATACATCTTAATATTAATATTAATCTAACAGGTAGATTATTCTAAGTTAAGAAAAAATGAAGAGCAATTCGATTTGATTCTTTAATTTAGAAGTGTGAAAAGGGTGCAATTGACAAGTGCATTCTCCTTCCTTATCTTGCATCTACCTATAACACCCCCACCCCGCTCTCCAACCTTCTCCAGTGAAAAACATCATAAACCACATCCTCATGTCAATTCTCCAAGAATTGTTTTCTAAATGTTTCTCTTAATTCCTTCTCCTGAGACTACCGGTACGAACCCCATGTAGTCGGTTTATAAAACACGTGTTATTTTAGGCTACTGTCCAGTAATCGTGCCAATTACTAACGACTGTATCTCCAGTGTATTACCTTTGCTAAGATTAGTAAGATGAATAATTAAACTTCCAATTAACGTATACAAAGGCTATGCAATTAACCTGGTAGCAGAGAAAAACCCAATTAACGTTAGCCTAAATGATAATGCATATCGTTGTGACACTGGGAAATCTTCTACCCTTAGTCAGCTATTGTTTACTATGTCTAATTCATTATTGAACAGTAGTACCAATGGCTGAACGAGTATCACTCACACACTCCACCCACAAATATCAGACATTCTTACCTTTCCACCTTATAGATCTGACCTAAAGATCACACATCCGAAAGTCCTATGTATAGATATATCCCAGGTGATGTCTTCGGTTTGATTAATTTGAAGAAATGGGTAAAATTTCCGGTATTTTTCTGATGTTTACGTTCGTGTTCGCACCTGGATCGTGGAGCTATTTACCTGTCATTGTTATTGTGTTGTCAAGGAGCGCCGCCATATTGGAGTGGCGACATCTGGCGTGAATTAGAGGCATCGCGCTAAATGTCGTCTGCTTGGAGAGCGATTGCAGCGCCGCGGTTGGACAGGTAAGGTACTGTGGATGGAGTGAGGAAGGGTCGGAAACAAGTTTCCACATAATTATTATATGATCCGTTTTAGGAAAATCATAAGTCGTAAGTCGCAAAATATGGATTTTGAGATATCACCATATTTAAAAAGAGGAGATCAAGGTGATTCCAGTGATAGGTATTTCTAAATTTTAAATTTGATAGATCTATTCTTATTTTTGAAAAAAAAAATGCAATGTTTCTGGATGGGTAATTACCAGTAAAGTAACTAAATATACTCCATACCAAGACCTTCAAAAAGAAAGGATATATTTGATACAATGTCCTGAGATTTGTTACATGGATTCATATGACTATAGGTATTAAACCCCCTAAGAATTAGAACATTTCGATAAAGAGATCTTGTAAAACAAAACACTTAGAAAAATATCAGTTTTGCGACTTGTGACTCATTTCCCTGGAACACATCACAGATGTATTGTTTAAGCATGTTTAAGCATTCTCACCGCCAGACCAGTCAGCCGCACTATTCTACTCGAAGAGGGCGGTCAAGGTCACCAAAAATCAACACGTTTACATTTTTAAACATGTGGGCCTGTAATGTGATGGATTTCCCGCGTTTTGCCACAAATAGGGGGGGGGCGGTAAAATGCCTTGAAAATTCACAGAAAGGGGTTACTTTTTAAAGGCTGGAACAAAAAAGCGTACACTTTTGACCCCTGAGTGGGGGGCCCGGGGGTGTTACACTTTCCTGGGTAAAATCATTAAAAAAAAGTGAAGGTAACCTGCCCTTATATTCTATTCTATAAATATCTTGGGTATATTTTGTACCATGAATTATGAACAGCGTAGGCCTAAGCTAATCATATTGATATATTTTCTCTCGGTTAAAGTGTGTTGTCAGTTTTTCTGACTTTCTAGAGAGGTGTATTTTGTGTTTTTCATTGGAAAAAAAAAGAATAATAATTTTATTTTAGACCTACCCCCCCCCCACACACACACACACTCAGGGGTCAAATGTGTACACATGATCGTTCCAGCATTTGAAAAGTACCCCATTTCAGACGCATATGGGTCAAATTTTCAGAAAATGTGCAATTGGCAGCTCTACACATCTAGGAAATTTTGCTAAATTAGGTTGAGGCTGAGGCTAGGTATATCTGAGTAGATTTGGTGTTTTGTTGATTTAAAGTATCTGCTTTGCGATGTTAAACTGTGTTTTGAAGCTGATTTTAGTCTTAAATTTGTGTTTTTTGAGAGAATTAGTGACGGCGAATTGTGCATTTTCTAAAAAAAAATCTGACCCATATACAAATCATCGAGTTCACAGTAGCCTTTGCCACCGTAATTAATAAGCAATAAAAACACAGGCATTAAAAACAAACAATCAATCTTAGACTAACCTCTTACATCCGTCATAAACAGGGCTTTAACTGTTCTAGTAAAGTGATTGCAATCATCGATTGTCTTTAAGTGAACTGGTAATTCATTCCAAAGCTGAACTATTTAAATTATTCAGTTCTGGGTCGATCTAAATGCAATCTAATTACTCCCTGATATAATTAACCTAGTCCTTTATGGCGAGCCATAGAGTCATTTATTAAATGCATTATCTATATTGTAGAATTACTGATGTGAATATAACAGAGATATCTCTAATATTGCTAATATAGATCTATAGTAGAGATATATCTATTAGGAATAGAAATATCACTATTCCACTATAGAGATATCTCTATTCCTAATAGAAATATCACTATTCCACTATAGAGATATGTCTATTCCTAATAGATATATCACTTTCCACAATAGAGATATCACTATTGTACACTACTGACACATCAATGCATCCAATTCTCTATTCCTAATAGAGATATCTCTAATGTGGATTAGTCCCTGTTTGTTGGGCTGGCCGGGACAGTTATACACATACAGACCAGTGGTACTAGTGTTGGACTTCCGTTTCAGGCCGACCGCTTACATCAACGAAAATACAAAACAATATTTACTGCTGAAAACGGCAAGATCATGGCTTTCCACTGGTTCATTTTGCTTCGAAATCATTTATAAATTGTTGTTAATGAGAGTAACAGCCCAACAAAAGGGGACTAAAGCCATTAGGTCCTGAGTAGTGGGGTGCCTGGAGGGGCAGTCACTTCAAATTCGTGCAAAAGTTTCGTTCTTGGTACCAAATGAAAGCTTAGGGTCTGAATAACAAATTTGGTCCGAGTGGACAACGATCTTTCCACCAGGGGGGCCGTGGGGGGCTATAACAGTAGGGGGCTGACCCCCCTTTCAATAATTTAGTAAAAAATGCTATAACTTTTGCAATAATAGTCTGATTTGAACATAGTTGGTGTCATAGGCTTTGAAATGAAGAGACAAAACCAGAAAAGTTCACATTGTGTACCTAGGGGGACCAGGGGCTCCTTGATTTGGGGGAGAGACTTATCACCTCACAGCTAAGGTGGAAATTTTGAAACTACTAGAATACTTGTAATACTTCTCCAATTTGGACAGAACTCATATCATTTATTCTTTAATGAAGCCAAATGATATATCTGTAAATAATAATTTAGCTAGGGGGACTGTGGGGCCCCTTAATTTGGGAAGGGCTTATCGAACCTCGCTAGCTAAGGTGGAAATATTGAAATTACTAGAACAATTGTAATACTTCTCCAGTTGGAATATCATGTGGTAATAAGTTTTAATGAAGACACAATACCATAGTTGCAAATAATATTATGGTAAAGGAGGTCTGGGTGCTGCCCCACCCCCACCCCCACCTGCCCGCCCGCCTCCCGATGCTTGATTCACCATTACAAGCGAAGATGTTCAAACTGCTAGAACTTAACTAATACTAGTCCTATTTGAACACAACCGGTGGCATTAAATATCTAAAGAGGACAGGATATCATCCATCTGCAAGTAAAATTAAAGGAGGGGACCATGTACCCTCCATCCCCACCCCCACCCTATAACCAAGGGTGTCGGGTGTGCTCAATCCAGCATTTCACGTAAGGTGAATATATGTTTATAGGTGGAAATTGTACTATTTGAACATAACTGGTGTCATTGACAATGAAGGGATTAAGCAATATTTGTAAATTCATAAGCTATGGGGCCAGTGAACATATTTTTAGAAGGTGGGGGGTGGGGGGGTGAGGGGTTGTATGCCACCTTGACAAAGCAGGTAAGGGAAACATTCATATAGCACCTTTGTCATGTAAAATAGTTCATGATCTGATTGTAAATGCTGTGTCAGTATAGGCTATATGATTCACATTGAATTCAATTGAAAAATTGATTATTTGTCAGGGAAATGGGTGAAATTTCCAGAAAATGCACAATTCACATTCAGAAACCCTCCCAAAAACCTGACTTTAATCCAAAAATTAGACTCAAAAAAAAATTTGACATAACCAAACACTTCCTTTGAATCACCTTGATGCCGAATATACTCAGATATACCTATAGTATTTATCATTTTTCAGTGAAATTTAGCTGAATTTACTGAATCTGTTGAGCTGCTGATTGTACATTTTCTGGTGATCTGACCCATATACAAATGTATGAGGTATGACAAAGGGGGTTGACAGGCTTCTGGATAAGATCCAGGTCTTCTGGCTGTTTCCATGAGAAGGAATAGAAATTTTGCTAACATGAGAAATATCTTCATGTTAATACCTTAATAAAAAGTTTTAGATATAATCTGGTAGTATAATGAGGAAATATTTTTCGATTAAGGAAATTGAAAATTAAGATTATAGCATGTTGGTACAAAGTTAGAAAAATTATAGTTGTTTTCTGAAATACTTTTTTGATTTGTGGGTCGCTGCTCTTGATAGGAACTTCCTGGCCCCTGTTGGCCTTTAGTCCCCATTGGTTGGTCTGAGCTGGCCCGTTATAGACGCATAGAGGGCCAGTGGTCACTACCGGTCCCGCTGGCCCTCTATGCCTAGAGAACTTCCGGTAAACAGCCCAACCAATGGGGACTAAAGCCATTAGAGCCTTCGTTTATTGTCCTCGCTGGCCCTCTATGCCTTCGGGAACCTGTCTCGGCCTCCGGCCTCGATAGGATTCCCGTCAGGCATAGAGGGCCAGCTCGGACAATAAACTCAGGCTCTAATTGCCCAGTAGAAGCTGTTCTGGTATAAGGCTGATTTGGGGTTATTGATTTTTAAATTTCTTCTGTTGGCTGGCTGAAATCTATTTAGCCATTTTCTGTTGTCTACATTAGATTTTGTTTAAACTGGGTAATGGGCACTTTCAAGGATATGCACTTCCCTCCTTACATCATTTGGTAGGATTCATAACTGGGCTACCTCATAGACAAAGAGATATTTACCACATTGTAGTGATATAGCAATATCAATATATTTGACTCATAGGATGGGATATTTGACTCAGAGAGATGAGGAAGGGGAAGAGTAGAGCAAGCAGTAGTAGAGATGAGAAAGGGGATGAGTAGAGCAAAAAATAGTCGAGATGAGGAAGGGGACGAGTAGAGCAAACAGTAGTAGAGATGAGGAAGGAGACAAGTAGAGCAAACAGTAGTAGAGATATAGGACAACTAATTAATAATATTATGTTTGTGAAGGTTTTTTTTTATTTATGCAACAGGTTTCATCATTAGCACCCGGTTACACTCTGGCTATGGTGATTTTTTGTTCTGTTTAATTGCTTTACTTTTGCACTTTGGCAATCATTACAATAATTATAAGAAAATAATGCTTACTCTACTCTTCAATTATTATTGAAGATTATTATTGAAGATTATCAGAATTATTAGAGAGAATGAATCATGAATCAAGAAAGGATGACTCAAGAAAGGATTAGGAAAGAAGGGCTACAGAACAGGGGACGGAGGGGGAGACAAGGGTAGGGGATAGAGCGAACAAAACCGACACAGAACAATAAAACAAATGGAAGGAACAGAGTGGCAAAGTACTACCAAGTACATAAAATCTAATTTGTTTCTTGTGTATGCATGTTAGCTCTGTAGCAACCCAGGGGCTGTTAACCCAATTATAATGAAATATTTGAAAGAAAATTATAAAACATAGAGACAAGGATAAAGTTGAAGGAGGGCTGAGCAGTTGGGGTGGGGAAATAATTAAAAATTGAAATAAATTATCATTCTTAATTTAAATATTAAATACCTAGGTTTATAAATAATTACTTTACTGAGCTGTCAGGTAGTGGAGACCCCTGTCTGTAAATTTAATTCAGTCCCCACAGCTAGACTTCCTCATAGCTGGTTTTCTATGGGTTAATTATATGCTATACCCTATGCGTATTGGATATAAGCAACTGATTCCCATGATGACTAATCATGTAATGGTAAATTTAGTTCACATCCTCATTATAAGCTAAAGGGCACCACTGATATTAAATTTTGACTACATGTAGAGATGGATTACATTACTCCGTAGTGCCCTTTCCCCCCCCCCCCCCCCCCCCCACACACACACACACTCATATGAAAAACTGCCCCCCGCCCCCTGGTGAACAATACATATCAATATTATTCAGTCTCCTAATTTCAAACTTAATGACACCAGTTGTGTTCAAGTCAGACACTTATTCCAAAAGTTATAAAACTTTGAACATTTCTGCCTCATCTGTAATAATGGGTTACGTCCCCAATCACCTGTAAGTAGGGAATCCAGATCCCCCTATCATAATTATTATTTACAAATATATTATTTGGCTTCATTAAAGAATAAATGATATGAGTTCTGTCCAAATTGGAGAAGTATTACAATTATTCTAGTAGTTTCAATATTTCCACCTTAGGTGTGAGGTTTGATAAGCCTCTCCCCCAAATCAAGGGGCCCCCGGTCCCCCTAGGTACACAATGTGAACTTTTCTGGTTTTGTCTCTTCATTTCAAAGCCTATGACACCAACTATGTTCAAATCAGACTATTATTTCAAAAGTTATAGCATTTTTTACTAAATTATTGAAAGGGGGGTCAGTCCCCTACTGTTATAGCCCCCCACGGCCCCCCTGGTGGGAAGATCGTTGTCCACTCGGACCAAATTTGTTATTCAGACCCTAAGCTTTCATTTGGTACCAAGAACGAAACTTTTGCACGAATTTGAAGTGAAAATCAACTTTTGCATTGGCCAGGAACCCCACTAGAGGTTATGGTCCTTTATTTTGTCTAAGACTCCTGGAAACAAGCCTCCACTTTGCCTCGGCTTGGTTCCCGGGAGCCTTAGACAAAACTCACGACCATAACCTCAGGATCTAATGGCCTAATAGAGATATCTCTGTTAGGAATAGAGATATGTGTAATGTACATTCATGCATCCAAGTCATTATTCCACAATAGAGATCTCTATTACAGTAGAGATATCTCTATTCCTAATAGAGATATCTCTATTTACTTAATAAATGACCCTATGGCTTGCCATAGTCCTTACTTCGCTCCTCGACCTCGAAAGATATGGTCGAGTTGCCTTGACACTTTCCCCAAAATATAACAGACACATGAAGCAGCCGGACCACATACCCACCTCTCTCCGCATACAACTATACCGTCTGCTCTATAAATATCAATGTAGACTGTTATAATTACACCAACCTAATGGCATCAGATCCAAGGAAAGCATTACCCTTAACACACATATATACATTACATGGATTACGAACCACCAGAGATAGCTGATAATCAATCAGAAAGATGAAAGCTGACGAGGAAGGATCGAGGCAAATGCCATATAAATCATTTTCAACGACAGAAAATGAAGAGAATCGGCGATCTGCAAACAAAGGTAGATCTTTTATTAGGTGGCATAAATATGTTGACTATTTTGGTGCCATTTTTTCCACTTTTCTTCATTTTGAAAACTGATATTTTACCATCACCATAAAGAGAGTCAATTGATGTATATTATAACGGGACATGTAGGTCACAGGGCAATGTTAAAAGTATAATGTATGTTACCTATATCAGGGAGGTATATACAGAGGGAGTAGAAGCGAGGTTCAATGCGTGGTACCCCCATAGTTAATACTAATGCCACTACAGCTTGTGGCGCTAACTACAGTCATAGAAATAGACACATAGAAATAGACATGTATGTTTATTTCTATGCTACAGTGAATCTGGTCCACTCCACCCACACCCACACCCATCCAATAGCCAACAATTTTAAAGCTATTTTTAACTATGTGACTGTTATTGTGTTGCTTGGAAAAGGCAATCAAATTTAACTGGGCTACCATTGTGTCAAATATTATGTATGCTGATGGAACAACATAGCTGTTGTTTACTGATTTATGATTATATGATATAGCTAAAAGTGGTAGCAGAATGCTTGGGTCTAATTTCAGGGTATTTTTCAAACCTGTATTCCTGACACAGTTCAACATAATATTTATCTGGACTCATTTTCATTTCATATTTGTACTAATTTCAATTGAATACATTAATACTCCCCCATCAGGCCCGCCCCCATCCCTGTACACACCCACCCCCCTACCCCACCCCTGTGTGGAGTAGTGCCATACATATCGCCAGTTCAACAAATATCTCCTAGGTGGTACTAGTGCCAAAAAACAGCACCGCAACGCCACCTGGTATACAACAGTGATAACACCACCCAGACATGCATTGTCCTGTGGAGTCCAACCATGGCTTCTACTCCCTCTGTATATACCTCCCTGCCTATATTCTCTTAAAACTGTAAATATCCTCCTCTATAAATATCCTCTCTCACCCCTCATCCTATCATCGTAGTTCTCTCATAGTTCCTTCTCTTAGCTAGTCTCTTTCTATTTGTGTTGTTACATGCATAAACAAGCCACAGTTTATCGAACCAAAAGGTAATAGCCACTCAACCAGATTTAACCATACAAATGGTTAAAACTGAGGCTCATTTCCTACCAATTATACACATGTCACTGTACTCTGCAAGAATAGATTGTATATTGTCATATTATTTTGTGTATCGATTAATAAACGTTTCTAATACAAAATAAATAAAAAATTAGGTATATCTGTGTAGAGTTGGTATTGTGTTAATTAAGATATAATTATATCCGTTTATGTTGAACTGTAATTTGAACCTCATTTTCCACTTAAATCTGGGTTTATTTGTGACGACTGGTGAAGGTAAATATACAAAATATAACAGAGATAATTTCAATTTAATTTAATCTTAATATATCCAGCACATATTTTTACAAACTAATGTCCAAATTTAACCCCAACAAAGAATAGGGATTAGTGGTAGTAAATTATTAAACTAAATTCATGTATATATATTCACCATAATATATATGGCCTAAGGTCTTTGCCTTCCCATACAATATTGTACTATACCAACTTGGCATATATTCTCAAACGTAGTTAAGCGATTTATTCGCATCAGTTCTCATGGAGGGTTCTAGGCCATGATATATTGGTCAGATCTTCAGAAAATGTACAATTCGCTTTCACCAATTCTCTCAAATAACCCACATTTACGACAAAAATCAGCTTCAAAATGCAGTTTAACTTAACAGAACTGATACTTTAAATCAATTGCATTACCAAATATACTCAGATATACCCACAATTTATCATTTTTTTTTTTTTTTTAAAGAAATTTTATTGAGCTGGTTTTAATGACAGATACATTAATTTTTCAGTCTAATTTAGCAGAATTTCCTAAATGTGTAGAGCTGCCAATTGTACATTTTCTGAAAATCTGACTCATATATGCGTGAGGTCGCTGGGATGGATTCAGTCCATATGCATATAACTAGAGAATGGTGAGTGAGTGAGTGAGATTGGTTGCTTTACGCCCTTATCAACACATTTAATATGGTTATATCAAGGGTGGGAGAGCTGAGAGGGAGTGAGTGAGTGAGATTGGTTGCTTTACGCCCTTATCAACACATTTAATATGGTTATATCAAGGGTGGGAGAGCTGAGAGGGAGTGAGTGAGTGAGATTGGTTGCTTTACCCCCTTATCAACACATTTAATATGGTTATATCAAGGGCGGGAGAGCTGAGAGGGAGTGAGTGAGTGAGATTGGTTGCTTTACGCCCTTATCAACACATTTAATATGGTTATATCAAGGGCGGGAGAGCTGAGAGGGAGTGAGTGAGTGAGATTGGTTGCTTTACGCCCTTATCAACACATTTAATATGGTTATATCAAGGGTGGGAGAGCTGAGAGGGAGTGAGTGAGTGAGATTGGTTGCTTTACGCCCTTATCAACACATTTAATATGGTTATATCAAGGGTGGGAGAGCTGAGAGGGAGTGAGTGAGTGAGATTGGTTGCTTTACGCCCTTATCAACACATTTAATATGGTTATATCAAGGGTGGGAGAGCTGAGAGGGAGAGAGGGAGTGAGATTGGTTGCTTTACGCCCTTATCAACACATTTAATATGGTTATATCAAGGGCGGGAGAGCTGAGAGGGAGTGAGTGAGTGAGATTGGTTGCTTTACGCCCTTATCAACACATTTAATATGGTTATATCAAGGGCGGGAGAGCTGAGAGGGAGTGAGTGAGTGAGATTGGTTGCTTTACGCCCTTATCAACACATTTAATATGGTTATATCAAGGGCGGGAGAGCTGAGAGGGAGTGAGTGAGTGAGATTGGTTGCTTTACGTCCTTATCAACACATTTATTATGGTTATATCAAGGGCGGGAGAGCTGAGAGGGAGTGAGTGAGTGAGATTGGTTGCTTTACGCCCTTATCAACACATTTATTATGGTTATATCAAGGGCGGGAGAGCTGAGAGGGAGTGAGTGAGTGAGATTGGTTGCTTTACGCCCTTATCAACACATTTATTATGGTTATATCAAGGGCGGGAGAGCTGAGAGGGAGTGAGTGAGTGAGATTGGTTGCTTTACGCCCTTATCAACACATTTATTATGGTTATATCAAGGGCGGGAGAGCTGAGAGTGAGTGAGTGAGATTGGTTGCTTTACGCCCTTATCAACACATTTAATATGGTTATATCAAGGGCGGGAGAGCTGAGAGGGAGTGAGTGAGTGAGATTGGTTGCTTTACGTCCTTATCAACACATTTATTATGGTTATATCAAGGGCGGGAGAGCTGAGAGGGAGTGAGTGAGTGAGATTGGTTGCTTTACGCCCTTATCAACACATTTATTATGGTTATATCAAGGGCGGGAGAGCTGAGAGGGAGTGAGTGAGTGAGATTGGTTGCTTTACGCCCTTATCAACACATTTATTATGGTTATATCAAGGGCGGGAGAGCTGAGAGGGAGTGAGTGAGTGAGATTGGTTGCTTTACGCCCTTATCAACACATTTATTATGGTTATATCAAGGGCGGGAGAGCTGAGAGGGAGTGAGTGAGTGAGATTGGTTCCTTTACGCCCTTATCAACACATTTATTATGGTTATATCAAGGGCGGGAGAGCTGAGAGGGAGTGAGTGAGTGAGATTGGTTGCTTTACGCCCTTATCAACACATTTATTATGGTTATATCAAGGGCGGGAGAGCTGAGAGGGAGTGAGTGAGTGAGATTGGTTCCTTTACGCCCTTATCAACACATTTATTATGGTTATATCAAGGGCGGGAGAGCTGAGAGGGAGTGAGTGAGTGAGATTGGTTGCTTTACGCCCTTATCAACACATTTATTATGGTTATATCAAGGGCGGGAGAGCTGAGAGGGAGTGAGTGAGTGAGATTGGTTCCTTTACGCCCTTATCAACACATTTATTATGGTTATATCAAGGGCGGGAGAGCTGAGAGGGAGTGAGTGAGTGAGATTGGTTGCTTTACGCCCTTATCAACACATTTAATATGGTTATATCAAGGGTGGGAGAGCTGAGAGGGAGTGAGTGAGTGAGATTGGTTGCTTTACACCCTTATCAACACATTTAATATGGTTATATCAAGGACGGGAGAGCTGAGAGGGAGTGAGTGAGTGAGATTGGTTGCTTTACGCCCTTATCAACACATTTAATATGGTTATATCAAGGGCGGGAGAGCTGAGAGGGAGTGAGTGAGTGAGATTGGTTGCTTTACGCCCTTATCAACACATTTAATATGGTTATATCAAGGGCGGGAGAGCTGAGAGTGAGTGAGTGAGATTGGTTGCTTTACGCCCTTATCAGCACATTTAATATGGTTATATCAAGGGCGGGAGAGCTGAGAGGGAGTGAGTGAGATTGGTTGTTTTACACCCTTATCAACACATTTAATATGGTTATATCAAGGGCGGGAGAGCTGAGAGGGAGGCAGTTTATGGTCTTACCCAGGAAATAGAGATAGAGAAGAAGGGAGAGAGAGAAAGAGATAGGAAGGCCCTTTAAGGTCTTACCCAGGACCAGTGCTAGAGAATGGAACTCTAGTAATTGTAATTGAATATTTATTGGACAAGATTGCGAAGAAATGCAATAAATAATCAATTTCTAGTACTAATTTCTAGTTTTATTTCTAGTTCCATTCACTATTTATTATGTGCCCCTAGCATAGAAACATATTGAAATATAAACCTTTGTTTTGGGTTATGAATTGTTATAAACTATCTAAAAGCTGAAAGAAAGCCCATTTTGAATTTTATATTACATAATAGGATTTTTTTCTCTGGTAAGCAGCATTTTTTATGGATACATATTTTTTGCTGAGGCTAAAGCCTGGGTTCCACTGCCCGGCTACTTCTCCCACTACTGCTCCCGCAGCAGTAAGGGCCGCCCACACCTGAGCGCCCGCCGATTTAACTTCTCCCGATCCGATTTAACTTCTCCCGATCCGATTTAACTGCTCCCGATCAAGAATTCTAAGGAATAAACTTTTAAAACTGTCCATTTGTGGAGACCCACACCAGGGACGTTGACCCACACCTACCCAAATTCTCCCCGATTTGTGTCCCGATCCGATTTAACTGCTCCCGATCAAGAATTTATTTAAGAATTAAAAAATATTTTTTAACTTTTTTTTTCCAAATGGTCATAACTTTTTTTGCCCAAAGGTTACATCGTTGCGCCTGGCAGATCTGAAATCAGGAGATTCAGGAGATATAGAATCACTCAAAAAAACGTCGTTTGAACGCCAAACCAAAATTCACCCTCCCGATTTTCCATTTTTTGGATAATCGGGAGAGCCCTCCCGACGGCTCTGGAAGGCCCCCCGATGCATTGGGACAGTTCCAGATGCATCGGGCAGAGACCCACACTAGGAAGCGATTATAAAAATTCAAAGCCAAAATCGGGACAAATCTATAATCGGGCAAAAATAGGAATTAACTAGTCCCGATTGATGAAAATTACTTCAATCGGCGGTGATTTTGCAATCGGGAGTATAAAATTCGTCCCGATTGAACTCCCAATTGATCGGGATGGAAAGTTAAATCCTAAAATGGATCGGGAGCAGTTAAATCGGATCGGGACAAGTTAAATCGGCGCAAATTTGCTCAGGTGTGTGGGGGGTTGTAGCAGGAGAGTAACAGAGATGGGTGCTATTAGGGAGTTTCGACAGACGCTCCTGAGGAGCAAACCCGTACGTATCGGCGCAGAATTAGGTCACTATGTCAGGGTGTAAGGGTCGTACGGGCTCGGTCCTGAGGAATATATGTAAGAAAGCCACTTGTTGCGGGGATTATACATAATCATTTCACGAACTATCTAACCTATTTATATTGAAAACAATGAGTTGATATCAATATTAAACATGTTATTGAAGTCCTTGTCTATCAATATTCATGATAGTCTAACCTTTTATCGAATAAAGCATGGTTCAAAAACACTGCTATAAAGCCTTAGCTTCCATTGGAAACCACCATCTTGGGTGCTGACCCAGCACACGCATCCCTAAAGTGATAAGGATGCGCTTGCGTTTGCGGAGAGGTGAGCGGTGTCGAAACTCCCTATTGGCTCCCAACAATATCCGTGACGCTTCCCATTCATATTAGTAGTAGTAGTGTATTAATATTGTTATTCCTAGAAACTATTATTCCAACTGGTTACAAGAGGTTGGATATTTAGTTAATACGGAACCTAAGGCCTTCTTAACACAAACATAGAGCGATACAGTTATACTATCAGATATCCACTGGTATCCAGAAGGGCTTGAAAACCTTCCAAAAGTTAAGGAGATAAAACCCCCTGAAATGCCCCCTCCCCCGTGACCAAATAAAAGTAACAGCAACAAAATAAACTTACTGGTTTTTGTTGATCCCCAGATGCGGGCTATACATTTGAAGAGGCCATAGAGGCGATCGGGTTTGGCTGGGGACAGATAAAAATATACATTATTCTAGCCTTTGGTATTGTAAGTATGACCTTTCATTACTTATTACTTATTATAATTGATTTATTGAATGAGATTGTGCAAATACTAATAACAAGTTCCATTCACTATTTATTACATGCCCCTAGCATAGAAGCATATGGCATTTAAACCTTTGTTTTGGGCTTTGAATCGTCATAAAGTATCTAAAAGCAAAAAGAAAAACCAATTCGAATATTTTTATTGCACCCCACTCATTACACCTGCCAAATGGGATGCGCATATATATGCAATGAATATTAATATTATGTTACAAGTAATTCATTATATATAGTATTAAAGGTGTATTCTCAGCAAATATTGATCAAAATCTTTCTTATTTCTTATTTTTGTACCATTCTTTTCCTACCCGTCTGAAAAATTTTCGACAAAAACTCTGGAGGGTTTCCATCTTCTAAGATTACTGAGTTGGAAAGACCACTATTTTCTCTTTTGCCTACTTGATACTCGAGAGTTACCCGTGCAACCTGTTTGATGGATAACTTGATTGATTGCTGTAATTTAAACATTATTTCTCAGATTGTATGATATAATAATTGTAATGTACTCAGTCTAGGCCCAAATCCTCGGATCAGATAAGAATGTTATGTCAGTGATTGAACGCCTACTTCGCTAATCGGTTTCCTGGCCTTCTGCGGTCTTAATATTTATGTAATGGGTTTTCTGACCTAGGACTATAGGCGTTCTTATGGATTATAATGACATTTTCCGGGCCTTAATGGAATTATAATGACACTTTGCGGTTTGGTGCTTTGTTGTGGTCTGGGTGGTCATAGACACTCGAGGGCTTGTGTTGTGGTCTAGGTGGTCATAGACACTCTCGGGCAAGCCCTCGAGTGTCTATGACCACCCAGACCACAACAAACCACCAAACCGAGGGGTAATAATGCTATATATGTGCAATTTTCTACGATGTATGTAAAACCTACTCTCTCTAAACATCTCTCTTTATATGTACCTATAATGGGTAATACATTGTAGATGGCTGACATGACAGAGCTGTTTGTGGTCAGTATCCTGGGCGCTGTACTCATGTGTGACTGGAGGCTCAGCTACCAGCAAGCTGCTCTCATCACTACTGTAATTATTATTGTTTGTATCATGTGTTATCATGTTATCATTAATATGTGTGGGAAATGTTGCAAAATGGCATATTAAGGGGTTTTGTAATTCGTTCAAAGCCTATATTAGACATCATAATCGTTTCATAATTATCACGTATGACATCTAAATATTAATAAGATAGTGTTTGGACCCTTAAAACCCCTATCTTGTCAGAAACCGCTGGCCAGATCTCTGATATATAGATGGAACATGCCAATGGGGAGGGCAGGAAAGGTGTTATCCACCTCGATTTAGGTGGAGGGACCTCGGGCCTACGCGCCCTCCCCGTTGGCATGTTCTGTATTTATTACACCCCTGAAATAAATACAACAGAAACTAACAGAAATGTGTATTCTATAATTCTGATAAATCATGTTGTTTTCCTCATTTGATTGTGTTTTTCTTGTGAACATCAAAGAAAGTAGTTCCTGACAATTTTTACACAGGAATAGTTTCAAGTAGAGTACCCTCAGTAGGCTAGGCCTATAGGTCTATGGATTAGATTTAACGGAATACAAAGAAATATCCTATTTTATTGTGTTTCCCATTTAAAAAAAACTAGTAACAACACTTTAATTAATATCTGCCACACCTTTTAAGGACTTGAATTGCATAAATAATTAAATTACAGAGGTCGGCTAGACCATTAGGCCTACTGCTCGAGTTTTGAGTGAATGAAACCCTGCAAATTTTTGCTGCACGTAACTGATCGTCGCTCATTTAAAAATGCATATATCAAAATACCATTTACACCTTGAGCAAGCTAAGAAAAATAGCTTGAAACCATGTAAATCTTTTTTTTTATGAAGCGATTTTAACTATCAATTTGAGTGAGTTGAAGCGAGCATAAAAGATTCGCGCACAGTGACGGGAGTAGCGCGACTGTCAAACACAGAGGAGCGGTGGTGTGGTAATGCTACTACTGTTTTTTATAGTAGTGTCGGCACTAGACGGGGGCATATATCAATATAAAGTAGAAATCCTGACTATTTGTGGATAAATAAGGAAGCTAGGAGGCTATTAATTTACCTTTTTACGATGCCGGCCATGATGCAAAAGCATACATCGTAACGTCTTCTATTTGCACAACGTTAGTAACGCGCATTGTACTTGACAACGCTTTTTCCCGCGCATTGATCAGGCCTATGTACCCGGCCTACTTTTGTTATTAGCTAAGGGCGATGTAATTAACATGTTATCACCCGCCTTGACCAAGTGGGTGGTACAATGCTGAAGGTATGGGCAACTATATCACAGGGGTGTAATAAATTTCAGGTGCACATTACCAAAAATGGTGCGGAGCCATTCCACTATGTTTCATTAGCACTTTTGGAAGACATCAGGGTTATAAATGGGTTATAAATGGGTTGAAATTGAACACCCCCATCCAGGGTCCCCATGAGTGCCTGAAAACAATCCCCTATCAGTGCCCCTACACCAGAACGAGGCAATTTGCATATTGGTTGGATTGAGGTCATGACACAATATTGTCTGTTGCTAAGCAGCACCCAAATGTTCGCTCATCGTCACTATGCATGCACGTTACATGTGACAACGTCACCACAGACATCTAGTGGGGTTCCTGGCCAATGCAAAAGTTGATTTTCACTTCAAATTCGTGCAAAAGTTTCGTTCTTGGTACCAAATGAAAGCTTAGGGTCTGAATAACAAATTTGGTCCAAGTGGACAACGATCTTCCCACCAGGGGGGCCGTGGGGGGCTATAACAGTAGGGGACTGACCCCCCTTTCAATAATTTAGTAAAAAATGCTATAACTTTTGAAATAATAGTCTGATTTGAACATAGTTGGTGTCATAGGCTTTGAAATGAAGAGACAAAACCAGAAAAGTTCACATTGTGTACCTAGGGGGACCGGGGGCCCCTTGATTTGGGGGAGAGGCTTATCAAACCTCACACCTAAGGTGGAAATATTGAAACTACTAGAATAATTGTAATACTTCTCCAATTTGGACAGAACTCATATCATTTATTCTTTAATGAAGCCAAATAATATATTTGTAAATAATAATTATGATAGGGGGATCTGGATTCCCTACTTACAGGTGATTGGGGACGTAACCCATTATTACAGATGAGGCAGAAATGTTCAAAGTTTTATAACTTTTGGAATAAGTGTCTGACTTGAACACAACTGGTGTCATTAAGTTTGAAATTAGGAGACTGAATAATATTGATATGTATTGTTCACCAGGGGGCGGGGGGCAGTTTTTCATATGAGTGTGTGTGTGTGGGGGGGGGGGGGGGGGGGAAAGGGCACTACGGAGTAATGTAATCCATCTCTACATGTAGTCAAAATTTAATATCAGTGGTGCCCTTTAGCTTATAATGAGGATGTGAACTAAATTTACCATTACATGATTAGTCATCATGGGAATCAGTTGCTTATATCCAATACGCATAGGGTATAGCATATAATTAACCCATAGAAAACCAGCTATGAGGAAGTCTAGCTGTGGGGACTGAATTAAATTTACAGACAGGGGTCTCCACTACCTGACAGCTCAGTAAAGTAATTATTTATAAACCTAGGTATTTAATATTTAAATTAAGAATGATAATTTATTTCAATTTTTAATTATTTCCCCACCCCAACTGCTCAGCCCTCCTTCAACTTTATCCTTGTCTCTATGTTTTATAATTTTCTTTCAAATATTTCATTATAATTGGGTTAACAGCCCCTGGGTTGCTACAGAGCTAACATGCATACACAAGAAACAAATTAGATTTTATGTACTTGGTAGTACTTTGCCACTCTGTTCCTTCCATTTGTTTTATTGTTCTGTGTCGGTTTTGTTCGCTCTATCCCCTACCCTTGTCTCCCCCTCCGTCCCCTGTTCTGTAGCCCTTCTTTCCTAATCCTTTCTTGAGTCATCCTTTCTTGATTCATGATTCATTCTCTCTAATAATTCTGATAATCTTCAATAATAATCTTCAATAATAATTGAAGAGTAGAGTAAGCATTATTTTCTTATAATTATTGTAATGATTGCCAAAGTGCAAAAGTAAAGCAATTAAACAGAACAAAAAATCACCATAGCCAGAGTGTAACCGGGTGCTAATGATGAAACCTGTTGCATAAATAAAAAAAAACCTTCACAAACATAATATTATTAATTAGTTGTCCTATATCTCTACTACTGTTTGCTCTACTTGTCTCCTTCCTCATCTCTACTACTGTTTGCTCTACTCGTCCCCTTCCTCATCTCGACTATTTTTTGCTCTACTCATCCCCTTTCTCATCTCTACTACTGCTTGCTCTACTCTTCCCCTTCCTCATCTCTCTGAGTCAAATATCCCATCCTATGAGTCAAATATATTGATATTGCTATATCACTACAATGTGGTAAATATCTCTTTGTCTATGAGGTAGCCCAGTTATGAATCCTACCAAATGATGTAAGGAGGGAAGTGCATATCCTTGAAAGTGCCCATTACCCAGTTTAAACAAAATCTAATGTAGACAACAGAAAATGGCTAAATAGATTTCAGCCAGCCAACAGAAGAAATTTAAAAATCAATAACCCCAAATCAGCCTTATACCAGAACAGCTTCTACTGGGCAATTAGAGCCTGAGTTTATTGTCCGAGCTGGCCCTCTATGCCTGACGGGAATCCTATCGAGGCCGGAGGCCGAGACAGGTTCCCGAAGGCATAGAGGGCCAGCGAGGACAATAAACGAAGGCTCTAATGGCTTTAGTCCCCATTGGTTGGGCTGTTTACCGGAAGTTCTCTAGGCATAGAGGGCCAGCGGGACCGGTAGTGACCACTGGCCCTCTATGCGTCTATAACGGGCCAGCTCAGACCAACCAATGGGGACTAAAGGCCAACAGGGGCCAGGAAGTTCCTATCAAGAGCAGCGACCCACAAATCAAAAAAGTATTTCAGAAAACAACTATAATTTTTCTAACTTTGTACCAACATGCTATAATCTTAATTTTCAATTTCCTTAATCGAAAAATATTTCCTCATTATACTACCAGATTATATCTAAAACTTTTTATTAAGGTATTAACATGAAGATATTTCTCATGTTAGCAAAATTTCTATTCCTTCTCATGGAAACAGCCAGAAGACCTGGATCTTATCCAGAAGCCTGTCAACCCCCTTTGTCATACCTCATACATTTGTATATGGGTCAGATCACCAGAAAATGTACAATCAGCAGCTCAACAGATTCAGTAAATTCAGCTAAATTTCACTGAAAAATGATAAATACTATAGGTATATCTGAGTATATTCGGCATCAAGGTGATTCAAAGGAAGTGTTTGGTTATGTCAAATTTTTTTTTGAGTCTAATTTTTGGATTAAAGTCAGGTTTTTGGGAGGGTTTCTGAATGTGAATTGTGCATTTTCTGGAAATTTCACCCATTTCCCTGACAAATAATCAATTTTTCAATTGAATTCAATGTGAATCATATAGCCTATACTGACACAGCATTTACAATCAGATCATGAACTATTTTACATGACAAAGGTGCTATATGAATGTTTCCCTTACCTGCTTTGTCAAGGTGGCATACAACCCCTCACCCCCCCCACCCCCCACCTTCTAAAAATATGTTCACTGGCCCCATAGCTTATGAATTTACAAATATTGCTTAATCCCTTCATTGTCAATGACACCAGTTATGTTCAAATAGTACAATTTCCACCTATAAACATATATTCACCTTACGTGAAATGCTGGATTGAGCACACCCGACACCCTTGGTTATAGGGTGGGGGTGGGGATGGAGGGTACATGGTCCCCTCCTTTAATTTTACTTGCAGATGGATGATATCCTGTCCTCTTTAGATATTTAATGCCACCGGTTGTGTTCAAATAGGACTAGTATTAGTTAAGTTCTAGCAGTTTGAACATCTTCGCTTGTAATGGTGAATCAAGCATCGGGAGGCGGGCGGGCAGGTGGGGGTGGGGGTGGGGCAGCACCCAGACCTCCTTTACCATAATATTATTTGCAACTATGGTATTGTGTCTTCATTAAAACTTATTACCACATGATATTCCAACTGGAGAAGTATTACAATTGTTCTAGTAATTTCAATATTTCCACCTTAGCTAGCGAGGTTCGATAAGCCCTTCCCAAATTAAGGGGCCCCACAGTCCCCCTAGCTAAATTATTATTTACAGATATATCATTTGGCTTCATTAAAGAATAAATGATATGAGTTCTGTCCAAATTGGAGAAGTATTACAAGTATTCTAGTAGTTTCAAAATTTCCACCTTAGCTGTGAGGTGATAAGCCTCTCCCCCAAATCAAGGAGCCCCTGGTCCCCCTAGGTACACAATGTGAACTTTTCTGGTTTTGTCTCTTCATTTCAAAGCCTATGACACCAACTATGTTCAAATCAGACTATTATTGCAAAAGTTATAGCATTTTTTACTAAATTATTGAAAGGGGGGTCAGCCCCCTACTGTTATAGCCCCCCACGGCCCCCCTGGTGGAAAGATCGTTGTCCACTCGGACCAAATTTGTTATTCAGACCCTAAGCTTTCAGTTGGTACCAAGAACGAAACTTTTGCACGAATTTGAAGTGACTGCCCCTCCAGGCACCCCACTAATCACATCATTAATGGGTGGGACAAAATTACGTCAGCTTTGCATCAACATAACAACAAGCTGTGACCATATCTATGCTGACCTTTATCCAGAACGGGCAGGGGGTGACGTGGTGGGGCGGCAAGGGGAGGGGGGTGGATTGGGGGGTTGGGCGGAGAGGGAATGGGAGGCAACAACAATACAACAGTGACAAAAGAAATATCTTATCAGGGTTCCATTTGAGGTATGAATGTTAATACAGATACTAACTTACAGAGACAACTTGAAAGAAAAAGATGGTAGGAGAGGGAACAAGGAGAGTGGGAAGATGTGGGCTCCACCGTCCCACTTGCAAATCCAGTGCGAAGCACGGGTATTTCCTAGTTTGTATTATTATTATGTCTGTACTTCAAATATTGGTTTTAAAACAATACTCTCTCTTCCCCCTCTCTCTCTTTCTTTCTTTCTCTCTCTCTCTCTCTCTCTTTCTTTCTTTCTTTCTTTCTCTCTCTCTTTCTTTCTTTCTCTCTCTCTGATTAACCTTTTAGAATGATCAAAATCTGGAATCAAACTGTTCAACCGGAGAACATTACTGATCTTCTCTGGTATCAATACATTTATTTAATGAATGTTTACTTCATGTAGGTCACCTTTACTGGATACTTGATCGGAGGTCCCATTTTTGGTCTGATATCTGATCATTTTGGGAGGACAAAGGTACTGTATCTTCATCATTATGTCCTCATTTAATAATTCAGTATTATCTGCTGTTAATTAATAATTCAACCGCTGTGAACAATCAATTTCCACGTATGTTATGAACATGACAGAAATGTAAACTTAACGGAAAATCCGTTATTGTAAAGTCAAAGATATCCCTGGTATAACCAGATAAGAGCGGTAGGATGGACCAAGATTACAAATCTCATACTAAAAAATGAATGTGATGTAGCCAAGCGAATTGTTATTCTGTAGACGTATGTATTGTACTCTGTATCATTAATTTATGTTCTTAAGGACCGACCAGGAAATCTACTCATAGTGGCTCGAGCCTGATTCTTCACTTATATTAGTCTGAATAAAAATTCATTATATATGTATATATTGTAGATTACTTTCTCTCGGTACAAAGAGTGACTTTTAAAAGTGTCAGTTTGTGGCGAAGTCCTTTTGCTACTGGGTTTGTTATTTCGGAGATTCCTTGAAATCTGTGGTAGCTTCCTTTATTATCGCTCACTGGCGGCCTTTTTAAGATCAGTAAAATATTGATGAATTCAGTCCTATAAATCATAATATGAGTACATTTGGTCAAAACACTTTGTACATAGCTGTGAATTGAACTTATATATTTAAATTGGTTTTATCTATTATCAGACACAGGGCATACATTCAAGGAGGTCATAGAAGTTGTATCTAGGTTTTGGTTGGGGTATAGTTAAAAATATATAATTTTATATTATCTATTTTATTTCAACTTTTCAACTCATTAACCCAATTTTATTTAGTAATTTCAATTTATCATTTTAATATTAACACACCCAATCAAATAAAATAAAATTCATAACTATTTAATGTTCCAAAGTCTTCCCATAACGCCCACCCTCTTGATTAATGGTTTTGTCCTTTTTATTTATTCATTTATGTACAATTTGTCTTTACGATTGTGCAAGGTACATCATTTAACCTCTGGACTTCATAATTATATAACTCCCCGGACATTTATAATTTACATTGAAACGTATCTCAGTAACAGGTTACCTCTCCCTCATTAATTTTAACAAAATGTTATAGTTAGATCTCATTTTCTTCTTGTCATATGTATATTATTGTTATATCTCTCTTTTCTTTTTCTCATTTCTCAAAACAATGCTACAATTACATTAGATATTTACTCTCTACGGTGTCTCAGTACAGAAGTTGTCAGAGCTTTTCTCACTCATCAGTCTTCTTTTATTCTCTTAAACCTAAATTTTTGACACTTTTGTAAATGTAAATCTGATTTATAGAACACGTGAATATGTAATGGCCTCAAGTGTATCGTCATTTGCTTACTGCAATGTGCCTAGTGGGTCAGGTTTTCAGAAAATGTACAATTCACCTTCACCAATCCTCTCAAATAACCCACATTTAAGACAGAAATGAGCTTCAAAATGCAGTTTAACATGACAGAACTGATACTATAAATCAATGCAATACCCGGCATTCATCATTTTTCAGTCCAATTTAGCAGAATTTCCTGAATGTGTAGATCTGCCAATAGTATATTTCCTGAAAATCTGACCCCTTAATAGAGTATTGTTTGATGTCCCTTTTCTGAGGATAAGCTGTATACAAATTCTAAATAATAAAACAATACATTTAGAATACTGGAGACTCGTCTTAAATGAAGAAAAACTAATACAAATTGTTGCAGAGCTTGTTGTGTGGGTTCACCTGGCTGGCGTACTATGGAGTCCTCAGTGCATTCTCCCCCATCTACACCTGGCTCATTATCCTCAGGTTCTCTACTGGCTTTGGGCTGGGGGTCGCCAGTCAAAGGTTTGGTTGGATTTTAATGCACCTTAGTTGATGGGTCATCATCAAAATAATATGTACCATCGTTGTTCACTAACCCAAATTGGAATTTTAAGTTATTGATGAAGCAGAAGTAAAAAATACTAGTTTCTTCATTGGAACATTTTTTTGAGTTATTTCTATAATTTTTTATTTCTGTAAAATTTTAGCATCACATACCTGGCTGAAATACTTCCAAGCAACGTGAGGGGGAGAACACTTATTGGAATCTTTGTAAGTGGACTGAAAATTATCTATTTCTAATGAGTGTTGACCAAGTCGATATATTGTTAGAATCATGTGGAAACACCACCCTCCACAGACTCCAAATACTACAAAACCGTATTTTAAGAACTATATATCGAATACCGTCTAGGACTAATGTTGAACTGCATATTACAAAAATTGAAATTGAAATACCAATGACGCCTCCACCTGCTACAAATGGGCCATCGCTGGGCCCAAGACCCAAGAAATATTGATCTTAGAACAATTAATACACAAAATTTCAGAGATGGTAAAAAAATCCTGAAACACGATATCCCAAAGACTGAACAGATCAGAAAGTCAATATACCATCAATTACCCTATTCTTGGAACAGGCTCCCGGCAATGGCTCATAAACAAATTGATTACAAGACCTTTTCATTAAGCGCCAAAAATGTATATGTCTGGAATGATGAATATTTTATATAAGTATGCCTGAAACATCAAGCGAAAGAAAGATAGAATTACCCTTGTGTATTATCTAAAGGTGCCAAATTGTTGTTACTAGTCACAGGCAAAAATAATTACTTAAGACACTTTTGTAGAGAACCTCAGCAGTCAATGACTGAGAGGGAGTAAACCTACATTACAAATACAAAAATTATGCTAATGAGGTGCCCGAAGACCTCCTTATTGTTCGGAGAAATCCTCGATTGGCAGCTAGTCTGCAAATAAAAGTATACCAAACGAAACTAATGTTTTTCATACTTTATTGAACTAGGAGGGAATATAAAAGTTTGGCCTTTGCCATCCTATTCACAGGGATCAGGGAGATTTCCCTGTTTCTCACCTGGTCAAAGCTTTACGTAGGGGTGAAGTCAAAATTGGGTTGTGATGGCCACAATGGCTGCAATGGCCGCAACCCTGATGGCATTTTGTCAGAGACTGGCATTTTGTGTGTCATCATCTGTGTGGTCAAATTCCAAATAGTGATAACTGAGTGCTGACCAGGAGCTGCCTGTGGCCTGGACTAGAGCTGGTTGTCATATATATGTACTGGTTTCTGAGCTGGACGCAACTATAATTCCACTTTGGACACAACCAATCATGGTCGCGGCCGTTGCGACCATTGCAACCATTGTGACCATTGCGACCCTATGTTGTCATCATCCCTTACACTAGTACTGATATATGGTTAATATTCGTTAATTGTTTTATATGTGTGGAATGAAATGTGACAAAATTGAAATTGAAGTATAGATATAGGATGTTGTGGTTAAAGAATTTTACCTCATAAGAGGGTAAATGTCCTTATTGGCTAATAGATATTTTCATCAGCTTTGAACATTATATATACATGTACATGTAGTGGTCCTGGGTGGTAGGATCTGGTTGTTACCTGCTGAAATTGTGCCAGCCTGGATAGCTCAGTTGGTAGAGCATTGGAACAGACATTCAATGGTCCCCGTTGTTGATGATTGCTGCATCGTCCACGGTGCTAGGCAAGAGCATTTTTCAGCAGATTCACTACCTACATCTACATATGTTAGTTTGATATAGGGAGGGTCATTTTATAATATTACATTGTTCATCCAATCAGATATGTGGAGCGCTGGGAGGACCATTGGTGTCAGGCCTGGCGGTTGTCTTCCTCAGGTTCTCGTGGAGGGCCTGGCTGATATCATCCACCATTCCCACTATAATCTATCTCATACTCTTACAGGTTGGTTTTGTTTCAATGTTTTACCAGAAGCATTATATAAGTACTTGAGGTGGCGTTTATACAAAATGGTCTTTTGTTAACCCAATGTTAACACCTGTGCTAAGGACAAACACCGTTTTAGAGCCTGCGATTATAAAGCTAAGACTGTGTTAGTGCCCGTGCTAGGTTAACATGGGCACTAACACTATATTTGGAAAACCAAATTTGCCATTAATCCATTGTGTAGTACACATCTATTTATTTCTCAGACCTTTGGTATAAGAATTCAATACATGGAAAGATGTCAAGGTCACAATTCCATTCAAAATTCACTTCACAGACGACCATTTCCTTGACACAAGAGAACTATTTGTTGTTGCCACAGAGAACTATTTTTTTAACACGGTGTGTTTAACACGACTCGGGAAAGTTAACACACAAGCAACTGATGTGTTAGCACTTTATGAACAGACATTTAACACGGGCACCAATGTTGCAACTTTTTATGAACGTTACACTCACTGGAAATTTTGCTCATCTATTGGCACCGTCATTACTAGCGTAACTGCGGACAATTCAAATGGGAAATTAAACAAAAAAATGGGTTTTTTTTATTCATTTAGGGCATAAACATCTACTGTCACATCAAAATTGAAAAAACCCGCCATATCCACCATGGATGTGTTTCAGACGTTGCCACATATTAATACGCTAATCTATAAGTTTGTATCGCATGAGAATATCGGGACTTGTCCACGAAATTGTATGCAATAAAAATCTTTAAAAAAAAATTATTCAACTTTGCAGAAGGTGCCTCCAAGCCCCAAGCATGAGCTGGCATGTGGACGCCTGGAGTCGGCCAGGAAACTTCTGGAGAGTTTATCCTCCAGTAACAATAAACCTCTCCCTCAAGGTCAACTCCAGTGTCGGGAGGTCAAGGGTAGGGGCAGACTACTAGACCTAGTCACCCCTGAATATAGAACTACTTCTCTAGTACTAGGTCTCTTGTGGTGAGTAGTTATTATAGTACTCAATTTGTACCTGTTTCCATGGAAACATTTTTAATGATTTTATTTATCCAGGAAAGTGGTACACAATAGTGTTGGCCTTTGTTCAACACTGGTACATTACAGGTATCAGGGATAAAGCTACCGGCTTTTCACCCTGACCCTGACCCTGGCTTCTTTTTCTTTGCTGAGTACGTTTAGGAAAATGGTATCAAATATCATCTTCATGTAAACAAAATAAAAAAATATCATCTTCATGTACCTTTACTTATCACTAGTCTTAGAACTATCCTTTGTCTTTCTGGTTCTGCTTTTTCCAGTTTGACTTGTTTATTCACTTTATTTATTGACTGATATTCTTCAAATATGGTGTGGTTCCTAGCTTGTAAGGTTTTCAAAGGAGGGGGAGGGATTCTAAGAGAGGTTGGGAGATATAGGATAAACTAAGATAAAAGTAAGTAAGAAAGTCTCTATAATATTCCAATATCTAAGTAGTGTATAGGTTTTGACATATTGGTGTCATATTCATCTTCTAGGGATCAGTGGTTCTTTCATGAAGAGCAAATATCTTCCAATAATTAAGATAAAAGGAACTATTTGAATATTGCTGAACAGATTTTCTTTATTAATTTCAAGGTTACTGGCCTTGTGTACACACTACTCCCTCGTGCTGCTAACTACTGAACTTATCAAGAGAGGATCCACCTGTACCGGTACTGAAGGTAATCTACCACAGGTTTTATCAATTACAAAATATTTTTTATTGGGTACACTTTTAGATTCATTTAGATCATTGATACTAAGGTTTGTATAGGCTTAGTAGTTGGTTAGATCCTGAGGTTATGGTCGTGAATGTTGTCTAAGGCTCCCAGGAACCAAGCCGAGGCAAAGTCAAGGCTTGTTTCCAGGAGCCTTAGACAAAATGAAGGACGATAACCGAAGGATCTAATGGCATTAGTCCCCTTTTGTTGGGCTGTTCGCCTTGGCTTGGTTCCCGGGATTTCGACGCAAAATGAACCAGTGGAAAGCCATGATTTTGCTGTTTGGGGCAGTAAATATTGTTTCGTATTTTTGTTGATGTAAGGGGTCAGCCGGAAACAGAAGTTCAACACTGGTACAACTGGTCTGTATGTGTATAACTGTCCCAGTCAGCCCAACAAATGGGGACTAACTCATGTTAGACCTTGTATGTTGAAGGATCTTGGACATCTGAATGGTATATTGTTATATTGTATAGATTATCACTTTTACTTCTGTCAAGTAGATTATATTATATTGCGTTACTTAATGGTAAATACTGTACATTGTTATTTTTATTGATTTTTCAAGTAGGTCAGCTGGAAACAGTGTCTGTATAGGATATAATGTGAATAAATAATTAAATACAAAATACAAAATACTTTTGGGTGATTCTAAAAAGTATGTTATATTTTGTGGTTGCATGAAGAGCTAAAAATATTAGTTTGCCTCAGGTAAAGTCCAGGTAACATTAAAAGAATATCTCCTACTCTTTTTCTAATGATTACTAGGTAGTTTGCTATCTTTGCAGCCTTTCTTTTTCTTTTTGTCTCAGCCAATGGCAAAATCTAGTCAATCTCTTCAGGAATCATGCAAAAATCTGCCACGAAAAACTGATGAAAATATCGAAAAATTAGAAACTTTGGAATGACATTTTATGTTTTACAAATCCAGGATCCAGTGAGGTTGATGTTTGTCCATGCCCACTTACAACATATGATTTATTAAAAATTATGGGAGCAAATTCCACTGAACTTCCAAGTAAGTTGATTTTCGCTGATAACAAAAATATACAATTTCTCTTAAAGCTTCATTTTGTTGCAGCTTAGAATGGATCTTTAATCATTTATCAGTACAAAATTCACCTCTTAAGACAATTAAGGTTTGTATGTGTATTCTCATCCCTGTGTATCTTCCAGCTATGATACTACTGACAATACTGGTAGATCGGGTGAGAAGGAAACTAATATGGTACTTCACAATCTCAGCAGCTGGAGTGTGCTGTGCTATCCTATGTTTCTGCCTCACAGGGTAATATTTTATACTGGTTTCTTGAAGAATTGAATTGAAAAAAAATGTATTAGTCTTTTTTTTTAAAATTTAAAAAAAATATTTTTAAGTTTTTTTTAGTTTTTTTTACAAATATTTTTCTTTATTATTTTTTTTAACTCTCCAGCATGTGGGAAGTTTTCAGTCATTTCTACACATGTAAAACAGCTAAATTAGAGCAAAAAATGATAAATACTGAGTATATCTGAGTGTATTCTGTATTGTATTCATTCAATAAATCTGTCTGGTTATGTTGAACTGTACTTTGAAGCTGATTTTCGTCTTAAATTTGGGTTATTTGAAAGTATTGTAGAAGACAAATTGTACATTTTCCGAAGACTCAACCCATATAATGCTATCAATTCCTACACCCTATTTCAGTGCTCCAATGCTGGCAGTGGTGTACATAGGACGTAGCTGCGCTAGTGCTGGCCATTACTTCCTCTATATCTATACTTCAGAGGTAAGATTAGCATATGGGTCAGATTTTCAGAAAATGCACAATTTAAAATTCTACTCATCTCTCAAATTCTGTTAAATTGAAGAGTGAAAAATGATAAATAATGACAAATCTGAGTGTATTCTGTATTGTATTCATTCAATAAATCTGTCTGGTTATGTTGAACTGTATTTTGAACCTGATTTTTTCTTAAATGTGGGTTATTTGAGACGATTGGTGAAGGCGAATTGAGCATTTTCTGAAGACTTGACCCATATCCAGTTTAGACCTAGATTATCCACACTTTTATCTATAGGGATGTAATATAGAGATGAAACAGTTAAAGCATCAATTTTGGTCTCTTATAAAGAAACAAGAAAATTAGAAATTTCTGCTTTTTCTAGCCCTACATAAACATTTCTATTGCAGGCCTACCCTACTGAAGTGCGTGGCCTGGCGATGGGTTGTGGAACCTCATTAGGCAGAATAGGTGCTCTTCTCTCCCCTTTTATCGCTCAGGTAAATGCGCCATCTTGTGCACTCTTGCACAGATGTTTTACTTTTGTTTTGTTTTTTCAAAAACTTTTATTCACGATTCCTGCCAATTCGGCTTCATACATGCTAAGACATTTGGTATGACAGGGGTAAAAACATCAAGGCAATAATGACACACATTAGTTCAGTCTGAATTCAACGATATACCAACCCTGCCCCCTGAATAACAAGCATTTGTAATTTGTTGATAAAGAACAGTACTGTTTGCGGTGTCACATGTGTACTGTCTACAGTTTGTACATTCGTGGTTTGTGATTATGGCTGCGGCTAATAATAAAGTATGTAATGTTGTAAGGGACTGTTCATGTTTAACCACTTGGGGGTTGGCGGGGAGACGAAAATTATAAAGGTGGGAGTGAAAAAGAATAGGAGAAGGGATGGGGGAATTGAATAGAAACTACATGCTGACAATTACTACCTGTTTTAGATTGGGGACATCTAGTCATTATCATCATCCCGATAATAACTAATCTTGTATTTTTCAGGTGCTACTGGGTTACTCGGTGCTGGCGTCGTTCATAGTGCTGGTAGTGTTTGCTGTGGTGATGTTGTGTCTTGTGTTCTCTCTACCTGCTAACCACGATGGCCAGACTGTAGACTGATAAACAAGTTATAGATAAATAAATTATTCCAGTCCATATTGATGTGCATTTAAAGGCAACTTTTGCAAGTGTAGATGCAAGCATGGTAACCGTATCTCCATGGCAACTGATCTGACACCCTTGAAAACTATTTTAATGGATTCCTTGACCCCAAAAACCATATCAAAATGGTGCAACATTAAAGATTCGGACCACAACTTGTTTAGTTATGAGCATTTTTTTACTTTGGCGGCCATCTTGGATTTCTCAAAATGCTAAAGGGTGGCAATGCGCCATCCACAAGGTTGATCACATGGGAAGGGAGGGGAGGTTTTTTTTAGGATAAAAACTTTCTGGGTTTTGGCTTTTTTCCTAATGAAGTAAATAGCTACATGATCACTTAGGTTTTGGTTCAGCGTCCCACTGTCTGATATGTTTTCTGAGTTAGTTAATATTAGGTCTACAGTACTCGAGGTAGAGGATTCTCCTCTTATGGCAAATCTAGTTGGTTCTGATATAAGTTGAGATAAGCCATTTTGTTGATTAAAAAGCTTTAGTTTAGCTCTTTGGGGACAGTTATTTTTTTTGCATATTTATGTTGAAATCTCCAATAATAAACTGTTCAGCAGCTACAGTGTTTCCAAGGTGACATTGGGATATTATACTAGACAAAGATTCTAGGCATAAGTCTTATGATCCTGCTGGGGGTCTGTAGACTGAGGTGATAAACAAAGGTTTGATATTCGAGGGTTTTATCTTAATGGTAACCGATTCAAGATAAGGTTGGGAAGTGTTAAAATCAGTGATAAGTTCGAAGTGCAGGCCTAATTTGATAAAACACAGTAGTCCACCTCCTTTTTTGACAGTATTAGTATTAGGGATGCAGTGACTCCTGTCATTTCTAATCAGATTATAGCCAGGCAGAGTAATTAGCTGGTCTGGGGTTGATTCATTAAGCCATGATTCAGCAAGTGTTATAAAGTCAGGCTTGATTGTCAGAACATTCTATTTGATAAGATCCAATTTGTGATCCGTTTTGGGGAAATAAGTCATAAGTCGCAAAAAATAGATTTTGAGATACCATTATATTTGAAAATATGAGATCAAGCTGATTCCAATGATAGTAAACAGTCTAATAATCTAATAAGTATTTCTAGATTTTTAAGTTTGATATTTCCGATTTTGAAAAAAAAAGTTTCCAATATTTTTGGGGCTCAAACATTAAAGTAAGTAAATGTAGTCCATATGAGGACCTTTAAAACAAAAGGATATATTGCATAGATTGTCCTGAAATTTAATACATCGATTGATATCACTATAAGTGACAAAATCTCCAAAAAGTAAAACATTCCAATAATGTGATCTTGTGAAAAAACACTTTGAAAAATATCAATTTTGCGACTTATGACTCATTTTTCTGAAACACATCACATTTGTTGTTTATGCTCTGACAGTTCAGATAGTAAATGAAGAGGCCATTTTTCCTATTGTTAAGAGTCATTATTTACTAAGTGTAGTACTTGATCCGAATGATCTGAATGAGGTCGGGTCAGTTAGCCGAGTGGGCCGGATCCACTCGGACGGTTGTGTACTTATCAATAGGTGTCGCTTGTGTGTGTTGGTGTGCATTTTTATTATTTTCATTCTATATGACAGTGTGTCCTGTGTTTGTGTATTTAACTACCATTTGCCTTATTGTAATATTATTATGAGTTGCCATTGAGTCAGCCGACTGAACGTTGGCGAATGTATCCGAGAATACATGGTCATCCCTGAGCTTGAGGGGCAATAAACTCAGCAGCTGGCAAGGACCGACAGTTCCTGTGTTTGTGTTGTTTGATTAGAATAGTTCATAGTCGCTTAAGCTTTCATCGGACATTACAATTTGGTGCCGTGACCAGTTGGTTTTTGGCCCGGTTGTTGAGTAAGATCTGCATGGTCCCATTTCGGTAGCCCCTAACAGGGATTTCCAGTGGAGACCATGGGAGATAGGACTCGGATTACTAATCCGGGTGCTCAGAATGATAGGAAGAGACCAGAGGTTAACGTAAGTTATACTCTCTTGGATTTGTCGGACGATTTTACGGGTCAAGAAGCACTGGAGCCAGTTCATTTAGAACCGACAGTGCGGGTACGAGCGGCTATTGAAGCAAGCTCGGATTCAGATAATGAATGGCATCCCATTCATAATACAGCTGCCAGGAAGAAGGTGACAACTAGGAGACCTGCTAAGGTAGGGACTGGTTTGAACCAGAGAAATGGAGATTTGGTTGGAGGGAATGTACAGTTACCGAATATTGGATTTAATTCAGATTCGGATAATAACTCTCATGGTATTAGAACTGCACCGCAGACACCGTTCGCTCAACCTGACTTTACATCGCCTGTGGTCGAGTTGCAGTCAGAGTGGACTCAGGATAGGATGAAGAATAGACGTATGAGTTACAATCGGATGGATGCTTTGATTTGTGCTCAGCTAAACTCTATGGATCAGATGAATGAGACTGTGATTGAGTCAGCTTCTCATGGTAAATTCGCCTTGGAGCATGCTGCACGCACGCAAAAAGCGCTGGAGTTAGCCAAGGAGGAAGATACGAGGTTACGTGAAATACTAACCGACCAGAACAATAAGCTGACTAAGCTAGGGGCTCAATGTCAGGTGGAGAAGCGGGCGAAGGACAGGTTGCAGAGAGAGTTGGATAATTTGGGCAGTGCGGAAATGGATAGACATCCTCCTAGTAGGCGTGTTCGGATGAATGAAGTAGTTGAAGAATTGGTAGATGGGGCTACCATTAGTACTCCTATGTACCCTAAACCGGTTGGTTGTTCAAATGAATCCTATCAAAGGTTAATGAATGATTTACCCGACTTCCCTCAAAGGAAAGAGAAAAGGGGGAATGATTATGATTATCAAGCAGGTTATGCTGATTTTTGTTCTTCCCAAATGGAGAACCGCGCTCCTGCTGCAGCATCAGCAGTGGGAGGTATGGAAAAAAGGAAGGAAAGGCGAAGTCTGTTGGAAGCGGTTAGTGGTATAAAAGGGTATACTCCACCTGGCTTGCCGGGTAAGTCAGTTATGACAGGCGGTAAGAAGATAATAAGACGCTCTGTTGACCCGGCGGCTGGTCATGTACCTGAGCAGAGGGAGGGGACGTTTGGTAGGCCTCGTCATAATCCGGGCAAACCTATGAGACCACCAAAACCTTTGCTTTTCCCTATATGGGATGGAAAGGAGGACTGGAGGGATTATCAGAGACGCACTGCTATGGTGGCTCGTACGATGAACTGGGATGATGATACTTATAAAATACAGCTTTTATCGGCTGTGGGTAAGCATGTGCCTCAGGCATTGTTGTTGGAGCCGGAGGAGTTTACAATGGACGAATTGTTGCAGATGATGGAGTATGACTATCAGGCTGAGAAATCTGATCGAACTAGGAAGAGGGAGTTCTTCAAATCTAAGCAGAGTTTTGGTCAGAGTCCTGCGAATTTCTGTGCCACTATCAGCTTGAGGGCTTTGCATGCTTATGGCCAGTGGGACGACACTCTACATGATATGGCGGTGAAAGTTTTCACGGATGGCTTGCTTGATAGGAAGATGGCTGAATATGTGGGGTTGCAGGAGCCAGCTAATATAGTCGAGGCTTCCAGTGCAGCAACTCGGTATAGGGATGTGGTGTGTGATTCGGATACCCAGTTGACTTCACAGGTATCGAACCTGTCGTTGGCACCAGAGAACAGGGTAGAAGGATCCACTGCAATGGCTAGTTCATCCCATAGGACGGGATTGGAAGCTGAATTGACAGCTGAGTTTGATGCCTTTAGAGTTTGGAAGGCCAGATCGCCAGCTAATGATGTACCGAAGCCGGTGGAGCAAAAGCCGGCTGGAAACAGTCGTCCTCCCGACCGGGGCTATCAGAGAAGGCCGGGACCTAGAGGACCTAGCAACTGTTTCCATTGTGGTTTGGAAGGACATCGGTTTGCTGATTGTGAGAAGAGGAAGAAGCATATAGCGATACTGGATGACCTCCTGGCTAAATCGGCAGCTACTAGAAGCGAATTACATCAGTTGTCAAATCAGGTCGGATCCTCATAAGCGACGAGGTGGGGATCGAGACGGCTGTGGCACACGTCGCATACGCTCAAGTTGCAGAGGTTAAACTAGCCGAGTCAGATGTGTATTCGCACTCTCATCTGCCCGGGGACGCCCATGAGAACGGATTTGAGAGATCTGGGGGCGAGGAGCATTTGCAGACTCGAGCTGGGCATGTTGCATGTTTTGTACATAAGGTGGAGATGGGAAGGCCTGAATATGCATGCTCACCAATGCAGATGTTGAAAGTAGAATGGGAAGGAGCTGCTTGGCAAGTGAGTAGGGTGATGACATGTGACCTCTGGGATTTTGAGATTCAGGTAACTAATGAGAATTGCCTTTTCGTTGCAGAGAGAATGTATGCGGATGTAACTATTGTTAATCTGACTGGTCAGTTCTTGATTGATTGGGGCGCTCAGTGTACACTGGTGAAGAAAGCTGTGTATGATGAATTGTCTATTCGGCCGTTGCTAATGCCATGTAAGGTAACGTGCTTTGCAGGAACTGGTCATAATTTGGTTACATATGGATGTGCCCGACTAGCCCTTGGTATTGGAAATGCTTGGTATGTTCTCAATTGTCTGGTTGTAGGTGGATTAGTAGGTCGGGAGGCTGGTATACTAGGAATGGATTTTATATATGTTCACAAATGTAATTCCGATTGGTCTGGCAAATTCACCCTTGAGGCCGGTGAACGTTCTATCATGTGCCGATCTTTGCAAAGCGGGGCTATAGTGAAACACAACATGGAGAATATTCTTGTTGATGCTTTCTCCACTATATGTAGTGGTATAGGCCTGGTATCGGAGAGCGAGGATTTATTCTTTGAGTCGGATGAGTTGGAATGGGGAGATGCATTTGCGGGAAGTTTGTTGGTTGCTGGCGACCGATATGGTTCTACGCTATCGGTGCATAATCCTACTGGTAATCCCGTTATGATCAATCTGCAATCAGTGAGAGTGCAGGAAATGGAAGAACCTAGTTCACCCATGGTAGATATTGAATTATTGGAGCCGGAGATTATGGTGCCTCCGGAAGATGAGTGTCCATTAAAGAAGCTTGTAAGATGTTCGGATCTGACCAGGGCGGAGGATCAGGTTCGATTGTTAAACTTGCTGCAGGCGTATAAAGATTGTTTCAGATTACCTGGTGATGTCCTGGGCCATACTAATATGGTTAAACATACTATAGACACAGGTGACGCGGTTCCTGTTAAATGTACGTATCGTCGATTGCCCTTGGCTCGCCGCGAGGCTGCTGAGAAGCAGATTCGTGACATGTTGGAGAAGGGGGTGATTGAACCGAGTAACAGCCCTTGGGGATCAGCTGTGGTTATCGTGAAAAAGAGTGATGGATCTGATCGTTTTTGTATTGACTTCAGACCTGTGAATGCTTTGACCAAGAAAGATTCTTTTCCATTGCCAAGGATTGATGAAAGCATTGAGGCTTTAGGTGGGAACTTATGGTTTATTACCTTGGATCTGGAAAGTGGGTATTGGCAAATTGCAATGGATCCTGTTAGTAAGGAGAAAACTGCTTTTGTCTCGACTATGGGCCTCTACCAGTTCCGGGTGATGCCATTCGGCTTATGTAATGCTCCGGCCACCTTTGAACGAATGATGGAACAGATGTTGTCCGGATTGCGTTGGAAGTGCTGTCTGGTGTATTTGGACGATGTGATCATTTTTGGATCTACATTCGAACAAGCTTTAGGGAATGCTGAGAAAGTGTTGAAGAGATTGAGAACATATGGGTTGAAACTTAAACCAAAGAAGTGTGAGTTCTTCAAGCTTAGTGTCCGCTATTTGGGTCGGATAGTTTCTCAGAATGGCATCCGAGCGGATCCGAATAAGATTGAAAAAGTGCATAATTGGCCTGTACCGACTACCGTGAAGCAGGTACGCCAATTCTTGGGTTTCGCTTCATATTATAGGGATTTCATGCCTGACTTTGCTAAAATTGCAGCACCCATTCAAGCATTGGTGGTGGGGTCGGAGCAGAAAAACCGTTCAGTCTCGTTTGATTCACGATGTATGCAGGCTTTTTCAGATCTGAAGCACCTGCTAACTTCGGCACCATTGTTGGGTTATCCCCAACCGAAGGGACAGATGATTCTGGATACTGATGCTAGTGGCTTTGGAATGTCTGGAGTACTATCTCAGATTCAGAATGATAGAGAAGTGGTGCTAAGCTATGCTAGTAATAGTCTGAGTAAGGCTCAGAGGAATTACTGTGCCACGAAGAGAGAATTATTGGCTGTACTGACTTATCTTTCTAAGTTCCAGCATTATATTATTGGTCAGCCGGATTTTATTCTTCGGACCGATCATGCTTCTTTGAGGTGGTTGATGAATTTTAAAGATCCTTCCGGAATGTTGGCACGGTGGTTGACCACTTTGCAACATTATGGATTGACTGAGTCGCAGATTTTACATCGGCCTGGACGTAGGCATGTGAATGCTGATGCTCTTTCTCGGCTGCCTGTTAAGAGGTGTCCAAGGGAAGATTGTGCGGACTGCGGTGCACATGAAGCGGTGATAGCTACCATGACTATGGAATATCATATTTTCTCTTCCTTAGCGGGTGATCGGTTGAAGATAGCTCAAGAGGATGATGAGGTTATCCGACGTGTAAAGGATGTAGTTCTAGAGATTACTCCTAAGCCGGAGGGGAAAGCTTTGCTGGCTGAAGGAGATGAATTCTGTTACTACATAAGGAAATTAGATGATTTGCAAGTTGTAGATGACTTGTTATGTGTTAGATGGGAAAGTGATAATGGTGTGATTTATACCCGCGTGGCCGTCCCCATGTCTTTACGCAGGGAGTTGTTTCGAACTTTGCATGGGAATAAGCTCGCAGTACACTTCGGTGAGTTCAAGACTTATCAGGCCGCAAGGCAGAGATTCATCTGGCCTTGGATGAAGAATGATATCGCTGATTGGGTTAGAGGCTGTGAGATATGTGCTTCTTGTAAAAGTCGGGGTGGGAAGGGCATAGCTCCTTTGAGAAAAGAGCTTCAGGGAGTGCGGTGGAGCCGAATTGCATTAGATATCATCGGACCCTTTAGGAGAACACCACGAGGAAATGTCTGTGTCATGGTGGTGACTGATTATTTTTCTAAGTGGGCCGAAGCTTACCCATTACCAGATCATACAGCTGCTACCTGTGCTATGGCTCTATTCACTGAATGGATCCTCAGGTATGGTCCTCCTGTCTCGCTACAGACAGATGGGGCGCCTGAATTCAGATCGATGTTATTGAAAGAATTGCTGGGATTGCTAGATATTGAGAAGCTAATGACCTTACCCTACAGGCCTCAGGCGAATGGTCAGGTAGAACGTTGGAATAGGGTCTTAGTTGAACAGTTATCCTGTCTAACTCAGTATGATGATGTCAATTGGGATTTATTGGTGCCATGTATTGCACATGCCTATAGGGGAGCTGTACATAAGAGTACTCAGTGTACGCCGAATTTGGTAGTGTTCGGTACGGAACTGACTGTTCCTGCTGACATTATCTATGGTACAATAACGGGGGATGTTGATTTTCCTTGTCATACTGTGTTTGTTGAGGAGATTAGATCCCTGTTATGTAAGGGCCATCGATTTGTAAGGGAGCAACTGGGACATTCGGCTGTGTATCAGAAACGCTACTTCGATCGACGTGCTCGTCCGAAAGTCTTTCAAAAGGGTGATATTGTTTGGAGATATGCCACTCCATTGGCTCAGAAGAAATATGGTCCCAAATGGGATGGGCCTTTTGAAGTCGTGAGGCGTGTGCATGGTTCTACATATGAACTGAAAACAACTGAGGGAGTTCTCAGATGGAATGGCGACTTGCTAAAGCTTGCCTTTGATGTTGATGGTAAACCTGTTCAGTTGGAAAATCTCCATAGGGCCCCAGAGTATCAGAAACAGCAAAGGGTTGGGAAGGATTTGCTTAGAATTACCCCGGTTGGTAAGATCATACCTGGCAGGGATGCGCCTAAGCCTTTACCAACGGAGCCGATAGTAACTCATGTGAAGAAGCGCGGCCGCCCGGCCAAGAAACTTGTCTCGGTAGCCAGTCAACCGCCCGGCCGGCCAGGGGCGAGTTCGTCGGGTGTGGAGCCGACGGCGGAAGCTGAGAGTTCAGATGAATCAGTTGTGGAGGAAGAAAAGGACCCGTTACCCCTGGACAAAATCATGAATGATTATTTATCATCAGGTTGCTTAGAAGGAAGGCCTACACGCCTTAGGCAGGTTCCAGATAGGTATGGATATGGGTAATGTTCTCTCGAGCAATAGTTATGTAGGAGATGTTAAAATCACACAACGAGAAGTACAAATTGAATCGTATTATACATACATGGTATTCTGTGTAATATTGGTTTGAGGAATGGAGGTGACTATACGTGGAGATGGTGGAAAAGTTATACTTTTGGGAATTGACTGACTGGCAGGGCATGTTGCCTCTCATTGTCCTGACACCTACTGGGATAGGTGATTGGGTTATTAATACACCCCACGGAAAGTAGGGAGAAGCTGCTTGGTTTTATTTTCATTTGTTAAACTGGATACTAGATGTATTGCATTGGCTATTATCGGAGTCAGTTGATTCAGTTGTACAGTGCAGGGGGTGTGGCGATCCGTGCCTTACTGCTGTGAAACTGGGTCAGGGGTCTTCAGCCGTGAAGGGCTCGGCAACAGGTATCTGTGTCTATTTTTAGTTGGAGTGGTGGTCTGTGATTGGCTGAGGCCGTAGTGGCAACGGGGTCACGAGATTCGGGGAGAGCGTGATACTGCAGTAAGTGCTCTAGGAGTGAACACGGCGGACGTGTCCCTCCTTGCTCTGAGTTTGTGTGGCCTTATAAGTTGATGAAAGTTGACTAAAAGAGAACCATTTGACTTGTTGATTGGCTTGGGATACGGTTGAAGAGAGAGACAGCTAACTTTAAATAGCGGTTAAAGTTGTGCTATGTCCGGAGTGGAGGGTGATACACCCATGGAGGTGACGGTGGAGAAGGAGGATAAGATGGCTGCCACTGGGTCAGTCAACAAGGAGGGTAGAGAAACTGAGTCTGGGGAAGGCGTACCCGGGCTTAAGGTTAATCCCGCAGCGGCTAGTTGGGCTGCTCAAGTTGAGGATGACTTGGAGGAAGAAAAGGTGGTTATGGAGATGGCTTCTAATGTTAAAACTAAAAAGTCTGTCGGAGGTTCGAAGAAAGGTGTTCAGAAAAAGGAAACTCGGCTTCAGGAGAAGCAGAGGTTGGATGAGTTGACTACTGAGGATAAGCCGGGTCAGCCGACCCAGCCGACTCAGGCGGATGATCAGAACAAGGGAGAGATGAAGGAGGTTAAACCCTCTGCTAATAAGGGCGCTACTGGGTCGAGGGATAGTAGTCGTTCTACGAGGTCAAGGAAAGCTGCAAGCAAGTCAGCTGACGGTACTGAGGCATCGGATGAGGGTGATACCGATTTCGTGAAGCCTTCATCACGTAGGAGGGGTAGGCAAGCGAAGCGGGCCACCAATAATACTTCGGGTAACCGCTCCGATAGTGCTTCAAGTTCTGATGACAGGAAGGGACTGTCAGGTTTGAATACGGTGGCTGACGTGCGCCGGGCCCATACAGTTAGCATGTGGAGAGATAGGAAAAAGCCAAAAGATGATCCTATGCTCCCAATCCGCCATCAAGCAAGGTGGTGGAAGAAAGATCAGGTCGCTGCTATAGAGCTGAGTGCCACTAATATGTGTGGTATTCGGCCGAGCAAGTCTGACAAGGTGAAAATCGCACCTGAGTCGGATGATGAAGACGAGGTGTTAGGAGAAGATTGGGTGAATCCTCCGATTATGCCCAGGTATGAGGCTGAATTCAAGTATTTAAGGGAAAGGACTGGTCGACAACAACCTGGTTATGAGTCGATTATTGACTTGGTCAGACCAAAATTGGAAGGAGTGATGTTATTATGGAAACCTGGCTATAGGTGCCCTTTTACTTATTGCAGGGTTCAGGAGGATTGTATAAACCCGAGAGGAATTAGGGTCTTCAGGACTCGGGAGAGATTTTTTCGCCATCTGTGCGAGGAACATTGTCCGGCTGCTCATGTGTATACGTGCCCACATGCTATTTCATGTCTGGTCAAGCTGGATAGGAGGTCTGATTTATTGCGCCATATGATGAAATGCCATAGGGATATCAAGAAGGATGCTCTGGACTTGGCATGTGGATACAGGGTTATTCAGAAGGAGGTTCCCAATTTTGGATGTGTTAAATTCTGTAAGATGGGGAAGTTTGATGTCGACAGGATAGAAACAATTGGATTGAATAGAGCTAGAGCTGAGGAAAGGGCGTTTGTAGAGCCGGCTAAGTTTGTACCCGCTCCTGCGCCGAAGACAAGTGCCTGGGGTAAGCTACCGGTCTTGGAGCCGGCTGAAGTGACTGAGAAGAATATGAATGTGGATACCTATGCTGGAACTGGAGGTAAACCGAAACGGACTGCTTCAGCCACAGTAACTAGAGCTTCATTGGAGACAGGTACGGATGAGGCTGGTTCAGCTAGTACTGTGGATGGTGGAACTGAGTGTAGGGTGGGAAATGCATCTCTGGATGCGACTACACTACCTTATTTAGCTAACGAGGCTACAATGACTCGTTCGGCTGAGGCGGTTGCTCAGGCTCTGGAAGATGGTGCGGAGAGTATTTCTATGGTTGTAGAGCAATCTTTGGTAAATATTCGGCAGTCAGTGAGTGTCTGTTTAGGGCCTCTAGCTGATTTGGCTGAAGTTAGGGCTGCTGCTCGGGAGATTCCTGAGCTACGTTCGAAGGTAGAGGATTTGGAGAGACAACTGACTTATTATAAGGAAGAAGATAGACGGTCAAGGGAAACTATTATGGAGTTGCAGTGTAAACTTTCCCGCTATGAGCGAGGGGAAGGGCCTCCTGAGAAAAGGAAAAAGACTGAGAAGGAGCAATCGGTTACGTCTAAGGATGAGATTGTCACTAGAAGTGATCTAAGGGGTATTATGGCAGACTTGTTTCAAGAACATTCGGCTGCCTTGTCTAAGCAATCGTCCAAGCAGTCTTTTGTAAGCTCTACACCCCCGCCTCCGGGTCCGTCCAGGTATGTTTCGCCTGTGCATGCTGCTTGGCCGATGGTTAATCCGGATTTGAGTATGATGACGCCTATATCAGGTTATGGAGTACCACATTTTGGTTTGCAGGGATTTACCCCATTGCCTTCTTACCAGACGGCAGTGGATAGGAATCGGATAGGAAATGTTGGAGTAGGGAATGTAGGGGAGAACCCTGCCACTACGGCGGGTCAGCCGGCTGTACTGACTCCGACTTCGGTTGAGACTAGGGGAAACCCTAGGGACACGAGTTCTATGTCAGTTGGTCGTAGTAGTGCGGTGGGGAAAACCCCGGTTCCTGAATCTGGGTCAAAGGTGATTCGGTCTCCACCAGGTTTCCGACCGGACCCCTTGTTTGCGCCTTTGCCCGATGATACGCAATCGGTTGATGTGCCTGGGAATCTTGGGAATCTTGGTCAAGTGGCCCCGCCGGGATTTACCTCAGTAATTCCGGTAGGAGGAGTATTTTTCAGTTCTCCTGTCAGGAGAATGGGTTCCGCTGCTGCTGCCTTGGTTAGGAGTGCTTTCGCTCCATCCATGGAAGTGGATGATAGCGAGACGGTGGTTATTAATCCTTCTGGGGCTGGAACCACTTTGGAGAAATCAGCTGATCCCCTGATTGATCTAAATAGTGTGTACAGTGGGGATACTTCTGTCGCTACGAAAGACTCAGACACTGGTTGGGAAGCTGAGGTATCTAGGACGGAGAATTTGGAAGATTTTGATGAGGATGAAGTGCTGAAATCAGATGAGGAGGGAGCTTCTCAGCAGGAGGATAATTATCAGCAGTTTGTTTGAAGGTATTACCATAAGGTCGGTTTGGAAATTGGTGGTTTGATTCGTTAAGACGTGAAGGACGTTTTGCAGTCGGGTCGGATGCAGTACTACGGGAGGAGTGAAGATCGCTCGTGAAGATGTCGCTGCTGTTGAAAAGTTGTTACCTGGACCTTACGTCGGACTGGTGCCTGTGATTTTTCATCTATAATCGCTGCTGAGCAGAGTGAAAGACTTACTATAGGACTACACTGTGAAACAAACAACAATTGGACACTATTACCTGGATGTTACCTTATATCAGAGACAGTTACAATGAAGAAACGAGTATTTCATCAAGGATGTTATCGGAACTTTTATTTGTCATACAAGGAATGGACATTTGGTTTTAAGAGACCTCTATAATCGTATGTGTTTTGTACTTTTATACCATTCTTCTTTCTACTGGTTGCAAACAAGTTACGCCAGTAAGTATATTGTATTTGACGATGTTCGGTATGGATTCCTTATACTTGTGTATTGTGTGTCTGATGTTGTTGTTTGAAATTGTACACCTTATATTACATTCCATGATTTTTGCCTGTATAACAACCTTTTGTGTATTAGCCACTTTTTGCATGTATTGGTGTCTAAATCGGTTGTTCCCTCCTTTTAGAAGAAAGGGAGGGGCATTGTAGTACTTGATCCGAATGATCTGAATGAGGTCGGGTCAGTTAGCCGAGTGGGCCGGATCCACTCGGACGGTTGTGTACTTATCAATAGGTGTCGCTTGTGTGTGTTGGTGTGCATTTTTATTATTTTCATTCTATATGACAGTGTGTCCTGTGTTTGTGTATTTAACTACCATTTGCCTTATTGTAATATTATTATGAGTTGCCATTGAGTCAGCCGACTGAACGTTGGCGAATGTATCCGAGAATACATGGTCATCCCTGAGCTTGAGGGGCAATAAACTCAGCAGCTGGCAAGGACCGACAGTTCCTGTGTTTGTGTTGTTTGATTAGAATAGTTCATAGTCGCTTAAGCTTTCATCGGACATTACATAAGTATAGTTCTAGGAGGGCAGAACGTGGCAAGTTGCTATAGTGCAAAGCCAAGGGGCAGTACCAGTAAAATTACGGACGGAGGGAGGAAAATAAGAGTAGCCAGGAGGCATAAAAGGGATATCAAGGTAGCTGGGGTTAGGGAATTTTTAGGTAAAAAGATGAATGGTAGGGTACCATTTTTGTCCCAGAGTCAGTGATGTATAAGATAGGTGAAACTTGGTCCCAAAACAGCTAGTCAACAAGCCAATTGGCCGACTGTGAGGGGCATATGATGACACTTTTCTTAATAATTAATTGGAATATGCATCCATTTATTCACCAAATCACTGTATAAAGTGTGAGGTAGAGAGGATGATGTAGTATAGTAATTTATCACCTTTTGTATAACAACAGAGTTTAGGTGATATAGAGATTACACCTTTATACATCCAAACGAACAAAGCTATGCAAGTGTGAGGTAGGGTATACATATTCAATGCTTACACCAGTGATAGTCACCACATATAATATCAATACAATACACATGGGGATAAACAATTGTTGATTTGAATGTTACCGAATCACTTCAGTGAGTGTGAGGTAAGAAACAAAAGCAAAAGGTAGCCAGGCTTATTGGTAAGATGCATAGAATTACATCCTGGGCAAGAGCTTTAAGCTTGGGTAGAGATAGTAGAATATCGTTCAAAACCAAGTCTGCTAGGAATTCTTCCGTGGATTGTATGGGAACAATTCTGCGATATCCTAGCTTATTAGAAAAGTTATTGATACCGCCGCAGAAATACAATAGGTCAAATTGACAGTATAGAGTGTGTAAGTGTCATGGCGGCGGGGCGCGAATTAACAAAAATTAGTCGCGTAGTTGTACCGATGTGTGGACCGGAAGCAAACAATCTCCATAGAGTTAGCATTGGGGCGATACATAATCACTCTTTACATCGCCCACGTACAGGTTTAAGGATTATGGAGGCTATAGTTGAAATCGTGTGCCTCTAGAGATGGATATATGTGAGTTAGAAGTCCTAAATCTATATGATCGTTGAAAGAACAGAGATTTAATATCGCGGTAACGTTGGGGCTATGGGACTTTCGCGCGACATGTCCACATGACGTCATGAAACTGCAACAGTAGCGTGACTCAAAAAATCGCCGCGGTGGACTACTTACGTGCCCTATTGGAAAAGAATAACTGCATGGTCAGTGATGATATTGATTGTTCCTCCAGGAATTGAGATGAAAGTGAACTGTAAATCATAGCAGTTGCAATCGGTGGACAGCTGCTCAGCTATTGACTTCCATTTTCTCACTCTAGTGTCGCCAAGAACCAGGAATTGAAAAGCAGGCATTTCAAGGCGGGAGGGGTGGTATAATATGGAAAATTAATACTCAAATCTCAGGCGTATTCTTCTTTGATTTCTTCCAGGATTTTTCCAAAGATATTTCGACCTGCTTCTATATTGTTGATCGTGATTTGCTGTGCATCAGCTAATCTAAAACCACAACCGTAATTATGGTTTCTCAAACGTTGCTTCATAGATGTGGCCTGGTTTGAGGCTTAGTAAGAAATGCTTGCACTCAGGGTGTTTGTCGAATTTAGCTTTCGCACATGCTTTCAAAATGTCCCTTTCTTGTTTATTCCAGTCTTCAGATACAGGTATTTGGCGTGACAAACCCTTGATGGTGTAAGGGTTTTTTATAGCCCTTTGTTTCTCAATTAGTTCTGGCTTTGCCTTATTGTGAATAGCTTTTCTGAGCTGATACAGCAGTTCGACTGAATTGACTGTGCTTGTGTCATCCATTTCAAGCTTGCATATGTAGAGATTGGAGAGGGGACTCATATGTCCCTGGAAGCAAGTTGCATCTGGAGTGTCATAATTTGAGGCGGTTTCAGGTGTAATTCCCAATGGTAGGAGGCCATACTTTTCTGCCTCGTACATTTCCCCTTCGATCAAAGTAGATGTGCCTCTAACAGTAGCCCTTTTACAATGAATCAGCTTAGCTGCTGTGGCACAAGCCCTAGCTTCTTTCTCGAGTAATTGATCATGTTCAGAAAGATCATTAAAAGCTCTTATCCCTTGAATGTTTGGGTTGTTACGGTTTCTGGACAGAGCTATGAAAATGTTAGTTTTATTCCTGTTGGAAAGCATTGTTAGGCAAATGAGTCTACCATACTTTGTATACCTAGATTATTACATTTAGAGACAGCCAAAGTCGAGTCAGATTTGAGTTAATTAAACTTATTTGCAATAAAAGTGAATCTTCCTTCATAGATATCGTTTGTTTTCATTAACTTTTCAAGGGATTCATTCATGGAGTTACCGATAGAGTCATGCCGTCAATAAATCTTTCTAGTTTAAGATCAAGTCTACTCTCAGGAGGCTGGGAGTGAACTATTGGTTGAGATGCAAATGGAACTACTGAGGAAATAGGTGAGGTATGACTTAGCTGATTGGAGGCAGTGGTAGAGGTTATTGTATTCGAAGCACCAGCTTGAGATGTGGCTATGGAACTGGAAATCATGGTTCCCTGGCTTGGATACAAGATCTGGGTAGTGTTTGAAGGGGTAGCTGGAAGACTTGGTCCTGAGGTATTGAAACTATTCTGTCTAGAACAGCTCTGGGCTTGGGTGCTGTAAAAAGCCATGTCGTCCTCTTCCATGTCGAATAAATTCATGTATCCAAGATCAGTATTCGATCGAGTGGGTCTATAGCGATCATGCGGATACATGTGATCGTGAAAGGTGAGCACAAAAAAACACAGTAAAGTCCCAGTACCAGGTGAAAATAATAGTCCAAGTAATGAGAAAAGGATCTGTCCTCAGCAATATTCACTTGTGTAAAGTCACATACAGGTAGAAATCATGTGAAAGTAAGGCAATCTGAAATGAGTTTTCATGGAAAACGGTAGTCGAGAGACAAAGTACCACTATAGGCGCTAGTGTTAATCCCCTTTGAAAAGCTTCCTAGGACAAGCTCCGATTAGCCACATCCGTTCATGGCAAAAGCCAACTGCCAACCTGAAATCTGATTCTGCCATTTTCTTGCAGAATTTCCAATCACCTGGATTTACCTGCAATTTCGTTTTTCATTTTTCTGGCCCCTTTGTTCCGTTTCTTACAGCTCCCAACTACACTAATAGGATTCGCTTTTTAATTTCCTTTCTTTTGAAATTAATTGCATTAATGTTATAGGTAGATATAATCCCATTGGCTGACATGAGCTGTCCCTTCCTGTTAATCAAATCAACTTACCTTTAAACCTTTGTCTCCTAAGAGCATCTTAGATTTGACCTTAGTAGCCTATTATATTACAAGCATTATGTTCTTATGTGGGTGAAACTTTTCTGGTTCTTACAGTAAAAATATCTATTCCAAAGATGGAACAAGGAGATTTGTGCATACCTGTTTCTTAATTTCCTTGGTTATAAATGCTTTCATACAAAATGAGTTTGATTTTTTCGCTTCACAGGATGCTTTTGCTGGTCGTTTTGTCCCATTTCTTCTCTATATCAGTACACTGACATTCTAAATATTGTATTATATGGACTTCATTTTGAAACTGCAGTAACTGGGTCACAATGACGCATGAACACATGACGTCACAAAAATTGACGCCATCCTCTGTGACAGGAACCTTGCTCATATGTGATGTGTTTCAGGAAAATGAGTCATAAGTCGCAAAGTTGATATTTTTCAAAGCGTTTTTTTCACAAGATCATATTATTGGAATGTTCTGATCTTTGGGGAGTGTGTCACTCATGTCAATCGATGTATCAAATTCCAGGACGATCTATGTAATATATCATTTGGTTTTAAAGGTCGTCATATGGACTACATTTAGTTACTTTACTGTTTAGTGACCCCTAGAAATATTGGAAACTTTTTTTTTCAAAAACGAAAATATCAAACTTCAAATCTAGAAAGACTTATTATTTTATCAGAGTGTTTACTATCGGAATCGGCTTGATCAAATCTTTTCAAATATAATAGTATCTCAAGATTTATTTTTTGCGACTTATGACTCATTTTCCTGAAACACATCACATATCTGTTTGTTGTGTATGTTTAAACCTATATAAACGTCTATAAAATAATTTCACTATTTTTGGTAAGGTATGCATTCTACAGGCATTATGCAGATCAAATACACATCATATACACATCCGGAGAGAGTGAGTGAGTAATGGTTGCTGACGACATCCATGTGGAGTCATATTCATGGCAGTCATCCGGAGAGAGAGAGAGTAGTAACGGTGCAGGTTTGTTTACATCATGACGTTCCCTGCGTCAATGACGGCATGAATGCATGTGCATCATTGAAAATTGGGTAAGAGCCGCGCGGTAGGAGGGTTATTATGGTCTGGCAGACCAAAATAACTTTTCAACAGGAAGATTCAGAAAACACCTCACAAATATGAGTTTATATGATCAGATAGAGTAAGCCATGGGTAAAGGGGGTCTATTGTATTCAATTACAATAATTCTGACCAATCTTTCATAAATGAATTATGGGATTGGCAAGTGCCACTTTAAGCACTGAGCCTTGTATTGGAAAATGCGGGCAATACAGAGTCTGTATGGCCCGCCGAAAATAGCCTTCACATAGGCCTGATATATGATTGATGATCCTAGATGAAGGCATTCAAAAAAACTAATTCCGCTGGTGGTTTAACCACATTCCGAAGGCGACAGTGTGGCTATTTTCAATAGGCTTACTGACATGAAAATGATCGGCACATTGTGTGTGTGTGTGTTACTTAAATAGTAAGTAAAATATCAATCAAATAAAAGAAATACGCAAAAATACTTTCATAAGTATCGAAGTCTATTCGTTACCTAAGCATTAGTTGAGTTTTTAAAAGATTTAAAGCTTTGGAACGGCACCAAGTTGATTCGAGAAGTGATGTTCCTGCAGCAACCAACTGAAACCAATCGGTGCAGCATAGCAAGATTGGCGTGCATGTCAACGCAGGAAGGGCGGTAAAATATCAATCAAATGAAATAATGAACTCAAATCCTTTCATGATAGTCAAACCCTAAACCTATTGTCACAATAAAATAAAGGAAGGAATATTCACTCCAGTCAACTTACATTTTATTCATCGCTAGGCCTATATGGTAAATCACCACAGATTAGAAAATTTACACGGGTGCATGGTCACGTGAAAACGTGCTGTCATCTGTAGGCTAGCAGACCGCGCAATGTTTATGGGAAGTTGGAGGGGCCACAGAGTCACCAAGGGGATCGACATTTAGGCTATTTTTCATTGATTTTTACCGTTTTTTCACAAACAATGGCGAAAAATGACACAAAACACAAAAGTGCCTTCGGCAGATATCAGAGGTGCATATTGCCCTTGGGCTATGCGATTTCAGCTCATGCGCGTACACACACTCACTGAAATCGCTATGCCGTCAGGCAATATGTTCCTCTGATATCCACCTCAGGCACTTTTGTCTATATATACCGTATATATACCCGTGTATAAGCCGGACCCCGTTTATAAGCCCACCCCGTTTATAAGCCGATAATATAATAACGTTAATATAAGCCAGGCCCCGTTTATAAGCCGGGTGCCTGTATAGATGCTGAATAGATTGACCAGAACAAGCACTTAGTGGACGATGAATAATATTTTAAATAATAGAAATCAGTTGTCGGTGATTCATTGTGAATTTAGGTACTGTTTTTTTCCGTTCAATTGAAGTTTAAAGCATGGAAACAAAAGCACTTAATGAACTTCATAATAAAATGAGTTTCAGCTAAATCTACTGGTTTTCTGTTATAGAAATATAAGCTGGGCCCCGAATATAAGCCCACCCCGAATATAAGCCGGGTCAAATCACCATTTGAAATTAATATAAGCCGGGGCTTATACACGGGTATATACGGTACATATAATATATATATAGATTGGTATGGTTACTTGTAACGTAGTAATAGTAGGATTAGTACATTACCAACGGTTGTCATGCAGACACAAGTTTGGTGACGCAAGTTTGCCAGAGTGTGTGCTTTCTTCCTCGATCATTTCACCTGTGTCTAGTTATGTTCCTCTTGTATTATAATTTTAATTAAGCACATTTTACATGCAAAATTAGGTCTGTGCGTCAACTCGCCTTCCAATAAGTGCTAATTATTGGTCTTCACATGCAACCTATGCTTTAATTAATAGTATGAGTCTCCTACGGTACCTCACCTGAATCCTGATCAAGCACATGTGCGTGTGCACCTGTTGCTGTCATCATATCAGCTGTTGGAGCACAGTGAAACAAACACACCCATAATGAAGATTATTATACACACATTCACTACCGAGGCCCCGACAGCCGCTCATTACTTGTAACACGGTAATGGACTAGTACATTACCGGTGCATTGTCATGGCGATGCAAGTTTGGTGGCGCAAGGTTGCCAACACTAGTTTGCTGATGCAAGTTTTCAAATTGTTTTCAAATGATACTAGTAAATACCCGTGCTTTGCCCACATCTTCCCACTCTCCTTGTTCCCTCTCCAACCATCTTTCTCTTTCAAGTTGTCTCTGTAAGGCAAAAAAAAATAGGTGTGTTTCCGATTTACCCCCCCCCCCTACCTAGAAAAACCTTACCCTACCTAAATTTTTTTTTACCATACCTGATTTTTTCCCCATCATATCTTACTTTTTTTTTGATTTTTTGACAAAAAAAGCTTATAAAAGCAGGAAAACGGGTTTGTCAAAAGGCACATTTCCCATGTTCAAAACAACTATTGTTATGAAAAAGACATTTTATTCAGTTCCTGGGAGGTGGTTTCCAAACAAAAAAAATTAACAAAATAAAAAAGGTAACAACCCCCCAACCTAGTTTTCAGCCAGATAAATCGGAAACACACCTATTTTTTTTTTGGCCTAAGTTAGTATCTGTATCAACATTCATACCTCAAATGGAAGCCTGTTAAAATGAAATGTGAGATAAACAAAATATCCCTGAATTTAGATAAGTCAAAGATCCAAACGGTTTTTCCCCGCCCGCGCTCAGATCAAGGTGAGTAGTCCAGAACCAAGCTCTGTGACCCCAGCACCTTGTAAAATCTAGATCTAAAGTTGTAAGATTTATTTTAGTTAGTCTAATTCAGACATACATCTACCACGCCTCCTACTGACTAAGGCTAATTAACTTTCTTCCCGCCACAACACTCATGGATCGCTTGTCCAAAGGTACAAGTGATGTCTAGGTCTGATCGTTATCTCAAGGTTGATCATGTGGGAAGGGAGGGAAAGGACTGACCGGAAGGTCAGGGGATGGGGTATTGATTAGGAGCGGGAAGGAGAGGGGAGGGGAGATAACCACATGACAAGGGTTTGGTCAGGTGTGGCAGTGGTCACTCTGACCCTTTTTTTGATATTTTCTGTTCATTGTTATCCTGTGGCTGATTGGATCTCTTATCTAACCCGGTATACGATATAATTAATTGGTTCAGCCATACAAACAGGACGTTTGTCACACTCTTAGTAAATGCCTATAATATGTATGTAATACATGTATTTACTGTACAAAACTACCTTGAACAGCGGACATCGATAATACATTCCACTCACTTCTCTCCTCATCCTGTACTAATTACTCACTTATGAGGCATGTAACGTTGCTTTTCATTTGCTTTATTTTGCTCAAATAATTATCACTTTATTTCTACCATAAGGGTCTACACTCAATAATCTCCCATCCAGTGGGAGGGGGGGATATATTAAAAAGTCAGAAACACCCTGGCAATTACTGGCATTTTTTTTTTTTTTTTTTTTTTAAAGAAATTTTATTGGATCTTTTTTCATACACCTTCTAATTGCTGTAAAAATACTTCCCAGCCATTTCCTCTGTTTTTTCAGGCTTTGTCAAACAAGTTGTACATCACATATCATTATGAAAAACGCTCTTAAATCCATTTTCATTAACACGCCCATATCTCGACATAACAGTCTTTTAACGCCCTTAATTTCTCTTAAAAACACAAAGAAGCACACATTGTTATCGTGAAACAACCTTATATGTATTTCATACATATGTATGAGCATGTATTATATATTATATGTATGTCTGTGTACATATACTATATATATATATGCATAATATCTATTCTTGATTTCCTACAGGAAATCAAATTGTACGACAAAATTTAGGTAACCTAAGGCCAAAAAAAAAAATAGGTGTGTTTCCGATTTACCCCCCCTACCTAGAAAAACCTTACCCTACCTAAAATATTTTTTACCAAACCTGATTTTTTCACCATCATATCTTAGTTTTTTTGGATTTTTTGACAAAAAAAGCTTATAAAAGCAGGAAAACGGGTTTTCCTAACCCTAAACGGTCAAAAAGCACATTTTCCATGTTCAAAACAACTATTGTTATGAAAAAGTCATTTTTCTCAGTTCCTGGGAGGTGGTTTCCAAACAAAAAAAATTAACAAAAAAAAAAAAATTACCACCCCCCCCTACCTAGTTTTCAGCCAGATAAATCGGAAACACACCTATTTTTTTTTTGGCCTAAATGAAGCCTGACTTTGTCAAGCCAAACCCTGTTTCATGAAATAGGGAATTTCACAGAATAAAATAACAAAACCACAGTATATCTGCTAACTTTTAATTACTATTAGCGGAGGTGAAACTAACCAAACCAAACCAAACCAAACTTAGCATATGTTTGCACTGGGGAGCGATTGAGTGGGGATGGGGAAACAGGAAAGAGAGGGAGAGAGTGGGGTGGAGAACGAGGATGAGGGACAGACAGAAAGGGAGTGTGAGGGAGAGAGGGGAGGGAAGAAGATCTAGGGAATGAGGGGGAGAGAGAGGGAGGGAAACGGAGAGGGAAAGGAGAGAGGGAGGGAGAGCTTGAGGGGGAAAGAGAGGATAAGTATCATACCAAATGTGATGTGTTTTAGGGAAATGAGTCATAAGTCGCAAAAAATGGATTGTGAGATACCATTATATTTGAAAAGAGGAGATCGAGGGGATTCCAATGATAGTAAACACTGGGACACTTAATATGTATTTCTATATTTTAAGTTTGATATTTCTATTTTTGAAAAATAAAGTTTGCAATGTTTCTGGGTGGGTAATTACCAGTAAATTAACTAACATCATCAAAATGAAGGCCTTCAAAACACAAGGATATATTTAATACTATGTCCTGAAATATGACACATATGTTTATATGAGTGTGCTAGACCCTTGAGAAATCAGAACATTTCAATAAAGGAATCTTTCCAAAAAGCCACTTTGATAAATATCAATTTTGCGACTTGTGACTCATTTTCTTAAAACACATCACAAATGTAATTCTGCATTAAATAATAATGATAGGAAAGCACTTCACCTGGCTGAAAAAGTTGGTTGAGAATATTGGTAAGAAAGTAGCAAATAAATTAGGTATTAATAAATTTGTTTTGTGAGCTGTATTAGTTATCTGATTAAGATGAAATTAGAAATTATACTGAATGAGTATGTGAGAACAACTCTACTTCATAATTATATAGTACATCAGCAAATGGTTCCAAACTTGGCAGTCTAATCAACTGATATCTGAGGTAATTAACATTATTTTGATGATTCTGAGTAGGTCCAGGGGTCAAATGTTGTCCAAATGGTGGAAATGGCCAATTATTATTATTATTTATACTATCCTATTTAAGTATCATGTCCATAATCCATGAGGTACCATTACCAAGGAATTTATTGCAGTAATTATGGTAGTATGTGAAGGCTCAGGTAGCACCTTCACCTAATTCCATATCAAAGATAGACAAACCTTCATATAACACAGGTCATGTCTTTGAAATGTGAAGTACTATAGAAATGACTCAACAAATTCTTCAAATGTTCAGACTTTCATGAGAAAATTATTGAAAATTCCCAAAGTACTTCTGTCTTGTTCATTTGAATTTATAAATGAAGATGCCACTTTCACAAGATCAAGGCGATCCATGTAATCTTCCATTGCATTGCATAGAACAGCATTTCTCAGTAAAATGTACAATTCTCTTCCCCATGTATACTTCACCAATCTCCCCAAATAACCCAAATTTAAGACGAAAGATTTATTGAATGAATACAATACAGAATACACTCAGATGTTATCATTATTCATCATTTTTCACTCTAATTCAGCAGAACGTGGGGGATGTGTAGAACTGTAGATTGTGCATTTTCTGAAAATCTGACCCATATACATCTGCCACGATTCTGGCCTGCCTAGCTCTCAGCACTATAGTAAGACAAACATGTGACTGAAATGACGAGCTCTGATTGGATAATAAAACAGAGACTACACAAGTCTTATGTTCTGTTTCTCCTAAATCTTCACTTTTCTACAAGTCCTTCACATGGAAACTTCTCATCAAAACTTATAATATATAGTGTATTGCTGACTTTCAAACTATAAGTGGATATATTTACAGACCAAAGGAGGATGACTATTGACATGGATAAAGCTTTCCTCGCTATTTACATTGTCAGGGCAATAATTGGCTTCAGTGCAGTTCTCCTGAATTCCATGACTTTGATTAGCATCAAAAGATTCAGTTTTCTGAGGACACGTTCTAATATTCTGATCAGTAGCTTGGCAGTAGGAGACTTACTTCATGGGGCATTCTCATTTATATTTCTACCATTAAGAGAATACCTCGGCCACAACCATGCTTTAGCCTCTGTACCTCTCTGCTTCCTCAGTAAGTGTACAGGGGGATTACTTGTACTAATGCAACTTGCCACATTTTCGGCAATTGCGATTGAGAGGTTTGTGTCTTTGAAGGCGGCAGTGGGTCAATGGAGAAAGTGGGCAATTTCTAGGTATGTTATTTCTGTGGTGATTTGTTTCATGATTGGAGCTTTGCAAGTCATTTTAATAATTATATTTCGAAAATCCCCAACTGCCTTGGATGAATGCATTCTGAGGAATTATACCAAGCCTATCGTTACTTATTATGCTGTTGTTGTGTTCCTTTCCACTTCAAGTGTCACCTTGATATTCTACATTCTAATTGGCTTAATGTACAAGAAAAGAAATACTCAACTTGCTGGTACTATACCAACTAGTTCACAACTGATGAAAAGAAAGCAAGAGTTTAATCTGGCTAAAATGCTGGGAAGGGTGGTTGGATTCTTCTTCTTGATGTACTTACCACTGTCATTGTTTATCAGTATCACAGACAATGACTCCCCAGTGTTTCTCATTGTGTTGTATAGAGTGGCGACCATTTTGTTTGAGTTGACATTCATGGTTAATCCTCTGATTTATGTTTGGACTAGTAAAGCTTTCCGCAAGGCATTTGCTCTGCTGACTAAAGATTGTTTGTCCTGGAGGAGAGCAGTGAGTCCAGATACTGGCAGTTGAAAGATTAACTTTGCAAGAAGGAGTGATTCTGATTCTAGCTTCCCGCTCAAACATGAGTGTGCTAGCCACCACTTAGGACGTTACGAGAATCAATAGGTGGGTCAGATTTTCAAAAAAACCCAAACAATTCACCTTCGCCAATCCTCTCAAATAACCCAAATTCCAGACGAAATAAAGTTCAAAATACAGTTCAACCTAACCAAACAGATTGTCAGAATCAATGCAATGCTGAATATACTGGAGTTTGTCTAGTATTGGCCAAATTGTGGCCTAATTGAGCAGAATTGACTAAATGTTTAGAGCTGCCAATTGTACATTTTCTGAAAATCTGACCCAGATAGGCAACATAGGCTGAAAATAAGAAGTCGGATTATTCCTCAGAAAAGGACTAAAGGATTGTGTGGAATTACTGTGTTGTTGTGGACAAAATTACAGTTCTTTGTTAGAACTTTATTTTGCCGCTACCAAATTCTCCCTAATAATTGATATGTTCCAGGAAAATGAGTCATAATTCGCAAAATTGATATTTTTCAAAGTGTTTTATTCACAAGATCTCTTTATTGAAATGTTCTGATATTTAGAGGGTTTGGCTCTCTGAGACATATGAATCCATGTGACAAATTTCGGGACATTTTATTAAATATATCCTTGCGTTTTGAAGACTGCGATTTGTATTGAGTATATTTAGTTACTTTACTGATAATTACCCATCCAGAAACATTGCAAACTATTTTTTCCAAAAAATAAAATATCAAGCATAAGATATAGAAATACTTCTTAAATGTCCTAGTGTTTACTATCATTGGAATCAGCTTGATCTCCTCTTTTTGAATATGGTGATATCTCAAAATCCATATTCTGCGACTTATGACTCATAAATGTGTTTCAGGAAAATGAGTCATAAGTCGCAAAATTGATATTTTTCAAAGCGTTTTTTCCACAAGATCATATTATTGGAATCTTCTGATCTTTGGGGAGTATGTCACCTATGGTTATGCCAATCGATGTGTCAAATTTCAGGACGATCTATCTAATATATCCTTTGGTTTCAAAGGTCCTCATATGGACTACATTTAGTTACTTTACTGTTTAGTGACCCCTAGAAATATTGGAAATTTTTTTTTTTAAACGAAAATATCATACTTAAAATCTGGAAATACTTACTATTTTATCAGAGTGTTTACTATCATTGGAATTGGCTTGATCTCATCTTTTCAAATATAATAGTATCTCAAAAGTTATTTTTTGCGACTTATGACTCATTTTCCTGAAATACATCACAAATTAGCATTTTTAAATATCTCGCACAGAGGTGACTGGGAAAGGTGGAAAATCCTTTTTGAGGACTTATTGTTGGTTTGTGTTTGTTATTTCCTATACAAAAACAAAAAACTAGTGTATAATACTGTTGGTATTTTGCTATGAAAATTGATTTGTGACTTGAAAAGGTTTCACTATATATATGTTTAAAGCTGTCGTAGTGGATTTAAGCCCATGATTCGTAATGAAAGCTGACCTTTGTTTAGAGGTAATTCATAAAGGAAATGTAAAATGTTGTCATGTTCATGCTGGAATAAAGACCCGGTGTAGGGGGAAAAAGACCAGATTGAACAATACCAACATAATCAATGATATATACTAATTCCAAGATTAGTCAAAAATCCAATGATATTAAATCTTATTTCTATTCTAGGCAAAAATGGGACATGGCCCTGGTTTTAAATTCATCAAAATACTCTACCCTTTTCAGATCTTGTGGCAGTTCATTCGATATAATAGGGCAGATATTATTTAATAGTGATTTTTAAAATTTTATTCAACCTGGTAAAACTCAAACAGATAGTGTTACTTCTTATGGTCGGCAAAAGTAGGCTGGTCCCATTTGTAGCATTATATGTGATGTGTTTTAAGAAAATGAGTCACAAGTCGCAAAATAGATTTTTTCAAAATGACCTTTTGCAAAAGATTCCTTTATTGAAATGTTCTAATTCCTCGAGGTTCTAGCACACATAGTCATATGAACCTATGTGCCAAATTTCAGGACATAGTATTAAATATATCCTTGCGTTTTGAAGGCCTTCATATTGATGATGTTTAGTTACTTCACTGGTAATTACGCATCCAGGAACATTGCAAATTTTATTTTTCAAAAATAAAAATATCAAACTTAAAAATATAGAAATACATATTAAGTGTCTCAGTCTTTACTATCATTGGAATCACCATGATCTCATCTATTCAAATAATTATGATGATATCTCAAAATACATTTTATCTTAATTTGATTGAGAGTATAGTTTTACTTTGTATGTGTTCAGCTAAAATTGTGCTACTCTGTATTTGAAACTGAATGATTCCTGAGCTGAAGAAGGTGAAATCTAAGTACATGAAGATTGCTCTGTATGACGTCACAATGGACTGACTAAAATGAGCTTCTCTAACTCACACTTAAGGGTCAGATTTTCAGAAAATGTACAATTGGCAGCTTAACATAATTAATAATTTCGCCGAAATTCTGCTTAAACAATGATACATTTCGGGGATATTTGAGTATATTTGGTATCACATTGATTTAAAGTATCAGTTCTGTTATGTTAAACTCCATTTTGAAGCTCATTTTTGTCTTAAATGTTGATTATTGGAGAGGATTGGTGAAAGCGAATTGTACATTTTCCGAAAATCTGACCCTAAAGCAGTGATATTTACTGAGGGAACATTTATAAAATGAAATTGTTCAATGATGTAGTTATGTATAATACTCCGTATAAACAAGGACTCCTGTAGTTTCTGTATATGTTCTTTATTGTAGCTAGATGTTGATGGGGCTTTATCTCTACGCGTTTCTGTCTAGTGGTGACCTTCTTCAGGGGAAATTGTTCAATGATGTTGAAATTCTGCTTTAGAGTACTGTTAGTAGAAAATAGACAAAAATGACTAACAATGAGGAGAGCCATGAATAGAAAAGGTGATGCGAATAGGTGATGGACATCAGCATGAAAGAAAAAATTAATTCTCTAATGAAGCTGAAACGTTACTGGCTGAAGCATGTAATGGTATGTTATTGCTCCCAAATAAAAACAACTTCAAAAACTGAACATGAATTGGATTTTATTGAGGTAAATTCTTATTTCCAATGTAGTTTTAAAATTGGTCAAATAAGTCAGGTGCCAATATAATCCACCCCAGGATGCACTGAAGTAGGCATGCGCAGTGAGACATGCATGCAGGTCCCCTATTGTGCATAAAGTCACTTGTAGTTCAAAGATGGCTACCACCCTGACGCTCCCGACTCCTGGTGGCAACAAGTGAAAATGTCTGCTTGACACTTAATCCACTCGCTCAGTTCTCACTTTTTTTCCTCAGATCCTGAGTTAGCCCCTGGAAGCCCCCTAGTTAATCTTGTATTGCAGGTGCTACTGGGTTACTCGGTACTGGCATCGTTCATAGTGTTGGTAGTGTTTGCAGTGGTGATGTTGTGTCTTGTGTTCTCTTTACCAGCTAACCACGATGGCCAGACTGTAGACTGATTGATACATTATTGTAGTCCAAATAATGTGCATTTGAATGTAACTTTTGCTAGTGTATTTTTTTACAAGTATATTTATTCAGGTAGATATACAGTTACACTCAAGTACATGTGTTTTTTGTTGTGTCCTGAAAAAAAGCTAAATATATGATTATATTGTAGTAAATACAAAGAAATCATGGAAGTTTTCCCTTTTTAATGTTTGACTAAATTTAGTTCTTTTATAAAGAAATACTTATTTATAATTTAGTCTTAAATTATGTTTTTATTTTTGTATTTAAAGTTAATTACAGTGGTAAAAAAGGATGATATAGTAAAGGCTCCTGACTAGTCAAATAATATATGAGATGTGTTTCAGGAAAATGAGTCATAAGTCGCAAAAGTTATATTTTTCAAAGTGTTTATTTTACATGATTGCTTTATTGGAATTTTCTGATTTTTGGAGTGTTTATCACTTGTTGTTGTATCAATCGATGTATCAAATTTCAGGACATTATACATAATATATCGTTTCGTTTTAAAGGTCCACATATGGAGTATATTCAGTTACTTAACTGGTTATTGCCTCCCAGAAATATGACACATTTTTTTTCAAAAATAGAAATATCAAACTTAAAATCTAGAAATACTTATTAGATTATTAGACTATCATTGGAATCGGCTTGATCTCATCTTTTCAAATGTGGTGATAACTCAAAATCCATATTTTGCGACTTATGACTCATTTTCCTAAAACGGATCACATATTTCTTGTGGTAGCGAGTAGTGAGTGGGGGGTCGGTTTCATTATACTTTTTAACATAAAGTCTTACAGAAATAAGTGCCTTTGGATCTAGATGAAGCGCGACCATCTGCTTTTCCCCTAGAAAAAGGCAGAATGACTTCTCTTTTCAATTGAAGCTGTCACAAACACCCCTCAGTGTCTTCACCTTTAACTATGTAGCACTCTCTATTCTCGAACTTTTCTCAACACCTTCCCGGTGAAATCATTTCTAATCACTGAAAATAGTCTAGATGGCCACTTTACTACACTTTACCTAAGTATGATTTCTCAAACTGTTCTCTGCAGTAACACAGTCAGTTGTAACTCATCGACCCCATCACTAATTTATGAGATTATTTTTTAAACAATCACAACTACAAATCACAACAGGAAACAAAATTACCCACAGGAAAAATAAATTCTTGCGGCTATACTACTGGATGATCAATATTGTATAGGGAGTAATCTATATTTATCTGGGTATCAAAATGTAAGCTTTTCTTTTATCATTTGATGATGTGGACTGATTGTATATATTACGTATTAATGTGGGGGGAAAATGTGAGAAAAAAGGTGAATAATGGTGTAAATTGTTTTCCTCAAGTGAATGTTTATTGGGGTTCTCGTTATATAGCCATTAAAATGAAATAAAATGACCTTCTGTCAGAAATATGATAATGGAGTAATGTAATGTTAAAATAATATTTAAAATGTTTTTTTTTTATTAATCCTTAATGTATCAATTTTATGACGAATGAGACATATCACATTGTGAAACTTCAGTCAATAAAATTTTATCAAATACAAAATATTAACAAGCATTATTTTATCTTCATGTGTGGATCTTCTCATGTTTACAACATACATGTATGATCGGATTCATTAGTCTACATCTAAAATATAAAGCACCAGAAGGGTGTTTTTGTCACACATGTTCTGGGAATCTGTGATCTCCCCAGCTGTCTTTTTGGTCTCTACAGGTCCGTTGACCCTGATTGGAGGACATAATATGAGGTCTGTGAAGGTATCTGGGGTTTTGTGATTTTGAAGCGTTTTTTAAATTGGGATATTCACACACTATTCATAGCTTGGGAAGCAAGTATGGTCAAACCAATGATCACGATACGCAGAGGCAATGATCAATGAGCCCTTGAGCCAATTGATCATGTGACCCAGAGATGCAAGGGGAGGGTATGTATGAGAGAGGGGAGGGGGTGAGGGGAGGGGGAGGAAGAGAATGAAAGAAGCACAAGGAGAGGGTGGGGGAAATCAGATAGGGAGAGGGAGAAGCGGATACAGAGAAGAGGGGGAGAGAGAAGACGGCAGGGGAGAGGAGAGGGGTGGTGTAGGGACAGGGAGAGAGAGAGAGGAGGAGAGGCATGGGGAGAAAAGGAGGAGAGGCATGGGGAGAGGAGGAGGGGAGAGAGAGTGAGAGGAAGAGGGTGACCTTCTGGGGGATCGGTACTTTGCTAGTATATTATGAATATATTTAATAAGGGTAGTGGGGGAAAGAACTAATTTCTGAATCAAAGGTATAGGGTGGATAACATTGCTCCGAGTTAAATAAGAATATAGACAAAATACATTTGCAATTCCAGTTTTTATTCCTGAGCTCCTTTGTTGAGGTTGGGATCCTTGTTCCCAACCTGACCATACGAAGCTCTGACAGGGACCTTATGAAATAATTAGCAGATACATCAAGGTATTTGTAACATAAATCAGGAATATATAAATACATATTATGAGTAAATAAGTACAAACTTCATCATTAATTAGAGTAACATTTAACATTAGAGATGGTTGAAGCCTGGAAGCTTTAACATAAACCAATAATTAGTTGTTAATAATAAACTAACATAGTCAGGGAATATCAGCAGTCATGGAGATGTAGATCCTAGTACTAGTGGCGGCTGGAGATAAAAGATAAAAGTCAACACATACCAGCCACTGCCAATCCATAATTACTGTTTTTCTGTTTTTATTGTGACCGGCAAACAGATTTTCAGGTCTAAACTAACGATTTGTTTCACCGCAGAGTTATAGTCTTTGGGAAACAAAAACTTCTGATATTTTCTTGTCACAAATTTGTACATCGACTACTCTCTACTTGTATTATGAGATGTGTTTCAGGAAAATGAGTCATAAGTCGCAAAAGTTATATTTTTCAAAGTGTTTATTTTACAAGATTGCTTCATTGGAATTTTCCGATTTTTGGAGTGTTTATCACTTATTGTTGTATCAATCGATGTATCAAATCTCAGGACATTATACATAATATATCGTTTCGTTTTAAAGGTCCACATATGGAGTATATTCAGTTACTTAACTGGTTATTGCCTCCCAGAAATATTACTTTTTTTTCAAAAATAGAAATATCAAACTTAAAATCTAGAAATACTGATTAGATTATTAGACTGTTTACTATCATTAGAATCGGCTTGATCTCATCTTTTCAAATATGGTGATAACTCAAAATCCATATTTTGCGATTTATGACTCATTTTCCTAAAACGGATCACTTATATAAAAGAGGTTATCTTTTTAGCTTCTCAACACATTCTGAGATATCTTCTATTAGAGAAGACCATGATTACTGTTACAAGTCAAATCAGGTGAAATATCTTACTTCTTTTTTTTTTTTTTTTTTAAAGACTTTATTTCGACAGCTTCTCCAATGAGTTTACATGAGAACAAGTTTCTGATGCATGAAAACAAGGTTTTCGACTTGCTGCTGAGGTGCGAGCTATAACTATGATGTGTAAATTTCTAAGGCTAACTTTAAATGATAAAAAAAAGAAAAAAAAATTACGAGGGGAGAGAGAGTGAGAGGAAGAGGGTGACCTTCTGGGGGACGGGTAGTTTGCTAGTATATTATGAATAAATTTAATGAGGGTAGTGGGGGAAAGAACTAATTTCTGAATCAAAGGTATAGGGTGGATAACATTGCTTCTATAGTGACAGTTAGTCCTGGAACCAATACTAGTCAATATACATGATCATAACTACTGGCAATGTAAACAATGCCCAGTCTGGTCAATGGCAGATCTGTGATGACACCCACAAATCCATAATGGGGATCCTCATCAGCTGGAGTTGAGATCAATTATCAGCCCCAATGCCTGTTAATAATTGCCATGACAACATTGAGATACTTTAGGAAAAAGTACACAGTGGGTAGCCTGGTAAATAGACCACATGGTGCCATGGAGAGACCTGTATATATGGGTCAGATTTTCAGAAAATGTAAAATTGGCAGCTGTATAGATTTAGTAAATTCTGCAAAATTAGGCTGCAATTTGGTCAATACTAGGTAAATTCGAGAATATTCAGCATTGCATTGATTTTAGCAATCTGTTTGGTTAGGTTGAACTGTCTTTTGAACTTTTTCATCTGAAATTTGGGTCATTTGAGAGGATGGGCGAAGTTGGATTGTACATTTTTCTGAAAATCTGACCGATATACTCCAGGGTGGCAAGCCTCAGCCAGACTCCTCCTACTCCTAGCTATATAGCAACTCTACACTGAAGATCTCCTGATGATCCTCCTGCTCATCACACTCTCAGTTGTCAGCCTCTCCTGTGGTGAGTAAACCAGTCCACCTCTCCACTCTCCAAATCTATAGTCTGAAGTTGGGTACCAAAATGAGTGGACCATCATCACCCAGTGTCTGTCCTTGGAAATCCAGCCAAACTGTTGGAATAGGAATGATTATCACAGTCGCTCTGTTGAATGTCCTAGTGTTGTACCAAATGAACAGCGGATATACAAAACAAACTCTTGTTGGCATCCTTCAGTCCCAAAATGGTGATGTTCTGTTGTCAAAACTATGTAGTGCAAACAATTCACTGAAGTTGGTTAACAGAGGATTAAACGTTAAAAAGGGGAAAAACAGTTCAAGATTTAAGGAAAGTTTTTATGATGGGGAAAGTAGGACAACTACAAAAGTGAAGCTTTCCCTTCAAACATTCAAAGAGAGTTGTGACCGCCAAATTATTAACAAATCAGTTAATACTGATGTGCCCCGCTGGCAACAAATGGTACAATTCTGTCACTACTCCGAGAGATCAACATTCAACACAGTCATCGCATTACAAATTAGAATATAGACACTAGATAGGGCAAAGTGGACCATGGCTGAATTAAAACAGTGGATGCACTATGTATTTTGGTTGGGGGTCGAGCATATCTATCTATGTGATCATTATCAGGTTTCAATAGAGAAATTATTGGATTCCAAATTAAAAAGATACATTGATGCAGGCTTGGTGACATACATTGAGTGGAACAAAGTCAGGAATTCCATGACGGCCCAGGTTCAATGTTATCAATATATCATTGACAAGTATAAAGATGTTACATTATGGCACCTCGCTATTGACATGGATGAATACCCTTTCCTGCCTGGTGACCAAAAGGAAGGTTCTCTATCAAGGTATTTTCAAGAAATTGATTATCTTATTTCTGAAGTGTCCATGCTTAATTATCTCATGTTGGGAGATAGAGACAGTACAAAAAATATGACGATTGAACGCATTACACGCATGACACCAAAACCAGCTAATCATTTGGATAAACCAATTTATAGACATACTAGAGTCATGTCAAGGTTACATCATAATAATGTGATACATGGGAATCGACTGGAAGCATCAGACAATGAAATACAAATGTTGCATTATTGGGGATCTCGCCTCACAAACTTTGTTCCTGATGCACACAAGGTAAAACAGATGACAGTTGAGTATCCTCTACTGAAGCAATCTCTTGTTGGTACTATTCGCTCCTCATTGCTACATTTTGGAGAGTTGGATGCCTTCAATTCCACCACTGGTCCCTAACCTGTGCATCTCATTCTATCTAACTTGATTGTTGGAATTGAGGATTTACATGTCTCACTGCGCATGTCTATCTTGGATTGATTTGGCTCAGATGGGACATACAAATATTTAGCATCACAAATATTTAACATTTTGTTCTTGAAAAATATGAGGATGTTTTCATCAATTACATAGTATTATGGAATGTTACGTAAATGCATTGGTCCCCCTATTCTGTAGCCTATGCTAATTACATCATGGCAATATGTCTTTGATGGCGATGTGTGGAAGAAGGACTCCTGATTAATCTTCCACCTAATAAAAACAACAGCTGGATCATCACATTCAACCCTTCCCTCAACCCCAAGTAGGGGGAAGTTGGGTGACAGCACCACTTATCTTATCATTAAACTTCTCACATAAGTGGTCAGGCATGCCACGGGGAGTGAGGATGGCATCAAACCATGCCAGAACCATGGGCTTATGTATGTATATTAATATAAAATGTAATGAGAGCAGTGTCTAGGAGGCTGTATACGATGCCCACAAGTTTTTACTGACCTGAGTATCTCTCGAGAGGCCGCTAGGCCTCGAGAGAAATACTCAGGTCGGTAAATATATCATGATCTAATGTTTAGAAAAGAAGTCAGAAACAAATTCTTTGTTTACCTTGTTCATACAAGGATCCGCCATATTGAGTGACAACTCTCGAAGCATGTGACATACGAATGGGCATGACGTCATGTGCAGCGCAATGTCACGGTTCATTTTTTCTAGGGGGAGTAATGCAAAAACAATGCCCCTGTTTTGAGGCGTAAATTACACAATCCACCTTGTGTGGAGGAGGTGTTTAGAAATAAGATGTGTTTAATGAATGAATATAAATCATTTAAGTATTATTTCACCATAGAATATTAACAAAATTTACTGTTGTATCAGATTAAATTTCACCTGGTTCTCCCCTAGCTAGTACAGTCCATCGGGCATTGACCAATAGGAAACCTCTAAATGAATACACCTAAATTCACGCGTGGTGCATCTGCGAAGATATACGATGGTCGGATTTCACTCTGTTCCAGGGAATACAACCCCTGATCATGATATAAAGTTTATTTCCTAAAAACAGTACATGATGAAAGATATACGATAAGTTACACCGGAAATGGGTCCTCCCTTTTCGGTGGCAGCCATAGCTCTTCCAGATGGTCCCTTAGACTAGAGTTTTAATTTACATTTTATAGATATAGTGGTATAAAGTGACTAGTTACCTACTCTATTGCAAAGGGATGCACTAGCTATAACTTTATCAAGGTGGGACCTGTACTACGGGTTTCCTTGTGTAAAAGTTTTGTGGACATTGTCCTTGTTTAATTTGGGTTATATTTGTTAGGTTTGGTGGATACAAAGATAAAAGAAAGATGGACCGTGTGTTTGCATAGGTAATCTATCCCATTTTCAGGTTCTGCTAGGTCCTGGCATTCTTGTGAATACTGCGTCGACTGCTGTTTTTCATACATCCTTTCAGATTATTTTGTGGACTAGATGGTCTAGATGTGTGTGGGGTAGCATTCTGGCGAACAGTGGCCCCAGTTCATGGGTACATCTTTCACATTTGTATAAACATATATATTTTTTGACTAGTTTTTGACTAGTTTAATTACCAAAACAACTGGCATTCTCTCCCGCTCCGACCAAAGTTGTTTTAGTATGGACTATAGCGGACAAGTGGGCAAGGTAGCAGGGCACAGCTGCCTGTGCAAATTAGGGATGCGCTGCTGGGGCAGTGACCATTGTTTTTTTTGTTTTTCGAACTAGGCATATGCCAGTGGAAATAAAGAATATATATGGCTTGGGCTATTAATGTTAATTATTATTAATAAACAGTACCCTGTGAGTCCCCAACAGGACTACACACATAGACCATAATTCATTGTTCTTGTGTTTATTAATTAGAGAATAACAATTAGTCATTGTACTAATATCAAATAAGTCTAAAGGATAAATCAGTTTGAATCAATGTAATCAAAATTGTATAATAATTATATATATATGGTTTACTGAATAAAAATTGTTATATAGATTGTGTAAATGATCTACAAAAACAAAATGCATGATTGTAAAGATGAAGTCTTGTTTTATGGAAATACATTTTATGGAAATACATGGCTATTGACGTTGGATCACTGTTAAATATTCTGTGCTGAACATGGTGATGTTTTGCTTAGGCTGCAATTCCACTGGCTTGCTCATTTGGTGCGCTCATAGCCTGCTCTTTTTATTTCCAAGCACAGATAGAGCGCAGTCAGAGCGTTCCAATAGAATTGGTTACTGTGCTTTCTATACGCTCTTAAAATGTTGGCGCTTCTTTTGGACGTTGCGCTCATATTTGTTGTGTTTGATATGGGCGCAACTACATGGCGCTTTTTATGCCTGTTTTAGTAGTGGTCCAAGAGCGCAGTAAGAGCGGACCAAGAGATTTGCCATTGATTTCATAAGGAAACAAGCGAACCAGTAGAATCGCCCTGTGCTTGTATTGTGCTAAAATTATTAGCGGATGAAGAGCGAATGACTAGCGCCCTATAAACAAGCGCAGCAAGTGCGAGCCATGAGCACATATATAAGTGAACCAGTGGAATCGGACCTTTAGTTTTAAAACTCGACACATGAAGAAGCCCAAGACCGGGCGAAAGCTTGTGTGAAAATAAAACCGATTAAATATCAACACTGGGTTTATTTCCATCCCAATAAGAACATCACTTATAAACCCAAACCGACATCCTTAGTATAATACGATCCCCCTCACCTTCGTTCAAGATCTAGTTTTAAAACTGACATACAATTCCCATAATTCTTTGTGAATCAAGATTCAAGATGGTAGACATAAATCGACACAAATCGAGCAAAGAAATTTTCCAGGGCTTTGCATACTACTGTTATAATGTTGGGTTTGATGTCCCTCCCCATTGGTTGGACACATGAGGTATCAACCAATCAGGGTTTACTCAAGCCTACCGGTGGTGAGCCCTGCACCCTGAATGTACTTCCTTTGAGTGAGTATTAAACAAGACTTGAACAGCAGCTGCTCTGAGTTACCCGTCTTTAAGGCTAGTCCCTATCCTTCTCCAACTACTCCCCCTAGATATCTACCATCATGATCCCCAATTATATAAATTCTACCTACACATGGGATGTGTCATCAAACTATGGGTTAGATAGCTTAAAGGTATATGAGGGTGTTCAATGAACTTTCAGGGTTTATTCTGCCTCTTTTATTTTCCCTGGTATATCAAGAAACAGTTGAAAATGTCACAATTTTGACGGTCACGATATGCGACGGAATTTTCCGAAATGTTATGGATTGTGATAACGCTGACAGGGGAAAACTTTTTTAAGCTACAATGTGATCGTGTACATAGAATGTGCCAGTTTCTCTGAAACTACATTTATCGGTATTAAATACATGGGTAATTCTCCTAATCGAGCATCAAATGTTTCATTTTCCAACCTAGGGTGTCTACAACCTGTATTTGGGATGATCACACATGATTATAACCATTTTATTTAAATTTCTTGGCCAAAATGAGGCTGTAGGAAGCCTACTTTCAAAGTTCTTATGCCAGAATCTTTGCCGCTATTGCAATAAAAGTGCTTTTTCAGGCTAGAACATAAGTAATAATTATGGAATCTGAATATAATACACAGGCGCATTTAAAAAATATATTACTTCTGCTGAAGAAAAATGGTTTCTACACATTCAATTCAGAGATTCTTTTATTTGCTGATAGTATTGCAAAACAGGTAGTTCAATGTCTGGTCACAGGGACAGGCCCCTGAGACCAGTTCTTCCAGAGAGTGCCTCCCAGAGATGCACCCATGTTCATCATTATGGTTAAAACAATATATAATTATTCTCTAATCTAAACTGGAATATTTGTGTAGCTTCGCGGTTACGTCATAATTATTAAAAATAAAGAGACACTTCAAACAGTGATTTTAGAGTAATAAATGTATATTTCTTTACAAAATCAAGTCAAACTTCTTGTTAAAACCAGGCCTTCTTTTGCCGGCCAACATCCATTTTCTAGCTTTGACTTTTCATTTAATTATTCTAGCCAAATTAATACGTAATTTATCTCATTCTGACCCTAAATTATTTGATTAATTGGGATTTGTAAGGCAAAATAATAGTTCTACCTATTTATTGTGCTTAGATATTTAAAGGCTTTCACCCTCTGTATCAAAGTACCCAGGCATTTTTGCTCTCCCTCATTTCTGCTTACAATTAGTATTTCCAAATATTCAATCTTTAGTTATTTTTACATTGTGTTCAGGTCCATTGCTTTCACACCATCTAACATAGTGATCTATCAGATTTTGACCATTTGCTGTCAAAGTAACAGAATCATCTGACGGTGTTACAACAACATCATCATTATGAATATAGTTTACCTGGAAATCCATGGTCTCAACATGTTTAAGAAATATGTTAAATAGCAATGGTCCCAACAAAGATCCTTGAGGGACCCTCTGTTGTCTCAGTCATCATTTTCTCATATTGGATGAACTGTTTCTATGGGGAAAAAAATCTTCCAATGAATTCAGAAGTATGGGACCTATGCAAATCTTCCGCAATTTATCCAAAAGCAAGGTATGTGATACAGAATTACAGGCCTTCCATCCGTGTTGAGAGTGTATATTGATCAAATGTCCTTGACATTCCCGTGCCTCGGTAACGCAATTTGTTTCTATTTACTATGTTAATTGAATAATGTATTTTGTACCACAAGGCAACGCATACAAAATTCTGTTTTGTCAGAAGTGCATTATTTGTATAATATTATCTAACTATTAATGTTAAATCTCTTCAGCCTAATAAACATTTTTCAAATCAAAAGGCATTTTGTACCCTGTCTACACAATCAAACAATAATTCCTGAAGATCATTCACAGCATCAGGTGTCAATATTCCCTTTCAAAATCTGTATTGTCTCTAAAAGAAAGAGGCTGTGCATAATTTAAGGATAATTTGTCTAATATCAGTATCTCCTAAGATGGTCTGTTGCCCAAGGTGTTCTTAACCTCATGTCCAAATTCCTGCTTCACATTGTAATTCGAGTTTAGCCAGGGAGGTATATTATAATTATAGGGAGTGGACTCAACGTTCAACTGTGTCGCACCCATCAACTGTTGCATGTGCTTGTGTATATTTGAGAGCTATGTTTTGCAGTTTGGGGGATTTAAAAAAGACCATTTCTTCATCTTTAACTTCTTCTATGACTTGATATTTCAGTCTAGAATTATTTGAATATGATTTAAATTGTATTTAGGGGTTTTAAGAACTATCTACTTCAGCAAATCACTTTTTGTGAGAGCCAACTATTTGTGTGTGTATTGGATGGTGTTAGGGAAGTGTTTATGATACTGACATGCATACTGGTGTTGGTGTGAGTCTATTTATATGCTGGATGGTGTTAGGGAAGTGTTTATAATAGTGACATGCATACTGGTGTTGGTGTGAGTCTATTTATATGCTGGATGGTGTTAGGGAAGTGTTTATGATACTGACATGCATACTGGTGTTGGTGTGAGTCAGTCTATTTATATGCTGGATGGTGTTAGGGAAGTGTTTATAATAGTGACATGCATACTAGTGTTGGTGTGAGTCAGTCTATTTATATGCTGGATGGTGTTAGGGAAGTGTTTATAATAGTGACATGCATACTGGTGTTGGTGTGAGTGAGTCTATTTATATGCTGGATGGTGTTAGGGAAGTGTTTATAATAGTGACATGCATACTGGTGTTGGTGTGAGTCTATTTATATGCTGGATGGTGTTAGGGAAGTGTTTATGATAGTGCCATGCATACTGGTGTTGGTGTGAGTCAGTCTATTTATATGCTGTTTGCAGCGCCACTGTATGCAGCAGGGGCAAAATTCATGGGGCATACATGGGTCAGATCGGCAGTAAATGTACAATTCACCTTCACTATTCCTCTCAAATAACCCACATTTAAGACAGAAATGAGCTTCAAAATACAGTTCCACATAGCAAAACAAATACTATAAATCAACGAAACACCAGATGTACTCAGATAACCCAGTATCTGCCAATTGTACATTTTCCAAAAATCTGACCCACATGAAAGCCTACAGCCAATGGGCCGTGTCCACTCACTATTAATATATACCTCCCTGGTTTAGCCCAAGATCTTTAACTAATTGGGTCACTCAGTTGTTGGGAAGGATGACCGAGAACGCACATACATGAAGCGGCTCTGTATGTGCTGGTGCAGGGCGTAGTGTGAGGGTGACATAGCAGGGCACCACATCACACCTGCACTTGTACATGTACTCCATGTATTCACTACCCTGTGCAGAGTACAGCTCACACTTGTGGGATCTCTTTAACCACCCGCTGCCACCGCCTGGTCCTGGCACGGGCTCCAGGATGGCTGTGGTGGTGGCTACTGCGATGTAGTCGCTGCTGAAGCCTGCTACCACGGGTACAGTGAAGGGGCTGGTGGTGTTAACTTGGGTCTTGTACTGCAGCTGTATCCTCCTGAGGCTGATGAATGCCTGGGTGATGTCGGTACAGTCGGCCGGGTTGTTGCTGTATACTGGTGGGATGTGGAGAGGAATGGGTTTGTACCACCCTGCTCTCACCATCTGTGTGCTCTCCTCTAGACCTGTAATGGGATATACAGAGTCACTTTAGTTGGAACTTGTTTACTGTCTAAAGCTTTTCAGGGTATTCAGGGTATCAGAAATTCAAGTACTGTAAGTAACCCATCCCATAGTCTCGCTAAAAAAAACCCCTAGTATGCCCCAAACTAGCTAGTAACCCAACATTAGCATGGCATGCACATGATTCCAGATCTTGATCTGATGTGTACCCCCAATTTTGTAACTATAGTCTGTACAAAAAGTAGTTGACATGGGCAAAACAGGATTCTTTAAGAAGGGAGGAAACTGGGAGACATTTGACCCCTTGCCCCCTGAGTCTCCGTTTGTGATCGACCATCGCCAAATATGAACCTGTATTGTATAGCACTGTCCCTGTTCTATATACAGCCGCTAGAAGGTTTTTGTGAGCTTCATATGATAAGATCGAGCGGTTAAACATTTTTGCACATTTTCACACCATTTATAAACATTCGTGCACAAAGTGTGTGAGAATATCTAATTTTTTTTTTAAAAAATTTTATGGATTTTATTGGTCAAAGTTTCACATACGTTTTAATTCTCATTCGCCAAGTACAAAACATCATCAATTGGTTTCATGACATCATTACATTTTAACTTTACTTTTAATTACATACAGACACTCTACACTATAACTATTATTGAGTGTTAGAGCATATCTAATTGATTGTTAGATGTAAGCAGAATAGCACAGAGTTTAACATTTCATTATTTTATCAAAATTAGCTGAATGAAGAATAAATTAATGACAATGAGGTGACCGCTCACGTATAGTCTGGAGGGCGCTGATGTTGGTTAGAAGGTCAGGGTCTGAGCAGTTGTAGACCCGCTGTGTTGTACCATCAGTGAATATGTAGCCTCCAGCTGTGGTGAAACTCACTGTCTCATTGAGCAACTCCTTACGGTAGATAGTTGGTGCACCTGAAACTGTAACCAACAGATGCTGTTATATGTTTATATACCAATTGGAAGTTAAACTTGCTGAGAGAAAACTGCCTGCCATGAACGATAATAATATTGCATAAAATCATTCTGGCTGGTCCTCCTAATACAAATGTTGATGTTTTAGAAGCCCTGTAACAAAAGATCTGGACAAAATCGTGCAAGATTATGTTCAAATCACTTTTAGATTGGTTGGAAAGGAATGGAAAAATAGTAGAAAATATTTACTTTTTTACGGTAACTGAGAGTGCAGCTTTAACATTGACTGCAACCGTAACTGTGAGTACAACTTTAACTGAGAGTGCACCTTTAACTGAGAGTGCAGCTTTAACTGAGGATGCAGCTTTAACTGAGAGTGCACCTTTAACTGAGGGTGCAGCTTTAACTGAGAGTGCAAGTTTAACTAAGAGTGCAACTCTAACTGACAGTGCAACTTTAACTGACAGTGCAGCTTTAACTGACAGTGCAGCTTTAACTGACAGTGCAACTTTAACTGAGAATGCAGCTTTAACTAAGAGTGCAGCTTTAACTGAGAGTGCAGCTTCAACTGAGAGTGAAACCCTAACTGAGAGTGCAACTTTAACTGAGAGTGCAGCTTTAACTGAGAGTGCAGCTTTAACTGAGAGTGCAGCTTTAACTGAGAGTGCAGCTTTAACTGAGAGTGCAACTTTAACTGAGAGTGCACCTTTAACTGACAGTGCACCTTTAACTGAGAGTGCACCTTTAACTGAGAGTGCACCTTTAACTGACAGTGCAACTTTAACTGACAGTGCAGCTTTAACTGAGAGTGAAACCCTAACTGACAGTGCAGCTTTAACTGAGAGTGAAACCCTAACTGAGAGTGAAACCCTAACTGAGAGTGAAACTTTAACTGAGAGTGCACCTTTAACTGACAGTGCAGCTTTAACTGAGAGTGCACCTTTAACTGAGATTGCACCTTTAACTGAGAGTGCAACTTTAACTCAGAATGCAGCTTTAACTGAGAGTGCACCTTTAACTGAGAGTGCACCTTTAACTGAGAGTGCACCTTTAACTGAGAGTGCACCTTTAACTGAGAGTGCAAGTTTAACAAAGAGTGCAACTCTAACTGAGAGTGCAACTTTAACTGACAGTGCAGCTTTAACTGACAGTGCAGCTTTAACTGACAGTGCAACTTTAACTGACAGTGCAGCTTTAACTGACAGTGCACCTTTAACTGACAGTGCAACTTTAACTGACAGTGCAGCTTTAACTAAGAGTGCACCTTTAACTGAGAGTGCAGCTTTAACTGAGAGTGAAACCCTAACTGAGAGTGCAACTTTAACTGAGAGTGCAACTTTAACTGAGAGTGCAGCTTTAACTGAGAATGCACCTTTAACTGAGAGTGCACCTTTAACGGAGAGTGCAGCTTTAACTGAGAGTGCAGCTTTAACTGAGAGTGCACCTTTAACTGAGAGTGCACCTTTAACTGAGAGTGCAAATTTAACTGAGAGTGCAACTTTAACTGAGAGCGCAAATTTAACTGAGAGTGCAGCTTTAACTGAGAGTGCACCTTTAACTGACAGTGCAACTTTAACTGATAGTGCAACTCTAACTGACAGTGCAACTGTACTTGGGGCTTAACATTGTTACAGGTTCATTGACCAAATGGACAGTGAATACTTTAGTGCTGTATGGGCAATGTGTGCAGTCAGTTGTGACGGTGAGCGCTCATTTATTATGTAACCTATCTACTGGAGTGTGACTGGTGAAACGGAACATTCCTGCTTGTATAATCAATATGTAGGTTTATATTGTCATGAGATTTTATTGACAAAATGATGGGAAAGTTAAAGTATAGAGAGGTATTATAGTTGAGGTTTGTGATCTGCGCATTTTGTCAAAGAATCATTCAAACTGCATCTGGTTGACAGTTTCAAATACCTAGGCACCACACTCAATCAAAAATTAAATGCACAAAAACAAGTGGATGCCACCATACACTCAACAAACCACAAATTATACATGCTAGCCCGCATCAGGTACATGCTCTCAGAGCACACTGCACTCAAAATATACAAGACTATGATACTGCCAATCTTAGACTACAACTCAGTAATATACAACTTTGCCACACAAAACAACATCAACAAATTAGAACGAATTCAATCAAGGGCAGTGAGAATTATCACCCGCACAGACAAACAAAACTCAATCTCAGACAAAGTCACCGCACTGGGACTAGAGTCACTAACAAATAGAAGAGAAAGGCACCTACTTGGCCTCATGTACAAAAGATCACGAGAACAAACCGCACAACCCACAATGCACGCTAGAGCCACAAGATCACAACATACCTACAACTTAACACTACCTCTACCGAAAACTGAAGCAATGAAGAAGGCCCCATGTTACCTAGGGGCCAAATTGTGGAACAATCTGCCCCCAAACCAAAAAAGCACACCAAGCTTTGAACAGTTCAAGAACACACTAAAAAACAATAACAAACACGCGTTATTTGTATATACTTGTACATACACACCTGTTATACCATCTAGCAAAAAATGAATACCCTGAATAATTATCTCTAAACCAGAATTAATAAGAGACACCTCTAAAGGCGTTGACTTATTGGTGATTGTTCTCTTATTTATCTTGTATTAAAAAATTCGTAATTCAGTACGGCAAGAAAATCTCCAAAAATTGTACGGAGGAGTCCGGCTGAAGCATCATAGATGAATAAAAGTTAAACAAACAAACAAACAAACACAGCAACTAAAAGCAGGTCATGCTGAACCTTCTAGCTAACCTACAAATCACACAAAACAAAAGACAGGTCACGCTGAACCTTCTAGCTGACCTAGAAAATACACAAAATACACTAGATATAACACCTAGACCACACACAAACATGAAACACACATACCAAGCACAGGACACGCTGAATCTTCTAGCTGACCTACCCAACACACACACAAACCACAACAGCCCAACAATGCTCCAACAAAACATATAGCCCATATGACCCAAATAAATGTCTAATTCATCACCCACTGTATTGTATTGTATTGTAACAGCATTGTATTAATATTGAGTTAGCGCCAACTATCATAGCATTAGAAATAGATAACTAGAACCAGTGTGAGACCGTAGTTAGACACAGCAGTGGACGGAAAACCATGGAATTCAGCAATGAATATAGAATAGAATAGAATAGAATAGAAAAACATTTCATTCAGTCTTTAGACTGCTCTCAAGGGGAGATCTCCGGCAGATGGGAGGTATTCTGGCCCTCGGGCATAATACACATTCAGTAAAGTAGAGAACATGACCAAAGCGTTCAATGAAGGCTAAGGCTCTCTACTGTTGGTTTTCACTTTTTTAATGTTCTATTACAATTTTGTTAAAGAATATGGTCTTGCTTTTACAGTGGTCTAAATAACCTCGATAATACAATTCTGTAAAGATAACAAAGATAATATATCAGTGCTGGATAAAATAATCATCATTCCATATTAGGGTGGACCTGGCTAAATTCTTAAACCTTTGCTTATCTAGTTCCAAATGGGCCATGGTTGGTAGTCGATTCCACGAGTAAGGAATTGTGTTAAGGGTTGATCTTCTTATTTGCTCGTTTTTGGGCGGGGGATGTTTTAAGATTTTTCTACCCTCAATGAAGTTTCTTGTATTAATAAGTCGCAGATCTATGTTTTGGGGGTTCTGTGCTTGCCTATGGCCCATTTGGAGTAGATGTAGTCTCCTACGGTATTTTAGAGGGAGGAGTCTCTTTTCGATATGCAAATCTTTGACACTATCTCGATTTGGTATGCGGTAGATAATCTTTAATACCCTGTTCTGCAGTATTTGCAGTCTATGTAGGTCTGCTACGGAGTGGGATTCAATGAAAATGTCAGATTGGTCTAGGGTTGGTAGCACCATAACTTTATATATCATAAGCATTGTTGCTTTCGGTATCTTATCTTTCAACTTTGAGAATTGCCAACATTTGTAGTTTAGAGTGCTTGTCATTTTAGTTACTTGTTCTTTAAATTTTAGGGATGCGTCAACTATCGTGCCTAAATACTTATATGTATCTACATCTTCCAGTTCTACATTTCCCAACTTGATGACATGTTCTGGTAGTGCAGGAAGATTTTGGGTTTTCCATCTCGACCTAAGGATAGGCCTTGGGAATATGGTCTGGACCTTGGATTTATTGTAATTAAGTGAAATCTTATACTTTTGACACCAGTGACTCAATGAGTTTAGGTCGGCTTGCAGCTTTTTTGTTGCTTCATGGGGGCTTTGGCCAAAACTATAAATTATCGTGTCATCCGCAAACATTTGGATTTTGCAGTTTTCAATGAAATTTGGTAGGTCGTTGATATACAGGTTAAATAATACCGGTCCAAGGGTTGTCCCCTGGGGGACTCCACATGTAACCGGGAGCTGCTTTGATGTTATCTTATTTACGTTTACTTGTTGTTGCCTATTGTGGAGGTAGTCACAGAACCATTTGTGTTCTTTCCCTTTGATACCGAATGTCTTGAGTTTATTCAGGAGATATTGGTGGTTTACTGTATCAAAGGCCTTCCTTAGGTCGAGATAGGCTGCCCTTACAACATTTCCGTTATTGATTTGGGTATACACTTCATTTAGATATGTCAATAAAGCATCTTGGGTTGACCTGCCGGATCTAAATCCAAACTGGTGTTCAAATAACATGCTATTGTCATCCAAATGTTCTATGAGTTGGCTATATATAACTTTTTCTAGGATCTTGGCGGGCAATTGTATGGTGGAAATAGGTCGGTAGTTTCCTGGGTCGGTGTGCTCTCCAGCCTTATAAATAGGAGTAACTTTAGTTTGTTTCCAGATGTCAGGGATGGTTGATGTATTTTGGGAGAGATTTAGGAGTTTTTTGAATTCTGGTAGTAATATTAGTAGGGCTTGCTTAAGTATTCTAGTTGGCATATTTTCGATGCCTGATGCCTTCGATGAAGCCATGAGCTTTATAATTTTCCTTAGCTCCTGGCTTTCAACAGGTGCGAATTGGAAAATATTATCTCGTTCTTGTAGTCTATCTCGAGCATTCATCCTTTCTTCATCTTGTTCTGTCAATGGGGGAATTATGTTGGCTAAATTGTTTCCAATAGAGGCAAAATATTCATTGAATTTGTCAGGGACTTCGTTATTGGGGGTTGGTTGGCCATTAGTTTCTAGTGTGATATTTTCATGACTTTTTTGTTTTTTGTTGTTTATTAGCGGGCCAAGTAGTAGAATATATACCCGTGAGACCATGTCTAGGTTAAAACCGATTTGCAAATTGACTATGTATCTTTGACATTGTATCTTGACAATGTCAAAGATACATATGTATCTTTGACATTGTACTTGACTACTTGTGAAATGATTTGACTTATTAATTTGCTGTATAAACATTCTAAATAAAAAAAAAAAAAAAAAAAGCGACCATTTTACAAAGATATTTTTGGGGGCCGACATAAAAAGAAATATATATCTGCAAGTCATACTATGATTGTTTGCATAAAAAAGATAGAAACTCAAGTTTAGCTCGACACACTGTTGTGCTGTTTATCATGACAGTCTAATGTGGTCTCAAAAATTCATATTATTATGATTACAACAATACTTTCAAGCTTCGTTCAGGAGAAAGGTAGGATGCTCTAGCCAGGTGAATCAAGCAGAAGTAATCTATAAGCTCAGTCAAGCCACAAGTCATTAGATTTCAAGAAACTTTTTAGGTTATTCCAGTTCTTTTCCTGATCCATTATCCTGAATGTATTCTAGGGTTGTGGACCTTGTACAGGGAGGCATCTGGAAAGTGTTTCAGATCTTCAGTCCAGTCCAGTTCCACTTTCCCATCATTTTTCAATAAAATCTCATGACAATATAAACCTACATATTGATTATACAAGCAGTGAATGTTCCGTTCCACCAGTCACACTCCAGTAGATAGATTACATAATAAATGAGAGCTCACCGTCACATCTGGCTGCACACAGTGCCCATACAGCACTAAAGTATTCACAGTCTGTTGGGTCAATGAACCTGTAACAATGTTAAGCCCAATAATTCATAATATGAGTAACTCTTGTATAAACATATAATAGCAGCAGAATATTGATAAATCCAGTCCTATAAGTCATAACATGAACAAATTGGGTGCACTCCACTGGATCGCTTTTATATGCACTGACGTTTCGCTTTTCATTTGCTCTTCATCCGTTTTTTATTTTTAGCACAAGACAAGTGCAGAGCGATTCTACTGGTTTGGTTGTTTCCTTATGAAATCAATAGCAAGCCCATTGTTCCCTCTCACTGTGCTATTGGAGTGCTACTAAAAGACATGGAAATAACATCACATAGTTGCGCTGAAATCAAACATGTCAGATATAAGCGGAATGTCCTGTGCTCTTCTAAAGGAGCGCAAATAGGATTTTTTATGAGTAAGAAGCGCAGAAACCATTGGACTACTCTGGTTTCGCTAAGGGAAAATAAAAAAGGGGATGGAGAGTAGATCAAAAGAGCAATCCAGGTGTGATTCCACTGGATCGCAGCCAGTGGAGACCACCCTTAAACAAGCAGAAAGAGCATTTTGTAGTTGTGCTCAACTCAAACACAACAAATATTAGCGCAACATCCAAAAGAAGCGCCAACATCATATTTTAGGAGCGTATAGAAAGTGCAGTAACCATTTCCATTGGACTGCTCTGGTCTCACTCTATTTCAACTTGTTAAGTGCTTAGTGAAAAGAAAGAGCAGACCATGAGCAGCCAAAAGAGTGATCCAGTGGAACGGCAGCTTCAGATTGTTTTGTTGTAATAGCTGAGAATATCAAACATATAGATTTTAGATTTAGATTTAGAAACATTAAAACATAACTTACTGTCCCTCTCACACAGGGGCTTGTATGCTTGGCTAGAGGCGGGTATCCTAGTGGACACTTTGAAGCTGTCGTCAGGGAAGGTCACTACCTGTTGATGGGCCAGCTCTTGTGGATTGCTGGGGAGGAGGGCAACTAAGGTGAAGGGCGATCCATCATGCCAGGTGTAAATGTCCTTGAATTGACCATTAAGTTCTGTTGGTCCATTTGTTCCACTTGTCATCACCCTAGAAGAAAATAACAATTGAATGACAATCCCTAGAAGGATTTTTTCAGTTTCAACTCCTTTTTTATTTGATATTCTCAAGAAGAGGGAGGGTAAGTTGTCCAAAGCCACAATCTTTTGAGTTGCCCTACTTTAGTAGTTTCAGGGAGGTGTGTGGACATGTCACACAAACACCCAGAAATAATCTCCATAGACTTACTATTAAAAATCTGAAGAATTCTGAAGATATCTTATCAATAGGACTAAATTATTTACTGAATTACCAGTAGATTGTTGAGCGAAAACAGCCCCTATTGAGTGATAATAAGGGAAGTCATTATAACAACAAAGGACCTTCATGAAGCCCTGTAGCAATAGCAACTTGAGAGATTCCTCCAACATTTTGGTCAATAAACACTAATCCATACTTCTATAATTTAAGTTTGATATTTTTAGGTTTGAAAAATATTTTGGTGGATATTTACCAGTAAAGTAGCCAAATACCAATATAAGATGACCTTCAAAATGCTCGGACATATTTGATATTTGAAATTTGTTGCATTAAATTCATGCTACAGACAGTGTTAAGCACCCCAAAAATGACTCATATTCCTATTACACATCATATATATGTGATCCATTTTAGGAAAATGAGTCATAAGTTGCAAAATATGGATTTTGAGATATAACCATATTTGGAAAGAGGAGATCAACCTGATTCCAATGATAGTAAACACTACGACACCTAATAAGTATTTCTATATTTTTATTTAAAAAAAAAAAAGTTTGCAATCTTTCTAGATGGATAAATACAAGTAAAGTAACTAGATACACTCCATATGAAAGCTTTCAAAACGGAAGGATATATTTAAAACAAATTTGGTACATACATTTATATGACTATACGTGCTAAACCCTCTAAAAATGAGAACATTTCAATTAAGACATTTTGGCAATAAAACACTATGAAAAATATCAATTTTGCGACTTATGACTCATTTTCCTGAACCACGTGACATATGGACTCACCCGCTGGGTTGAGCGAGCCAGAGCTCCTCCCGGTTCTCCAGTTTGGCCAGGTGACCCCCCTGACCCTCACAGTAATCCTGAGATGAACTGAAGTCCATGGCTGTGTGTCCCTTCCAGAAGCACACGTCCCCGTGCACCCGCCTCACACCTGCAATATGATATTTCAAATATTAGATAGGTTCTGGTAAAACACAACACAATATGGACAGAAACACCCAAGAAAACAGATTAATCTGGAGATATTTATAATTGACAAGCAAAGTACTTGTCTTTGGACTGTCCCCGTCTCTCCCTGCTGCTCCCTCCCCCTGTCCCTCCCTTCTTTTCCTTCTTCACACTACCCCACTGGCCTCCATTCTGCCCCTCTTTTTCTCTCCCCTTCCCCCTCTTTTCTCTCTCCCCCTCCCCATCATCCTCATTCTCTCCTACACTCTCTCCCACCTACAACTAAAAAACTAAAAAGGGCTTCATCTCTTCCCCTCTTCTCGCTCTACCCTCTTGTCCCTCACCCTATCCGATGTCTCCCACCCTGTCGCTCTGGTTTTTTCATTCTCTCCTTCCCTCTCCCGCCCTTTCCTTCTCCCTTCCTCACTCACCCTCCCTTTCTCTCCAGTTGCTAGGGACTCTTGCAGGATGCATTGCTAGGGAATCCCACATTGCCACAGATCTCTTTTTTGTTCCTAACAGGGGCTTTCCTGTGCTAAAAATAGTTGTATAGAACTCCACTAAAAAATAAAAAGGGCTTCAAAATCATATTTCCACCCCAGTTACCTTCATAAACCAGATACAACGTCCTCCAGAGAGGGTGGACAGAACTCGACAAATGAGTAAACGAGTTTGTAAAACAACAAGTTCAGAGAACATGTGAGACAAAGAAACCCCTGTTTTCTATGTCTTTTCATAGAAATCGCTCTTCCCGTATATTATGTGGATTGAGATTTGAATAGAGCAATTTTTTATTCATCAAGGAGTTACAAATTTTTGACGAACAGGTTGACAGGCCTCAGGGTACCATTCAGGATTTATACCCAGATCTTCCGGCCGTTCCCTTGACAATAGGGATAGACTTCTACACAGTTTTAGTTTTGTGATACAATATATAAAATACAAAATACAAGGTGTGAGAATACAAAATAAATGAGATATACCATCTTAACATGGAATAGTCAATAAGATGGTAGACTAGAAGCAATCCAGTATAGGATACTTTCGTGGCAAGATATCGACTTGATGATAAAGGCCCCCCGGAGAGAGAGGTTCAATTTTCTAGTTATGTTTCATATTATATGAATTTTCAATTTCTCTTCTAAAATGATTTCTCGATTCTATCGATTTCTCTCAGTTGACAGTGAGTTCCAGGCCATCTTAGCTTTATGAAGAAAGCTGTTTTGGTATAGTGATTGATATGAATGATTGCTATGTATAAAGTGATCTGTGAGCCATGAATATAATTATAGTGAATCAAGGGTGGAGTCCGAAAAATTTGGCCATTTATAATCCTGTTAACATACTCCAGAGATGAGCCCAGTATGCAGGGTTCATCAGCGCTATGTATATTTTGACTGTTAATATAGACGGAAGTTTATTTCATGGAAATGTATTTGAGTATTTAATAGACAAATTTTGTGTTTAAAGAGGATCCTTCTGGAAGAACTGTACCCTATTCTGGTGGAATGTAAATGTTTTGAAATTGGAATAAAAGTACCATATATATAGTATATTGGCGACCAGAATATGTACAATCAGCTGCTCTATACGTTCAGTTCATTCTGATGAATTAGGCTGGAAATTGTCTTAAATTTGGCTATTGAGTGTGAAAATGTTTTTATATTAGCAACACACAGATGTCTGCATTGTGTTTTGTTAAGAATGAAACTAATGTTTTATGCTGAGTCATGTGATTGGCAAAGAAGTGAAGGCACTTATCAATCTCTTAAATCCAAGTTAAGCCTAAAATAAATGTTTGTTTTTACGGTAATCTTATAAAAATAACAAATTGGTTAAATTTGGAGGGTTTTGGGGTTTTTTTTGTCAGCAGATGTCATATTTTTTTTAAAATAAATTTTATTGAGTTACTTATATATTAAGCAAACAAACCTCGTTATGGGACACAAAATAATTATTTTTACTTTTTTATCAGACTTTAATTTGGGTCTGTAGGGAGTTTTTAATTATATTTTTCAAATTGCAGAGAAACACTTGAGTTGCTGACAAATTTGTTAGGGTCTGATGGAAACAGCTAAGAAGAAATCTTTCTGTCCCTCCATCAGCCTCAATCTGGGCTGCAAAACTTTGGAGCAAGTCCAAGATTATAAGGTACCTTGGTTTTACTTTGGATGAGTTATTAACTTTCAAACATCATACAAAAAATACTTTAAGCTTGGTTTCGGCCAGAATTAGACTTCTATATATAGAGCAAGTAACTCATTGACATCCAAAGCCAAGCACAACTTATATAATATGGCTATCCTTCCAAATTTTGACTTTTGTGATTTCATTGATGACTCCGCCCCAACAGAAATTACAGAAATTACAGTCCCAACAGAATTGTGCCCTCAGGATAATTTTTTACAAATCAAGGTTAGATAATGTTGATCCAGAACACAAGCTTTTAAACTTATGGCCATTACAAGAATGCAGAAATAAACATATATTAGATATAGCCTTCTATCTACCTATCTCAAAATTCTGATAATATTGACAACAGAAACTTGCCTACAAGAAGTCATGTTAAAGGGGGAAAGAACCTAATAGCCTTAAATTCAAAATTATCCAAAATCACCAACTCACTGATATATAAATGCCAAATAAGGTGGAATAAATTGAGCCCTGATGCACATAAAATACCGGACAAACTGAGTTTTAAAAAATATACAGACAAATTGTTGTACCCTTTCTGATCATGTCAATTTATAATACTATCTCATTTTTTCACTCTTGAAACAGGGTATCTCTATCTCTATGATTAAAGAATATAATGTATGGGTTTAATTACTTGTTATGGATATCCCAACCATAGTTTTTGACAAATTGAATCTCATTACATCCATATTACCTACCCATATGAAGGTTTGAATATGAAGTAGAATTTTAAAACTACTCTCGCTTGTTAGTCAACATAAAAATCTTTTAATAGCCTCCAAAGCTTATGAAGTGGAGGTTTTGCGTTCATCATGTTATTTGTATATATGTAAAAATCCTAAGATATCTGTGTCTTAGTATCTCTCCTTATATATGTAAAGATTCTTTGAATTATGATGTATGGGTCATAGTAACCCACTAGTTAATCGGCATTTAATTCTTGCTACCTCAATCAACACCCAATTTCTATGGAGTGATAATCACTTCTCATCATGTTTCACTTCGCATGGTATGTTAAATTTCATATACTCATCACATAACATCTTAATTATCCACTGTTGTAAAATTATAATTTATTTTCCCCTAATCAAGATTCTAGGCACTCGTTGAAAGACCTAGCTGATCAGGGATATCCTTTGTCCAGAGATTGAATAACCTTTGTAAAAAAGATCTACAAATAAAAGAATCATTGAATTGAATTGAATTGAAAACCGCCGGATGATTTTATTATAGGTCTTAGCAATGTTGAGGGAACAAAGTAAATTCATCATTTAAACATAGTTGTGATAGTTGTGACATAATTATATACTGTAGTGATTCGCTCTCTTGATGCTTTAATGAACTCAACAAGTCAACAAGTACCTGCATTTTTGTCAGAACCATCTGATGAATAATAAAGATTTCTCTTATCTTATCTTATCTTGATAATAGAGGAAAAGAGCATCAACAAAGTATGCTTACCAAGAGGCCTTTCACAAATGAATTGTGTCGCAGCACCACAATAATTGTTGGTACTGATAAGCAGAGAAGTATAGAACACTTGAAGGCAGGCAGGGTACTGGGTAGCAGGGGTAAATGACTTGAATAGTGCTGTGTTGACTTGTGTACCATCCGTCCACAGTAAAGAATCTGATTGTTCCTGGCCGCCCAACCAGAAAGTCCCATCGCCCTCATACCTCCGGCTGCAATTTATATATATATGGGTCAGATTTTCAGACAATGTACAATTTGCCTTCACCAATCCTCTCAAACCACCCACATTTAAGACAGAAATGAGCTTCAAAATGCAGTTTAACATATTAAAACAGATACTATAAATCAACGCAACATCAAATATATTCAGATATACCTGGTATTCCTCATTTTTCAGCCAAATTTAGCAAAATTCCCTACATTTTTAGAGCTACCAATTGTACATTTTCCAAAAATCTGACCCAGAATTTTTATATATATATAACTGGATTTTATTTCTTTTTTGTACAAGTACATCGAAACAAAGCTCACAGATTCTACAACCTGCAGGCCTTCCTACTGGACTTATTACAATGTATTGTGTTTTTTGAGAAATAATAAAAAAATAACACATTCTAGTGGAGAAATCCAACTCTTCCCAGATTATTCCATATCACTGGGGTATCAATTATACATGACAAAAATCATGGCTATCCGCCTTATAAATATGCAGTGAGATCAGTTATTACCATATAGGTTACATATGTCACATATGTAACAAGTAATAATACTAAGTACTTGTATATTTGTTTATACATGAAAAGAAAGTTAGTGATATTTCTTTTTCAAAGTACGTAAATTTATTTACATATACTCCATAGGTCAACCTCAGATATACATGAATACATATTATATTTTTAATGGTCACTCAATATAAAAGTAATAGGTAGGTAAATTTGTTAAATATATGGCTCAGATTTTCAGAAAATGTATAATTCAACTTCGCCAATTCTCTCGAATAACCCAAATTTTAGACGAAAATAAAGTTCAAAACACAGTTCAACCCGGCCAAACAGATTGCTAGAATCAATGCAATGCCAAATATTCTCGAATTTACCTAGTATTGACCAAATTGCAGACTAGTTTTGAAGAAATTACTGAATATGTAGAGCTGCCAATTGTACATTTTCTGAAAATCTGTGAAGTAAATTAAGTAAATTCTGCTAAATTAGGCTGCAATTTTGTCAATACTAGGCATATTCGAGTATATTCGGCATTGCCTTGATTCTAGCAATCTTTTTGGTTAGGTAGAACTGGTTTGTTTTTTTAACTTTATTTGCGTCTGAAATTTGGGTCATTTGAGGCAATTGGTGAACGTGAATTGTACATTTTCTGGCGACCTCACCAACATTGGGGTTTGGCAGAATGTAAACCCTGTTATGTAACATTACGTAACATTGTGTAACCTCATTATCTATCTAATTATCACCCATTAATTATAATATCTCATTATTAAATTCGCTAATTATACTTAGCTATCCAGTACTGTGCAAGTCTACTTATTCATGCTAAGCCATAGGTATTACGTAAGGGCTCCGCCCCCTACTCTTTCCCACATCCTGTAGGGACATATGTACAGATGCTAGATCATTAAATCAGTTGCTTAGATCTTCTCACGAAGACCACACGTTCGTTTGCTATTCTTCCATTCATACCTTAACACTGGCGGACAACCCGCTCGATCTTGGACTTATAAAATCTCACATGAACAAGCGAGTTCTTTCCTGGAATATGGAGAGATTATTTGAACATTTCATCAGATAATAAGCATGGAAGATGCTCCGAATTCGCCTGAGTTGGCATTGTTCGACAGACTAAAGAAATCGGTGGAACGATTGGCGGCCATCCCTCAAGCGATAGTGACGAGAAGACAATTGAGAGAAAATCGTGGTAAAATATTAAATCAACAGCCTAAACAACTTGTTTTCGAGGAACATCCCTATTAAGTGCCTCATGCTTTGGAAGATGAGCAGGAAAGACAAGAGATAAATCCACAAGCAATTCCGCTACCCCCTCCTCCAGTACGTGAACAGATAGAAGAGCCAGAACAAGTTCAACAGGAAGGAGTAGTGTATAATCATTGGTTAGACGATATTATGAACAGAAATGTGCAGCAACTAGCTGGGAATGATATTGGTCAGGAACGGTTAGTTGAAGACAATCCAGTCGACGAGGAGAGAGCCGGCGACCAAGCGCTAGAGGAACATTTAGCGCCCAACCCCGACGACGCGGTGAATGATCCAGCGATAGATCACCAAGGTCAGGCTATCGACGATGGACAGCAGCCACAGGTTGGTTTAAATATTGAGAACAATGTCAATGAAAACGTGGTAAATGAAGGGGAAGTTCTGGAGGAAAATAACCAGAATCAACGTGAAAGAGTGTTAACACCCCAAGCTGTCGTTGAACAGCCTCCTGTAGTTAATCAAGGACCATATTATCCATTTGAAACACCAGGATTAAATGATAATTTTGTGACACCTTTACAGACTCCAGCAAAACCAGTAGTTAATCAGTTCATTCCTTTACAAGCACAGAGGCCTATTCTCAGAAACTTTCCCCAGGCTCCAGTGTTCAATGTGAATGGACCCAGACCTCCTGTGTTTACCAATACCACCCCTCAACACGTAAATCAACAGCCGCCTCAGTCGCCTAGGCAACAACCTCAGTCGCCTAGACGAGACCCCTATCAACACCAGTGGGATATGAATCATCAACAAGGACAGATAGGAGGCATGCAGGCAAATCAGTACGGTTTGCCTCCCCAGAATCACCAATATTTTCCTCAAAATGGTGAGAATATTGGAGGAAATAACCAATATTTTGCTCCTGTGCAAAATGCGATTCCACAGCAGCAGGCCCAGAATATCGTTAATCACCAGCAACGAAACGATATTCAGCAACAGCCACAGAATAATGTTCCTCTTCAGCAACAAGTTGGTTACCAAGCTCCCCAGCAACCAAATATTAACCAGCAGAGCCCTAGAGGATATCAAAATCAGGGGAGAGGCAGACAGACCCCTCCTCGTCAACAACAGCGACCAAGGCAACAAAATTACCAACCTAGGCCGCAACAACAGAGGCAACAATACAGACCTAATGTGCCGCAACAACAGCAACAGCAAGGGTTTGTACAACTGCCAAATGTACAGCAGGGCATGTATAGGCCCCCACCCCCTGCCTATAACCAACCCTTGTACGATTTGGTAGGTGAAATCAAGCAAATGAGGCTTGATCAAACTGCCTTTTTGGATGTGTCACTACGACGACAGGCAGAAGCGACAGGATCCACCACTTCTGCTGCCTTGTCAAAACAATATCGCAGAGCCCCTGTGATTTTTGATAAACCTACTGCAAAAAGGCCAGTTCAAGAATTTTTCGAAGAATTCGAGAATTTCACCACCCCGATTAAGGAAGATAACCAGCTGATGGTGACCACGTTGGTTCAATACTTATCGGGTAGGGCGAAAACTTTTTATAGTCAGATTGTGGGTCTATATGGCGATACCATATCCTTTAACAGGATCAAATCAGATTTTATCACAAAATTCAGCGAATTATCACTTTCTGAGGTGTTAAAAGATTATTCGCATAGAAAACAAGGGCGACACGAGTCAGTAGAAGACTACGACAATGACATGTTGCTGCTGTTATCCAAGGCAAATTTGCCTACACATGTTCAAATACGATTCTATGTGACCAATTTGCGTTCAGAATTGGCTGGGAGAGTTGCTGCAGAGTACCCATCTTCCCTTGATCAAGCCTCTAAGCTAGCAGCTAAGCATGAGTGTATGATGGCAACAGATAGAGCCCCTAGAAATACACCAATGGAAGAGGCCATTAATATGATGTATTCGAGGAAAGATAAGCACCATTCCAAGCATAATGATGACAAACATAAGGGCGATAGCTATCGTAAATCGAGGTCTGATAAATATCACGAATCTCGAAGCAAAAACGAGCATGATAGGCCTCACAGCAGACATAGGTTGAAGAGCTATAACAATAGCAGCAAGGAGCGATCTAGTAGTCGACATAAGAGCTATGAGAGGAGTTCCAGCAAGGAAAAAAGTGATAACAGCAAGTATCAACGCTCTAACAGCAAGGATAAATCTGTTTTCTGTAATCTGTCATCTTCTCGTGAGAGAGAGGGTGGAAAAAACGAATAGGCTGTGTCTTGGTGGGCGACCGACACAGCTACGACGATATAGTTGACGAAATAGGAACAACCTTGGACAATTCTAGTGAACAAGTGTGTGATATACCTGACATTGAAGCAACAATTCCTAAAAAGAACAGTGTATCCGGATTCAGAGTAACCAGATGGGCGGGAAGCAAAAAGAACATTATATCTTCTACCGATTCTGAGAGAAAAACAGATTGTCAAGCAACTTTAAAGCTGAGAAAACCAAAGGACAAAGGTAAGAAAGTTTTGGTTACAGCTCCGATTGAAAAGGGTTGCATAGACATCGAGGTAAAAGATTTAAATATGCCAGTTCTCGTTGATACAGGTGCCACTGTTTCTTGTATAAGCTCTGCCTTCTTTAGGAAAATGAGGAACAAAGTTCCAAATGATAAGATTTTGAGGTGTAATATCAAAATATTTGTTGCAGATGGAGGTGCTCATCACTGCTATAAGAAAATTGAGATTTAATTTAGAATAGGCGACCAACAATTCAGACACAGGTTTATTGTTTTACCAGCTTTGCATAGAACCATGATATTAGGTGTTGATTTCTTGAGAAAATTCCGAGCAAAGATTAATTCGGGTGAAAAACAGCATATGTTCCCTATCAGAGCAACACGTACGTTCATGATAGCCCCAGGAACAGAATACACAACTGTGGCTGAAATTACTTCACATACGGATATGTTAAAATCAATCGGTGTCACTGAAAATCTGCAAAGGCAGAGACCTGTATCGTTTTTAGTCAAGCATGCCTTGGTAAAACCTTTTAGTGAAAATAAGGTACCAATTACTTTATTTAACGCTTCAAAAGCCTCCTCAACGATAGAGAGAGGCACGGTATTGGGTATGTACACTCTGGCTTCTGAAGACGATTTTCTTTCTCCTAAAGAAATTGAACAAGGGAATAGTTTAAAGGCTGAAACAGCTGGAACGAGCGATAAAATTGTTGATTTCCAAATAGGTGAGGAGTTAACTGGTGAACAGAAAACCCAATTGCTAGATTTGTTGCAGAAAAATGAGAGTGCGTTTGTTGGCAAGGATAAAAAGTTAGGTTTAACAACAGAATATGAACATAAAATCGAATTGAAACCTGATTTTAACCCTGTCATGAGACAACCATATCGCATGAATCCTGTAATGTCTAAAGTAATGGAAGGAATTTTAAGGGAACAGGTCGAGCAAAATTTAATAGAGAAGTGTGTCGACCCAGTTGAATTTAGTTCCCCATGTTTTCTTGTTCAAAAACCTACCACAGCTGATGGGAAGAGGGCCTGGCGTCTTGTTATTGACTATCGTCAAGTCAATAAATCAATAAAGGATGAAATTAGGGCCTTCCCACGTGCTGACGACACTATAGAAGCAGTTGGGCAAACCCAAGGAAGATATTTTTCTCGCTTAGATGCTTTTGCTGGCTTCCATCAGGTTGGTTTAAAGGATGAGAATAGATAGGGGGGGAGGAGGAGGAGGAGGAGGAGGGGGAGGGGGAGGAGGAGGGGGAGGAGGAGCAAAGAGGAGAAGGAAGAGAGGGAGAGGGAGCGGGAGGAAGAGGAAGGAGGTGGTGGTGGAGGAGGAAGGAGAAAGGATGGTGGGAGAACTCTTCTGAGAAGGTGGGGAGGAGGAAGGAGGAAGAGGAGGAGGCGGTAGAAGGACAGAGAACCTCAGGAGGAGAAGGAGAAGGAGAAGAAAACAAGAGGGAAAATCAACCCCACTTAATACTAGACTTGCGCAGAAACACTATAATGGTATTGTATAGTCCTGCAATAAGGGCCCTACACTACCAACAACCTTATCCCGAGGACGAGAGCTAGACTACTTAAACACCTGCTTTAGTACATTGAACAAAATACAATAGCTTTTAATAACAGCTTTTAATAACAGCTTTTAATTCTCCCCTAGGTGTCTACAGGTATAAGGTTATGCCTATGGGTTTAAAGACTTCTCCCAAAGCGTTTCACTCTTTAATTGAACATGTTTTACAGGCGGTTCCAAATGCTTTTTATTACGTCGACGATGTGGTAATAGCATCTCCAACTTGGGATATGCATGTAAGGGACATTAAAAATGTATTTGCTGCCTTTGCCAAGGCAAATATTAAATTCAAGAAGGAGAAATGCTCATTTGGTTTGACGAGGGTCCCATTTTTAGGCTTTATAGTAGACAAGGATGGAATACACCCAGATCCAGCTAAACTGGATGCTTTACGATCTTTCCCCCGACCAAAATCGGTGAAGCAGGTTAGGTCGTTTGCTGGACTTGCCAATTATTATAGGGTGTTTATACCAAATTTCAGTCAGATTATGAAGCCTTTGTATGTACTTACAAAGGCAAAAGTGAAGTTGTATGGTCAACCGAGGCTGAAAATGCATTTAATAAAATCAGAAATGCGATTCTTGAAGATGCTGTCTTGGTATACCCTGACTATTCTAAAGAATTCATCTTGGCCTCGGATGCGTCTAACCAAAGTTTAGGGGCCTGTATCAGTCAAGCTGATATTAATGGTAATTTACGTCCCATAGCCTTTGCAGGAAGAGGCTTGACCCCTGCTGAGCAGAAATACAGTGCGACTGAGAAGGAATTGGCTGGATTACGTTTTGCTCTGAGCAAATTTAGACATTATGTCATGTCTAAACATTTTACCATTTTGACTGATCATGCAGCTCTTACTGCTATAAATACAAAGAAAGATTTAACAGGGAGGATGTTCAGATGGCTCGATTTTTTTGGGCAGTTCGATTTTTCTGTGAAATATATCCGGGGAAAATTGAATATTATCCCAGATGTTTTATCTCAAAGGGAATACGATCCTAATATTCCCACAGTTCCTCACGTTGAGATGAGGAAATCCGTGTCATTTAATCCCATTCATGCAACAAAATTATTCGACCAGGATGAGAAATGTGAGAATAATCCAATCATGTTGTATAAGACAAGAGCCATCCTCAAGAAGGATGTAGCTGTTCATGAATTAGATAATAGTGTATCACAGGAGCAAGTCTCCTCTATCTCAGATATACAGTTACAGGATTCTGTACCGATGACAGACAGTAGCACGGATATCTTGATAGCCCCAGTACAAACAAGGGCTCAGACACGTGCTAATGATCCTGTAAGTGATGACAACGATAAACAGGATGGAGTCCCTCCCCCAGATAATGGTAATCAAGCTGTTAAGCCCCCTAGGAACAGCAGATGTGGTAATATCCCTAAAGCTAGAAAGACAAAGGCAAGGCCTGTAATTCGGCCAGGGAAAAATAACACAAAGACCAGGATAGGGGTCCTGTAGGTAAGAGGGTCCTGTAGGTAAAGAAAACATTGATAACCAGCTTAGAGTTCCATTCGATAAAGCTAAACTGAAACATGACCAGGAAAACGATTTGTTTTGCACTCTGATGACTGATTATCTCGAAGGTAAACAATTGCCAAAGAATCACGAGTTGACTCGGTTAATCTTAACAACTCATGATATGTTTTTCGTTCAAGATGAGATTTTATGTAGGCTTCCTAAAAGGACCAAGATCACACAATTGGCTAATTGTTTCCAAATAGTAATTCCTGGGGTATTGCAGAAGCCTTTGATTCGATTTGTTCATGCTAAATCATTAGCTGCACATGTGGGATATGCTAAGACTCTTTCTTTACTTCAAGCGAGGTTTTATTGGACATCGATGGCTAAAGATACTAAAATGCACGTAACTTCTTGTCACGAATGTTTGATGTCTAAAAGTGTTAAGCATCCAACCAGATTGCCCTTGAAGATCAGAGAAATGGCGCCTGCACCCTTTAGCACGCTAATGATAGACGCGATGGGACCTTTGCCTAGAACGCAAAGGAACAATTGCTATATCCAGGTGGTGACGGACCAATACTCGAAATTTTGTTTCATCTGGCCGACTCCTGCTATTACAGCAGAGAGGGTCGCTGCCGAATTCCACAAGTATGTAATCGCTTATGTGGGCGTTCCTAAGATTCTTAGAAGCGACAATGGTGCCTGTTATATAGGCGAAACATTCAGAGACAAATGCAAGGCTTGGGGAATTAAACAGGTACACGGTTCTCCGTATTTAAGCCGTTCACAAGGAGAAGTAGAACGGCAAAATCAATCGATAATCGGTTGTCTAAGAACAATGGTCTCTAGAAGTCAAAAAGATTGGGATTTATTTTTACCAAATATCCAATTTGCATTAAATGCTTCAGATCATTATACAACCGGTATATCTCCATATCTCCTGGCCTTTGGGAAGAATCCAATAATTCCTGCAGAAGCCCCACTGCAAAATGATATCTCCCATACCCAACCGATCATTGACCAAATGTTACAAATAATGAAGACGAAAGCTGAGGCTGCTGCTATTGCAGAAAAAACTAGAAATGACAGAGAGAAAAGGATGAAAGATCGACACGATGAAAAGAGCAGGCCCCATACGTTAGATATCAGTTCAATTGTTTATGCTAAGGTCCACCGATTGTTGGTCCCAAATACAGCAATGAAATTGCAAAATCGATACGTTGGTCCATTTATTGTGTGCGGATTTCCTTCTCCTTATACAGTAAAAATAAGAAATCTTGAAACAGGAGCAGAGGTAAAAAGACCTGTCCATGTTCAATTCATAAAGAAGTCAAGTGCTACAGATAACAAGTTAGTTGATCTGTTGAAACGTAATATTCAGACATAAAAGGATTCCGGATTAAGTGATACATCCGCATGTAATTTATATGGCTTGTGAAATTCTATAAGCGGAATTAGCAGGGTTTGCTTCAAGTAAGATAGATGGTACTATTATGTAAGTCCAGTAGGATGAAGCGATCTATTGTATTATGCAAGAAGAGAAGGGATATAGGTGGTGCAATGGTTCCTGGTAGACGCCCCTTTTACTATATATGGTTAGGATTGATATTCGCTAATGAAGTCAGTCCTCAGCCTCAAGCTGCGATTGGTCAAGATTATTCAGTGCCTGAGTTGGTCATCTTATATATGTCCAGCTAATTCAGGCCCTTCCATCCAGTGGCTGTGTACCATTGAGGACACCCAGACCGATTGTTTTATTTTTCACGTTTCGTGAGCTGCCTTTATTACAATCTCAACGATAGTTCATCATGTTTCTTTCAATAATCTGGTAGGTGTCATTTGTATCTTGATTTATTTCATTTGTTATTTCACTGTTTATACGAACTGCCCTGAACGCCTGGAATTTACACATGGATATCACGGATTATTTCTTTATGTGTTGAAACGTTTATATCATGCATGACTTCGATATTTGGTGGTGGAACTTAACGTAAATACTAACGTCAGCCACTAAAAATATTATTCTAGAGGATAGCCCTATCCACGTATAGGATATGGGTTATCTGATTAATACACTTATGTTAGTCATATGTATATATTTTTTTTTTACTTGCTAGAAAGTCTACAACGACTTTTGTTTTCTCTTTTCTCGTATTATTCAGGGTAGCCTGTCTACTCTCTTGGACGAATGCAGAGTATCTGATCAAACAGAATTATGGAGTGGCATTTGGAGAAATGCACAAACCAATTCTGATCGATGTGGAAGAAATATTTGTACATGTGTCGGTGCCGACAGTAATTTTGCCCCCTAACAATACAATTTCGACACTGGAAAATCAGTACAATTTAACTTCAGAAATGAGAACAATTCGGACCAAAATTGAATTTTTGTTAACTCGTGTCTTTGACACGGCTCTAACATTATTTAACAAGATAGAAAGCATGGCTAGTTCACATGGTGGTAGGTCTAGACGAAAGGCTTTATTACAGCCTGTAGGTGATTTGGTTTCTGTGGGCCTGGGTCTGGCTACTGATCCACACTTGTCAAAAGTGGAAAATAAATTGGATGCAATGATTAAAGGGTTATCATTTGGTGAAATATCAAATGTAAAAAGGGATAAGATAATTTTGAGTCTGACTAAACAGCTGAAGTTGTTATTTAGGCACGCCACTAAACACAACAGAGAGGTGGGAGTTTTGTTTATTAATTCGTCGAAAGAAATAACAAATCTGACAGAACAGATAGATAACTTTGTGCAAAATTTGACTGCAGAGTTAACTAACACCATGGCATTACATGCCATGTTACATGAAACCACTCTGAATCTGTTGGTGTTAATCGAGTATATCGATACGGCGAGGTCACTCATCAGGGGATTAAACAGATTAAATCAGGGTGAATTACCCGATATTTTCTTGCCCTTGGGAGGTCTCAGAGCTTTGTTGAAACCATTGTCTAAAGAAATTGCATCAAAATTCCCTTTGGCCACGATTTTGGACGATTCGTTGGACCCCTCCTACACTAGAGTGGTGGGATATCATTTCTGGAACAATTCTCTCTTGATAACAGTGCCTATTATTCTTAAATATAATGACGACTTGTGTATAGCTTACAGACCTGTGCGATTCGGTGTTCCGATCCACACTAGTTCTAATGATTCAATGGGGTATACCTTACTAGACACTGAGATGCCTTATCTATTGGGTAAATGCTCAAGACTAGGGATATATTTTGAGTTAAAATCGCATGTTTATGAGCAATGTACTCAGCTGAGTCGCTCTGTGGTGTGTTTTACTCCCCCAGCGAGAATTTTGGCAAATCGCAACACCTGCTATTCGGCGGTTTTCAGAGATTTGGCCTCAGAGATAGGAAGATTGTGTACTTTCAATACTTTGTTAACCCACAAGACACCAGTTTTTCACCTGGCGATTAACAAAATCCAACATTTGGTAGTGGGCAGAGAAACAAGATCAACTCTCTCTTGCCTTCAGCGACCCAGAACGAAAGTTGCGATGAGTTTATTGGCCATTATCAAAATTCCTTGTGATTGTTCATTAATCTCTGAATCGGTGGTAATATCTGCTCCAAGAGATGGGTGTATTCCTTGGAACGACACAAATATTTTTGTAGAATCAGGATTTAATTTGGCTATCGCTGTAATATTTAAAATTCCATTCAAAAATTTAACTGGTGAAACGAAACATGGTTCCAGAATACACATTAACCTTCCCTCTCCTCAAGACATGCATGCAGCCTTGTCACATTTACCAGCTTCCTTGATAACATCAGGAATTAAAGTAGAAAGGCTAGCGAATGAGCTACTGGTGGCGGATAAGATTGCTAATAACAGATGGGAGACTTTGAAGAAATCTATAAATACAATGTCTACCCATCCAGCATCCATAAATTTGGCTTTAATCATTAGCATATTGGTGACGATTTTCTCTGTTTATTTGTTCTATAGGATCCACAAATTGGCTATCTTATGCACATTTGTGAGGCCCATTCAGGCGTTTAAGCTGAATCTCTCAGCGCCAGTTTTTGAAGATATAAATCTGGGCTTCGACATACCCACCCCACAGCCAATCACAGAAGATTTGAAACCTTACTTTCCACCAAACCCTATCCATGCTATATTGAAAATTTGTGCAGTAATTATTGCCTTCAAAATTATATTATTTCTCTGGAAGCATCGTCGATGCATATGTGTACTGGGCATCTAGTATAGGAGCCTATGGTATTGGAGAAACCAAAATTGTATTGTTGTTATGTTTGTAACCCGATGTTATTACGGGAACTTATCACTGAATGGACATCACTTATGACTATAAATTATAAAAATGTACATTAGCACTAAAAGATAGATACTATAATCATACACCAACCTTTGTCAGTCTCAAACATCAATAGTGATCATTGAACATATCGTTGTTCATAAACTAGATTTGCCTGGAAGACCTGCCTGTCATTTGACTAGCAGATGGTATATTCTTTTCTGATTGTAATATTTGTCTGTTCAGAATAAAAATCCTATATATATATATGTAACTACTTCCCTCGATGCCTAGTCTGTAGACGATGCACTAGAAACCAGAAAGATGAAACTGCTTCTTGGATTATGCTCAGATTGTATTCTGATGATCATTTGGTCACGATCAAATTAATGCAAATTCCCTTTGAAGTAAGTGCAATCGTGAAATCTTCACCTGCCCCGCCGCTAAGATTAGGCAAATTGCACGTTGGATGGTGTTGTTGTTGCTCACTTGATATCGATCTGCGATGGAGAGCAGCTCTATCATTAAAAGTGCACAGAACAACGAAACAGATCTTGCTCCCTAGCAAGGTCAAAGTAGATCGACGATACCATCACGACCTGGCAGAGCTGATGAACCCAGCGTCAGATGCAATGTACGTTCTGTTAATATCCTCCGGCACTAGTTCCTACCAGATACCTTGGATGGACGACCCAAATGGGTCTAGTGTCACCATGTAAGTTTGTATAATCACTTTGTTTTGGAAACCATTGCTGTTCCAATTTATTTTATTTGTCTGAAAGATTTTTTCTCATGTTTGTATTATACCATTTTGTTGTTTAAAATACTTGGAAGAAATTTCTCGCCTCGATGTTTCATTTTTTTCTCAGGAGTAGATATCTGGTTTTACTCGATCGAAAGTATTTTCTCTTTTTTTAAGCACTTTTTCAATTGACTTTGGCACCCTGGCATTGATATTGATATATAAAATGTATTTATAATACCCAATATTCTATGCAACCTGTCATTGGACTGTAATTGATGCTTTCTTACAGGAGTACAGCTGCCTATTTGTCAGCGAGAGAAAATGGTACTGAGGAAGAACTATTGGTAGTGCCCCATAGATGAAACGTGGAACGGATCTAAGATGAAAAATGAACATTTTATTAAATCTGATAATTTTAAATAGGCACTTGGCTCGCCCCCATTGCCTGAGGTTTGAGTATTATACCTTTCCTCTGATATCTTTTTCATATGAACTATTCCTGAGTTGGACTCAGTCGAGGATACATATCAATTTCACGCAGCAGACAAGCATCATTGTCTGGCATTTTTATATTGTTTATTCTTGCAGATATATTTGTATTGTTATGTTTTTAATTTGTATTCCCAGTTGAAGAGAATTCATTCACTTTTAAGCAGCAGACAAGCGTCATTGTCTGAAATATACCTTTCTCGCTCTGGTTAGTTGTTTTGAAATGTGTAGGTTATATTTAGAACCATATACTATTAGTAGACACTTCTCTGTGTTGATACAAATCACGATTAGTTGATATATTACCCCATCGGATGTAAACATAGACACCGAGACCACAAGCTGTAGGTCATGATCGTGTTGTGACAAGGATTGTCGCCAGACGACTGATGTTTTGTCTACGATTGATTACTAACGATAATACACATGTAATGGCTGTACCGACAGAGTATTTTGTAATTCTATACGCCTATAACGAGGCATCCCAGACACGTGTGTCAGTTGCTACCTAAGGCCATATTTACTCGCGATAATTGGACGTAGGTTTCCTTTAAGAATCGATTATTATTGGTCTAAGAAAACGAATGTATTTGGAAAATTTTTTCTAAAGATTTTTAGGAGAAAAAAATAAGGCTATGATATCTAGCGTTACTGGGACTGTTTTATTCACCAGATCCTTGGGATCACCATGTAGACGCATGTATTTGTTTACGTAGGAGGCACGTAGCCTCAGTGGTCTAGATGTATAGTGGACCTATATACTACCCCTAGCTATTATTATGTAACCCAGTACAGGGTATAGCTCAGCCGACGTTGATAATCTGATCTGGCTAGTACCTTACTAGGGACCTTACTCGTGTAGTATAGACGGTAAGGGATTATCAACTGATTACTGTTGATAAATTAGTTCTCATGTACTCTTTAGAAGATGTTTTTTTTTTTCTATTTTTTAAGTTTGATTAAAACAACAGTAAGGAGTGTTAAGCTTGGGAGGAAAAAATTTTTTTTTGGGTGAGGGTATTGAATATACAAATACTCTTGCTCAGGGCAATAGGAAATTGCCTGTTTAGAGAAGAATGGTAAGGAATATAACAGAGCTCTTCTCAAAGTCGTAGATAGCCGCTGTACGCGATGTGTCCAGCAGTCCGACGACGATCCGAATGGTTAATGCGCAATTTATCCGCCTCTTATACTTGGCGATGTGTACGGTTCAAAACGGACTTGACGGTGGCGCCATCTGCATTCACTGTTTGGACCGCCCTATTGGGAGTTTAACATAGAAATATTTTACTAAAGGAAAATGTCTTTTGTTTGCACCGTACCATTGACGTTTTAACCTTGAGAATTTTTTTTCTCTAACATGCAGTTTGTCATTACGAGATTGTTGTTATATTTAACATTATGCCTTCTTGTTTGGACTGAACTACTGGCATTTACCATTGATTTTTACCTATATGTTCTTCTTATATGTTTTTGTGAATTGGACTTCTGCTTGAGTATTGTATTCTACTTTATATTACCCAACAGAAGTAAGAAACACTTGTGTGTGTATATTCATTTAAAAAAAGTGTCGGTACAGACAAGATAATTCTTTATTAAGAGACTATTTGTACCTTAATTAATGTATGTTACATGTTCATAACGACGTTGATTTTAAGGAATTGTTGAACATGTTTTCAAAATATTAATTTGCGTATTCTTTTTATATTTTTTTATTATTTTTTGTTTTTAAGAATATCTATATGTGCATATTGTAACCGCGCATATGACTTGGCTTGGATAACTAGGTAACAGCACAGCTATTCGAAAATTATTATTTTTCTATTTCTTTCAAAAATTCCTAAAAATTTTTTTTTTAGGGTACACCCTCATTCGATACTTCGTATCTGATTGAGGGCGGGGGGGGGGGCAGTGTTATGTAACATTACGTAACATTGTGTAACCTCATTATCTATCTAATTATCACCCATTAATTATAATATCTCATTATTAAATTCGCTAATTATACTTAGCTATCCAGTACTGTGCAAGTCTACTTATTCATGCTAAGCCATAGGTATTACATAAGGGCTCCGCCCCCTACTCTTTCCCACATCCTGTAGGGACATATGTACAGATGCTAGATCATTAAATCAGTTGCTTAGTTCTTCTCACGAAGACCACACGTTCGTTTGCTATTCTTCCATTCATACCTTAACAACCCTGGAAAATGATTAGATAATTAAATCCACACAGATAGTCTAGTCAGTTAAGTGGCGATTTTAGTGTCAAAAGTGCCCAAATTCACATAGGGCTTTCATTTTGGAAGGGTGCCCATTCTGAAATATGAATATGATTGCCATGGTAACCATTTATATCACAAAATTAGGTATTTATGTGAAATACAGCTACTGAAGGATTAATTGACTAAAACTTGTTGTCTATTCTTGTGATTCCTTAGCAATTTTCAGGAATGGGAAAGCCCTCAGAGACCATTTACTCAAATTATATGAATTTGACCTTGGCCAAGGTCAACGTCACAAGGCCAAGGTTTTATTTTCTCTTGCTGTATGGGACCAAGTGACATGGCATGCCCAATAGTAAAACCTGTCATGCCCTATTCACTCATTAGCTATATGGCCAGATTCGAATTATGGTTGCTATGGTAACTGTGGAAAAACATTCAACTCCCAACAGAATTATAGAGCTAAAACTGTTAACTGAATATATCTCTTTATTCATTCATTTGATTTGTTACCAATTCTCAGGAATTGTAGAGTTAAAGTTCCAAATATCTTGGCAATTTGATCATTGAACTTTCCTTTAAAAAGACTTCAGCCTCACTAGAGGCTGTTGTTATTCTTGATTCTTTGAAAATAGATTAAAGGAATTCTCCCTATCTTGAATAGCGTGACAATAAGCTATCTGACCATCACGCCATCTAGCTTTTGTTTTAGCAGAGATAAAGCTAAGGCGGGGGCTTCCGGTTATGGCACTCCAACCAACGAAACAGAATAGGCTTAAACATGATTTATTTATGTCAGGCAGCTGAGTGTTGATCCAGTACTGGCAAAAGAATCCTAGTAAATATCCTTTCATGGCGAATATAATATGGGCTAGATTACTCAAATATTGTTGTAAGCAGCCTAGGCTAGTGTGGTATTGTGCACCACGATCAGATCATGCTGTGCCAGGACAGAGCGATCCTGCTGTGGATGAGCTGCATGCACCAGCTGATGGACCTTAATGCAACCATCCAGTATGATGAGAGTGAGAACAGGAAAGACCTAGAGCAACCTCACCAGGCAGGGTCGACGCCCCACCCATACTCAGAGGAGGGTGAGGAAGCTCTGGAGCTGGATACCATTTTCGAGGAAACAAGCACCCTTCAACCTCCTACAGCCATCAGCACAAAAAAATTAAAGGAGGAAGGAGATATACCAGACCCAGAGATCCCTCCATGGACAATAACTCAGCAAAGGACGAGAGCAGGCCGTCATATACGCCCACCTCGCAGACTACTGGACACTGTCCATCAACTGATGAAGATCTTCATTAGATTGCACCCCTCATAGATTTGCTCATGGTAGACTAACCAGTGTGTTTAGAATTAAGATTTGTGTCCTGAATAGGTAAAATGACTTACTGGTAAACTGTTACCTTCCAGGAATGTCTGGATTCAACTATAGACAGCTGCCAGCAATGACTGTCCGAGTCAGGGGACTACAGGAGGCCACTCCAGTCGACAGTCCACCAGCACCAGTATGGAGGGACAGTTTCCTGTTGGTCCCATACAAGGCAGTGACAGACACTGGACCTGTTGAGCTGGGTAACTACCCGGCGCCAATCAATAGTCGCCACCAGGTCGCCGTCAGAGCAAACTATGCGGAACCACCTAGCCTGCTGGGACCTTTCCTGGCTAAGCCTACTAGGGTTGTAGAGCTGAATGCCTATCCAGTGCCAAATGATAGGAAAACAGTCCCTCAGAGAAAACGAAGGAAGGGCCAAGGCCAGGGAGAGGGGAATGATGAACAGCTCAGCTGCCCCATCCAACCCAAGAAGGCCCACAAGGAGACAAGTTGGAGAAAAGGCTCTCCCACTTATGAGCACCAGAGGGGGAAGCGATGTTTGTGCCCGGTGTTAGAGGACTGTGAGAGACACGGCCACATCCAATGCCACATGCTACACCTACCATTCTTCTCTCAACCGGAAACAGCATGTTGGGGCTGCCGCATGCAATGGGCTCGAATGCCAGCACTGGACCTCCACCTGACAAGATGCCACAGCCCAAGGGCATTCTTGGAAAGCACCCTTGGAGAGTGGGCGGGACTGTGCCTTGGCTACCTTGAGGAACTGGCTAAGGCCCTAGAGCTGCAACTTCAGGACCTCTTGCCATTGGTCATGAGGGCAGGACTGGTCCCACACAAGCTGGAGATCACTACAACCAGAGCAGCCCTCATGGACCTGTTTGACAGGTCACTGACTACAAGACAGCCAGCAGCTCCTTGGCAGTGGGATCCTCACAACCTGACATGGTGCCTTCTCCATTGGCAGGTCATCACAACCTTGCTCGCCTTGACCTCTGTGAGAGACCAGGAACGCCTTAAGGTTTATAACGGGCAAACCTGCCTTAGGAGGGAGATCAGGCCTAGAGGTGTTGATGCCACTGCCACCTCCGGAAGCTGTGGACTGACATGGGCAGCAGGCATGCTGTGGAGATGGCCAGGCAAGACCTGCGGAGCCAGCTGGAGGCCCTGGAGGTCATCAACATCGCATGATTCCCTGACAACTGGGAAACGAGCAGCCGCCACCAAATGCCAGGAGCAACAGTTCACCAGGCTGTTGGACTCCACCCGACCCTTGTCCCCCAGGACTTGGTAAAACTTGGGTCCATCCTGGAGCGGGCCAGGGGAGCAGCCAGCCGCAATTCACCCTGTGCTGTGGTAGAAGTGGGCATCGACCTGTTCCACAGGGACAATAGGGACACAATGGTAGCGCAATAGGCTGCCCTTTCAAACATGGCGGCACACACTGTGGAGATGGGGGTGCCAGTGGTGATCCATGCCTGCGAAAGTGGGGATGGAAGGGCACAGAGACACTGGCAGGACGTTCTGAAGCAAGTCCTACCAAAAGAAAACGGGGTTGAGCTACACTGCTTCAATGGGGGACAGGCGGATCAGGAATGCTGGCAGGAGCTGTTCCCAGGTGTTATATTCAGCATCTCAGCTATTTTGCTGACAGCAGATCCCCACTCAGGGCTGGATGATGTGGCTGCGCCTGCCACTGGAACACTTGCTCCTGGAGACAGACAGCCCATACCTGCCCCCACAAAACTGGCCCAGACACCAGCATGGTCCAGTCTCAATTGTGGAGATAGCCAGGGCCATTGGACGTCTTCGAGCCTGCCCAAGTCAGTTGTGCTAGAGGCCACTGTGTAGAACGCCAAGTTCTTCTGCCTCTAGCGGTTCAGTTTGAAATCGATCTCAACGTAGACCTGGACAAATCGCACAACACCACAAAGGGGTGGAGTACAATTTGAAGACCAGACATCTTGAAGACCAGATGTCTTCCTGAGTTTCTTCCATTATAACTTATGACAGAATCAAATCTTAAGATCTTAACAAGTACTACAACTAGAAAAGGAAAGGCATAGTGCATGAGTAATAGTAGTTGGTTTAAGAGGAATGATGATTTATATTGTGGATCAATTAGAAAAATGAAAGGCTTTACCTCATAACAACCAGTGCCCATGCCTGGTGCTGGTTGTTTGCCATTGCGAGGTCACCGCCAAGCTGTCGACAGATGATTTGAGCCCTGATCCAACTGTCTGTAAGTGGAGGCCTGAAGTATGTCTTGGTCCAGGGGCAGACTACTTCTTCATTGCCTGAGGAAATGATGAAATGTTTGTTTGAAAAACAAAAAACGATCAATCACCAATTAAATTAAATTAAATTAGATTAGATATTAGGAGAAATTAAATTAAATTAAATTAAATCGTTAAAAAAAAGCAACTTATGCCTGATCCTTGTTAACCTGTGATGGCAAATATTATATACGCAGGTGTCAACATACACACATATTTTTATTTCGAGAATTTATTGTAATAAATCACATGAAATGAAATATGTGACCTGCTCTGCGATTATGGGTCTTATAGGTTTTTACTTGGATAGCCCTAGGGGCATTATTTAACAGTAAAACTGTTAAAAACACAAAGTTTACTCAAAAAACCATTGAAAATGAAATTTTTCACAGATTATAGCGTGGCGGAAAACTTTGGAGAAAATTTTGTTAGTGTTGCCATGTAACCATGAATTCAATGTAACGTCCAAATCATCAATAATGACGTTTAACAGAATTCTGGTTTCCATGGAAACCTATATGTCATCAAATTGTTTCAAATTTAAATGAAGTCAAAAGAGAATTTTCTGATGATTAAGATACTGAAAACAGATTTGAATTACGTAAATTTTCAGAAAAATGGCAATATATTATTTAATTGATTAATTTTAATTATTAAATGATGCACATTTTGAAATCATATAAGGTTCGGCGGTTCATATAAAGTTCGGCAAGTAAAAACCGTACAGCAGTTTTGGCTATTTACCCCATTTCAACACATCATTTCAGAACTTCATATCTCGGCTTCAGTTTTTCGTATCAACATAATTTTTGCAGCATATTATGCCCTAAAACACATTTTACATTTCATATCCAAGCACATAAGACCCGTTTTCACAGAGCAGGTCACATATTGTGAAACAAGCACGCACCTGGGAGAGGGGTGAACAATCCATTGTCCACAGCACAGGAGCGATACTGCCGTGTTGCAATGTCAATGTCCGCATCTTGCTCAGAAAAAAACATGAGGACATTTGGAAAGGGGTATCACTAATACATATATATATTTAACTTTGTTGCCATTCTAGGATGTCTCAGTACAGAGATGTTATTACTTTTAGATATCTTTCAGAGATGAAGGGAATGAATCAACTCAATTAAAAAACACTTCACAGAAAATTCCTTGTAGCATATTTAATGTTTGGTACTCTTACGCGTTTCGTCGAAGGGGTGTGGCTTCATCAAAGAGTGGTTACATTGTGGCGTCATTGGGGGTTATATCAATAAATGAGCAAATTTTGCAATCATACAGAGTCAGCAATAAACGGTTAGTTTGGTATCTAACATACAGAGTTGGCAGTGTCACTCTATTGTCCATTAGGTTAGTTTAGTATGAAATTTTAAAATCCATTAATTTCGTATAAATTCCTGTGGTATGCAGAGTAAAACTGTTTTAGTTGAATTAATAGTAGTAGATCTAATTTTATAATTATATCTCTTCAGGGTGGGGAGGGTAACTGATGAAGTCAAGCCAGGGGAGGTAGATAAACAGTGGGCAGTCAGGGAAAACAAATATTACCAAATTCACTTATATTATGACTGAATTTATCAATAATCTGCTGCTTTTATTCATTTACACAAGAATTTGAAGCCTAATCACCAGGAGGTAACTGCCACAGGTGAGTGATAATAAGAGAAGTTATCATGGGAAAAGATTCAGGTGAGTCCTCCAAATACAATTAAGGATATTTTAGAAGCCCTTTAGCAAAAACCACAGAACAAAATTCTCCAAAGTGTTTTGGTCAAATGACTTTCAGTGATACTAAGTTTTTGACCGACTTTAACTGAGAATGCAGCTTTTAACAACTTCATGATACACCTGTATCTGGTAGAAGTCGCCAGAAAATGTACAATTCACCTTCTCCAATCTCTCAAATAATCCAAATTTCAGACAAAAATAAACTTCAAAACACAGTCCAACCTAACCAATAGAATCAATGCAATGCCGAATATACTCAAATTTACTTAGTATTGGCCAAATTGCAGACCAATTTAGCAGAATTTACTAAATGTGTACAGCTGCCAATTTCCCAAAAATTTGACCTGTCTATCGCACCCATTACAAGGGCTAAACAACTACATGTCACACCTGTATCTATCTCACACATGTAATGAGCGTTTGTATAATCCACTGCATCAGTGACCTGGACGTTATCATGCTGCCGTTCTATCACCATGGCATTGTTATTAGTCTGGGTTGGTTTATCAGGACCACCTGGAAGTATGGTCCAGTTCACCATAGTCATGTCTGGCCACTTCCAGTCCCCGGCTACTCCCTGCTCTGTACCACCCAGCAACACCATATACAGATCGAACTTGAACCTGGAGGAGCAGAAAATGGGACATGTTATAGAAAAATGAGTCTCAAGTCACAAAATTGATATATTTGTCCAAGTGTTTATTCACAAGATGGCTTTGTGGGAATTGATTCTTAACGCTGTTTGTAACATGAATATATTTACCAAACTTCAAGACAGTGTATTATATCCATATATTTCTAAGGTCATCATATGTGATCCGTTTTAGGAAAATGAATCATAAGTCGCAAAATATCGATTTTGAGATACCATCATATTTGGAAAGAGGAGATCAAGCCAATTCCAATGATAATAAACATGAAGGACATTTAAGAAGTATTTTCTTGATGGGTAAAGTTTCTGGACCAGTAAGGTAAATAAATATATGCCATACATAGGCCTTCAAAATGTAAGGATATATTTAATAGTGTCCCGAAATATGTTACATGGATTTATATGACTATAAGTGCTAAACCCTCTAAATATCAGAACATTTCAATAAAGAGATCTTGTGAAAAGAACACTTTGAAAAATATCTCCTGAAACACATCACAAATGCACAATTTGGGGCAGTCAGTACAACAACGCTTCATGAAATAATCACATTGAAGAATATTGATTTTGTGACTTGTGATTTGGGATTGGCACATGACATTAATACTTACACAAGGGCAACTATCTGGTTGTAGATCTCGATAGTGTCCACCTTAGCAAGGGAGCCGCCTATGCGTTCGCAATTCGCTCTGGCTACAGTCTGCTTGGCTTGATAGCCTGATGGGTAGTAGACTTTCTCAGCCAAACCAGGAAGTGCTGCAATGAGAGACTTTTTATATGTGATCTGTTTTAAGATGGTAAACACTAGAACACCTAATAAGTATTTCTATATTTTAAGTTTGATATTTTCACTTTTTTAAAAAAATGTTTGCAATGTTTCTGGATGGGTAATTACCAGTAAAGTAACTAAATGTACTCCATACAAAGGCCTTCAAAATGCACGGATATATTTAATACAATGTCCTGAGATTTGTTACATGGATTCTTCTGATGATAACTAAACCTAAGAATCAGAACATTTCGATAAAGAACACATCCCATATGGATGAACAGTTTCAGACGTCCTTCACAAATCTACTAAAATAACTCATATTTAAGACCAAAATGTGATGTCCTCCAGGAAAATGTCTAAAACAATCAGGTCAAGCAGATTTTGACTATCTCAATTTAACCTTTAAACAAGCTGATAAGTACTTTTATTCTTTTTGAAAAAATGATAATTCTGAATGGACTATCAGTAAAAATTAAATATATCCCTTAGGATATCCCATGGATAGAACCACAAAATTAATATATGCATTCAATACAGTCTCGAAGTACCACATGTATGAACAAAGGCACTGACCAGACAAAAGAACATTTTTATAAAGAGTCTTCTGAAAAGGAAAAAAAAAGGAAAAAACATTTTCTGTGTCTTTAGACTCATTTTACTATGAGACATGAATGTGATCCGTTTTAGGAAAATGAATCATAAGTCGCAAAATATGGATTTTGAGATATCACCACATTTGAAGAGAGATCAATCTTATTCCAATGATAGGAAACTCTAGGACACCTAATAAGTATTTCTATATTTTAAGTTTGATATTTTTATTTTTAAAAAAAAAAAGTTATTTTGAAAAAAAAAGTTATTTTGAAAAAAAAAGTTATTTTGAAAAAAAAAGTTATTTTGAAAAAAAAAGTTTGCAATGTTTCTGGATGGGTAATTACCAGTAAAGTAACTAAATATACTCCATACGAAGGCCTTCAAAACGTAGGGATATATTTAATTAAATGTCCCGAAATTTTTGACATGGATCCATATAACTAGTGCTAAATGCTCTAAACATCAAACTCTTTTTCCTGAAACACTTCACAAATGTAAATGGTTACCTGTCACAGCTAGTATGAGTAGAAGATGGTAGAACTCCATTGTCCTGCATTCCAACCTCCTCTGAGTAAAACTTAGTGTTTAAACATGTTGTGTTCATGCTTGAAAACCTCTTCATTTGCCATGCATGAATACATTCACCATATGGGTCAGATTTTCAGAAAATGTACAATTGGCAGCTGTACACATTTAGTAAATTCTGCTAAATTAGGCTGCAATTTGGTCTTTACCAGGTAAATTTGACAATATTCGGTATTGCATTGATTCTAGCAATCTGTTTGGTTAGGTTGAACTGTATTTTGAACTTTATTTTCGTCTAAAATTTGGGCTATCTGAGAGGATTGGCGAAGTAGAATTGTACATTTTCTGAAGATCCATCTGTGGGTTGGGACTCCTACAACATGTCTTACAAGTCCATTTTAAAGCTGCTCTCTTAAAGGTGGTCTCCACTGGCTGCGGTAAACTCTTCGGTAAGCCTTGCGATGGTTTGTGCTGGTTCTGTAGGTGGAAAGGAATGATGAGATCCTATCCACTCCTCACCAACACCGCACAGTTGCAACGCTTACTGCAAAGCTTACCGCAGCCAGTGGAGACCACCTTTTAGTTAGCATGAGGCAAGAACATTTTCAACTTTTTGTTCATTTCTTTTCCAACCTTTTGAACATTCATTTGACAAACATTCTTGAGGATATTCTTCAGTTGTTGTTGCTACAGGGCATCTAAAATGTCCTAATTTGTAATGGGGGAACTGGCTGGAATCCTTTTCATGCAATCATTACACTTATTATCGCTCACTGGGGGCTGTTTCCTCTCGGTTGATTTGACTTTGAGTTTATAAACATATAACAGCAGCAGACCAAGCCAGTCATATTTTGAGTAAATTTGGTAAGAGTTTACTTGACGTAATAGATGAGAATGCAGCTGTAATATAGCTGATATATGGGTTTACCCTAGCAAACAATAAGGGGTCAAGATACATGTATTCTGATAAAACACTATTCAGCTGCAATAAATGACCAATGAACCCTTTTTCTCATCTAAATAAGATTTTAGCAGATAACCAAAATAATCCCAAGTATGTACCTCTTTGTGAGATGACTCACAATCTTAATCAACTCCACATCACATGGGTGAGATTTTCAGAAAATGTACAATTCGCCTTTACCAATCCTTTCAAATAGCCCACATTTAAGACAAAAAACAGCTTCAAAATGCAGTTTAACATAACAGAACTGATACTATAAATCAATGCTATACCAAATATACTCAGATATATACCCAGTATTCTTCATTTTTCAGCCTAATTTAGCAGAATCTCTTAAATGTGTAGAGGTGCCAATTGTACATTTTCTGAAAATCTGACCCACATATTCCAACTGAAGTATATGGGAAGTCAATCAATATAAACATTGTTAATATTAGATCGTACCCAGAACAAGCTAGTGTTAAACATTCACGCTTGATTCCTATGTTACCAAGCTCTCATTAAAATTTAAACATTTGCTTGACAAGCTGTCCATTTGGTATGTCTCACTGTAAACACAGCATACCAGTAGAGCTTTCTGAAATTGCTTTAAAGATGCATTATTGGGTAATAGGGGATTTGCATGTGCCGCTGTGCATGTCAGTCACAGTGCATTCTGGGATGGATTTTGATCAAATCTGACATACAAATATTTGGCAATGTTTTTATTGAAATTGCAAGAATGTTTTTAGCTATATCACAGTGTGTATGAATGATCTATGAAAACTAAATGCATGATGGGAAAAGTGGGGACTAGTGTTATGGAAACATGTATAACACATGGATATTGACATTAGAGCATTGATAAATATTCCATACTAAACATGGCATGTTTTCTAAAGATTTTATAATGTACCATTAGTCCCATAATTCCATGCGAATCAAGATACAAAATGGCGGCTATGCAAATCCCCTATTTTGACCAAAGAATCTTTACTAAATTTACTCCAATAAGGGACTTTGCTTGGCAATGAGAATTATCACAGTAATGTGAAACTTCGCCGATAAAATTTATTAAAAATAAAAACAAGTTGCATGTGTCACTAGGCATATCTATTACAGTGCATGCTGGGATAGATTCAGTTCAAATCTGACATACAAATATTTAGCAATATTTTTATCGAAAATTGTAAGAATGTTTTCAAGAATATCATGTGCCTGTGTAAATGATCTATAAAAACCAAATGCATGATGGGAAGATGAAATCCTGTTTCATTGAAACATGTAAAACACATGGCTATTTACATGAGATCATTGTTAAATATTTCATGCTGAAAATAACATGTTTTTTAAACATTTCCCCTGCTGAAGGCGGTACGAGTGCCAAAGGCCCTTGTACTGGGAAACCTTATAGGTTCCACTTTTGTCTGCTGTATTTCAGCATTGGCACCCAGGGTATAAATATGAAAACAGAACTCAGCATCATGCCACCTGAATTTCAGACACACTCGATTTACATATCATGGGGATTTGATGCTCCTGCAAAGTAATCAAAAATACCAAGATGCCAAGATGTTGAAGTTAAGAGAGGGCATGATTTTCTACCCCCAAATATAAAAAAAGTTTTATCAACACCTCTATTCAAATAAGAAAGATATGAGGCAAACTGTACTGTTGTATCAGTGAACAAGAATTTGAGCCTTTACAGTCTACAGTTTGGTAGGACTTCACAGATCTGTCACACTTTGTCTCACATTGTGGTGAATTAATGCTGCCACAAAGTAATAAAAAACACTATTTCCTCACAGAATATTCCAAAATAAAGTAAATATTCAGAAAGACCTGCCCTTCCTTCCCTTAGAAATGTATTTTCATCATTAGTGCTATTGGTGGGTATAGGCCAGATACAGATTTCTTTTTGTGAATACCCAAAATGCCGGCCAGGACACAATAATATGTGATGTGTTTTAGGAAAATGAGTCATAAGTCGCAAAAAATGGATTTTGAGATATCACCATATTTGAAACGATGAGATCAAACCAATTCTAATGATAGTAAACAGTCTAAAAATCCAATAAGTATTTCTAGATTTCAAGTTTGATTTTTTTATTTTGGAAAAAACGATTTGCAATATTTCTGGGGGGTAGTAAACAGTAAAGTAACTAAATATAGTCCATATAAGGACCTTTAAAACGAAAGGATATATTACATACACTCTAAGAAGAAAGGGTTCTAACAAGAACCCTTAAGGGTTCTTCGGCTTGTCGACATGGCAGAACCCCTAATGGTTCTTGTTAGAACCCTTTTTTGAGGGTTCTAAGTAGAACCCCCGTTTCGGAAATAGGCAGGGTTCTACATAGAACCCTGGATTTGAAGAACCCTTTGAAGAACCCTCTGGCCAAAATAGGTAGGGTTCTACATAGAACCCCTGATTTGAAGAACCCTCAAGCTAAAATATGTAGGGTTCTTCATAGAACCCTTGATTTGAAGAACCCTTCCATCTGAAAATGTCCAGGGTTGATTTTATTATTGTTTTATTGCTGAAGTAACATCACTTTTCATCAAATTATTCAACATATTCCATTTCATGGTGTGGATAGTATTTTCCCTTATTCTTCAGTGGGTATTCCAGTTGATATATCCTTCCGTTCTTTTGCATTGATGTAGATCCTGTAAATAAAAATAAAATCCCTAGAAAAGAATAAATCACCTGGACTAAATAGAATTGTAGTGCCCTTTCCAGAAACAATATGTTCTAAACCCTAGTAATAGTAATAACTCTCATTCAAGATTCGCATAAAAACGGGAAAATATATATTATATCCAAAGATCTAGTATATAAATTATTTATAAATGACTTGATGGTTTACCTTGTCCGAATAGAGGACGAGAAACAACTGGTTTCAATCCACATGTCCATTCTCAATCCTTACTATCCATCTCTCTGAGTCTTGCATGTAGGGAATAAATGAAACATAATGCATTAATACAAAAGTTAATTTATACTACTTAGGAAAATGAAAGTAAATTAGTCTATAGAGCTGATGTGAGAAAAAAACGTATTAGTAATATATAAGCTTACCCTGACTCCCATACAGGTGAGTGTGCTTCTCTTCTGGCTGTTAGATTATAAGTGAATGCAAGCCACAAACCCTAGGCTTGCTAGCACACCTACTGTGCTCTCTCCCGTCACACATCAGTGGCTGCGCAGGCGTGACTGGCCTTACCTGGCTTGTGAGCCCAGTATGTAGGTCAAGGTGGGGTTAACACGGGCCTGCTTGCGCCCTCACCTCACGCCAAGTTTTACCATTTCCGTCATCGTCATGGTGACCATAGATTATAAGGTAGATATAGCATGAGCGGGGCATTGGGGTGTGACGGATTCCCGGCCCCTGCACTCATACATGAGTGTGGGGGCCGGGAATCCATGAACTGGCTTATACAATACCAGAGACAGTACATTAGCGAATTAACATATAAAACTTTAAACATGTATACATAAGTTGGACTCTTATTCAAGGTATTAAACAAGGTCTCCCGTTTATGTTGCCAAAACATATTTGAAATGGTTATCAAGATTATTAGAAACATGTCATGCGTATGCCTATACCGTGCATATGCAAATAAAGGAGAACTGCATGGGATGGCACCAGTGTACGTTAAAAATACGCACAAATGTACGCAGTGTGACGTGGGATTTTTTTTTTATTATTCCATTTACGGCCAAGTCATTAAATTACAAGTACAATAGTTAATAAAAGATGCATTTTGTCGTTCAACGACGTTTCTCATACGTTGCCTCAATACCTATATTATCAAGGAGTGAATCCTTTTACAAACAAGTAAAATACTTTATGAAATCGTTCTCTGTCGCTATTATGTAGCCTATCCTTAATACAGAGTATTCTACTAATAATGAGCCTCTATGTAAATTATTTCGCTGCAACACTCATTTCATCTATAAACAAGACCACACAATTATGATCTTTGTCCTAATACGGACCTTAAGACTCTACTCATTTGTTCGTTCCAACATAGTCATTTTGATCTTATACACATTTGTCTCACCACACCATTGATACATAGAAATAAAACATCTGGAATATACGGGATGACGGCCTCAGAGTAAATAAGGCCTCAATATTTTTTTTCCAACAAAACAATAATACCTAATATCATATTCGAAACACATATGTCCCTTATATATACAAATGAATTCGAAATTCTTTCCTATTTCCTTATTTTCCGACATCAGAATACATACTGGTTTATATCATTATTAATGTTTACCCCTACTATAAGTCACATTTCTCAGTCAGTACCTATAATAAAACGTGATGCCGGATGACGCAACCCCTTCCCCAAATGATAAAATTCCATAACTATTAGAATTCTCATTGCATTGGGATCATATGACTGTGATCCGTTTTAGGAAAATAGGTCTTAAGTCGAAAACTATTGATTTTGGGATATCATTATATTTGAAAAGAGGAGATCAATCTGATTTCAATGATAGTAATCAGTAGGAGACCTAATAAGTATTTCTATATTTTAAGTTTGATATTTTTATTTTTGAAATAAAAAGTTTGGAATGTTTCTGGATGGGTAATTACCAGTAAAATAACTAAATATACTCCATACGAATGCCTTCAAACCTCATTGGTATATTTAATACAATTTCCCGAAATTTGTTACATGGATTCATATGACTATCATATGACTATCAGTGCTATACCCACTAATAATCAGATTTTTATTTTAATTAAACATAAACGTTTCAAATTATATTCTAAGATAGTTTTATCATTTTACTTGTTATTTTGTCATCGTGGGTCAATATAAACATGTATGGGTCTAGAAATACTGAAATCGTGAAACTAAAACTTACTCACTATACTAGAAATCGGCTAGAAATCCTTGAATGTTTAGCTCCACTTTGAACTAAAGAACACTTCAAGTGCACAAAAGAACCCTTAAATCGCTGAAGAACCCCTATGGTTCTAGATGGAACCCCCGGTGGTCCCGAAGAACCCTTTTAGGTGTCAAAGAACCCTAGGGTTCTTGGTAGAACCATGGGGTTCTATCTAGAACCCAAAAGAACCCTTTTTTCTTAGAGTGTACATCGTCCTGAAATTTGATGCATCAATTGATGTACATATAAGTGATAAACCCTCCAAAAATCAGAACATTCCAATGAAGTCATCTTGTAAAATAAACACTTTGAAAAATATTGTTTTTGCGACTTATGACTCATTTTCCTGAAACACATCACAATATTGTACAGGTCGTTGTGACGTCTTCTAATTTACTAGGCGGTTAGATCCTGAAGTTATGGTTGTGAGTTTTGTCTAAGGCTCCCGGGAACCAAGACGAGGTGAAGTACAGTTCCATCAACCTACTCTGGAGGACAACATATGAGATGTGTTTCAGGAAAATGAGTCATAAGTCGCAAAAAATAGATTTTGAGATGCTATTATATTTGAAAAGATGAGATCAAGCCGATTCCAATGATAGTAAACACTCTGATAAAATAATGAGAATTTCTAGATTTTAAGTTTGATATTTTCGATTTTGGAAAAAAAAGTTTCCAATATTTTTAGGGGTCACTAAACAGTAAAGTAACTAAATGTAGTCCATATGAGTACCTTTAGAAAGAAAGGATATATTACATAGATTGTCCTGAAATTTGATACACCGATTGACATAACCATAAGTGACACGCTCGCTGAAGATCAGAACATTCCAATAACGTGATCTTGTAAAAAACACGCTTTGAAAAATATCAATTTTGCGACTTATGACTCATTTTCCTGAAACACATCACATATGTGGTTTGTGAAGGTAAGCGGTGGGCCGGAAATGGAAGTCCAACACTAGTACAACTGGTCTGTATGTGTATAACTTATTAACTTCAGTATAACTGTCCTGGCCAGCCCAACAAAAGGGGACTAAACTACAATAGATTGGCTGTCCAATTAGATGAACTATACTTCGTGACAGGTTAAGAATAAATGGTTCTATCTGACACTCATAGCATCCAGACAACACAAAGTCTTCTGATTGTATATCCATATAATATACACATAGAGGGGTTTCTTTGTCTGACATGTTATCAGAATTGGTTATTTTACCAACCTTTTTTTTGTGAAGTACAGTTCCGTTGACCCTCTCCGGAGGACAACGTATGTGGTTTGTGAAGGTATCTGGGGTGAAAATGGGATTTTGAAGCCCTTTTTAGTTTCTTAGTTGTTTTCTATACAACTATTTTTTGCAGGGGAAAGTTGGGGAAGCCTGTCGGGAGACTCTTTTGGAAAAACAAAGGACTGATCACATGACTGCCTCTTGAAAGTAAACGTAATGACGTCATGCTTTTGATTAGCTCATGGGAGAGGGAAGGCAGTAGGGAGGGAGAAGAAGAGAGTTGGGAGAGGGAGAGACAGAAGAGGTGGAAGGGAGGAGAAAAAGAGGGACGGGGTATGAGACACAGAGAAGAGGGAGAGGGAAAAGGGTACTTTGCTAGTAATATATAATGTCTTATTATGATGCCTTATTGGAATCAGTCTTGCTGATTATCCTTCTCATATCATCTCATAAATTAATATTTCTCAATGTTCAATTCACAAGATCGCTTTGTGGAAATGGCTTGGTTGTTTTGGTTTCTAGCACTTTATATCATGAATACTTGTACGGACTCCACATGGAAATTTTTAATGAATTAAAAACACGTTCTTATAGCATACATGTATATATATTGTAGGGCCTATCATATTGGGCAAACGAATTATGTTTTTTTTTATAAATCAAAACTACAACACAAGTTAGAAATTCGTTAAAGCAATATACATGTATGTTTTCATTACAATTCGGAGACTTGGGATTCTTTTTGTTTTGGCATAATCACATGCACTAACCTTATTACATGAAACAACAATATAAAGAACTCATCTGATAACAAGAGAGTGAGAGTGGGGTAGCGAAAGAAGAGAAATTTAAGGAAGAGGATAAAGAGGGGTAGGGAGGTAGAGATTGGAATGTAGGGAGAGTGGGATGAGGAGAAGGAGAGAAAGGGGGATGGAGGGGAAGGAGATGGGGTGGCAAAAGGAAAGATATTTAAGGGAGAGGATAAAGAGGGGTAGGCAGGTAGAGATCGAAATGTAGGGAGAGTGGGATGAGGAGAAGGAGAGAAAGGGGGATGGAGGGGAAGGAGATGGGGTGGCAAAAGGAAAGATATTTAAGGGAGAGGGTAAAAAGGAGTAGGGAGCGAAAAATCAATAAATTTCCAAAACCATAGGCCTAAAAATGATTTCCAAAACCCCTTCCTCTCATTCCATAGACTTGTATTAAAAGGCATAAATGTTACTTATAAATGCCCCCTTGTAATCTTCAATCTATTGTTATAAGTGCCAGATATTATAATCACGTTTCCTCCAACCAACACAATTCTGGTGGTAGCCTAATAGCTGTTTGGGGGGTCATTTGAAACCACAAATAAATGGCCAAAAGATCGGTATAGAAATGAAGTTCTGAACTTTGTTAACTCATTACATTTATTTGGAAATTCAAAGGTTCTGACCCCGCCGCCCCCCCCCCCCCTATATATTTTTATTGGGTGACAAGTGCACCCCTCCCCCCCCCCCCCTCCCCCCAACCTTCCCTGTGAGTCTGCCAGTTTGGGAGAGTTTGACTTTACAACATTTTGTGGGAAGGGGAACTCTCTCCCAGAATAATGTAACTTGCGTCACACACAGACAGGAGAATGTGCGGGGAAGACTACATTCAATTATAGGAGCCGGTGTAGTATTGCAAAGTTCCCCAAATAATCATTCCCATGACAGTAGTATTTTGCTTTAACCCATTCGCGGCGGGAAACCCTCGCCCGGCGCATGACGTCATGGACGGGTACCACGGCACGTCGTTGCCTCACTACAGGACGGGAGCAAAGAGACCCGTTCAAGCATGGCGGAGAGAAACGTCCTTCCGCCCCGGTGATCGCATGGATTTTTATTCAGTATTATTCATATATTACACAATATTTCTATATGTTTATGAACTCAAAGTCAAATCAGCTGCGCTGACTGGTGCCATTTTCACTCTTGTGCTGAGATATTGATAACTGTCAATCACCATTGCGCCTACTCAGCTTTCATTGGCAGATGATGTTTAAGTCGGGTATCAGTAGGTGGCACCACTGATGTTGGAGTTTGGTACAAGTAGGTGGCAGCACCAATTGCTAATGCTTGTGCTGAGATGCATTCATTCCTATAACTCATAATATGACCATATTTGGCAACATTTTGTTTGTTGTAAAAACTGAGGAGAATGCATCTTTAATGAGTATTTATACTGTGGGTAGATATTTGTGTATTAATGTCATGGTGAATACTAGTACTAGCCATTTGTTCATCATATGACAAGGAGTGACAGATATATAGTGTCTACCTTGTTTGGTCCTGCAAATAAAACCAGTTTCTTTGTTTTGTTCATTTATAAACTCAAGTACAAGTACAATATTCTCAGCTTAACCACTTCTTCAGAAAACCAGATGAAGGAGGGTGCATATCTAACCTCGCTTCATGGCATGTACTGTAATTTATTTTATCATTATTATTATTATTATCATTATCATATTAGCCTTTTCATGTTAGCCTAGTTACTGCATTTTTCTTTCAAGTACTACTGTATTCATTTAACTTCATTATGTTGGATAGTTGTACACTTTAAATTAGTGTCTACAAGAAATTGTTTAATTCAAATTAAGATCGCACAATTTGAATGTGGGGTGAGGACAAAAGAAGAAGACACAATGATGTAATATTTCCAGAAGCAATGCTTTACTTCGCCACATTTTCACATGTCCATGTAAAATAATGAGTCAGCACTTTCCGACAATAGACATTATACACATTGTGGTGAGTACACAGTATCTACACAAGTTCCTTAGCAACCCATAGCAACACCTTCATACAGAAAGCTAGATCAGCATAGGTCCATTCATTTATACTCCATTTCTTCAATAAATATTTCACCTCTCTGGCTATTTCCATTCTTTTATTTTGCTATCGTCCCCCCCCCCCCCAAGGAAACATCATTGTCAAGGAACGGTCCTTATTATACACGGTGAAACTGCACAGCTTTTTACAATTTACATACAAAAACATCCCATTCCGTCACTTCTTTTAGGAAACTACAGGGAATAGATCCTAATTTTGAACACTCCTGCCTCTTCTTCTATATGTATACAATAACTGAAAATATACTTCTCAGGAAAGATATTTCGGACATGATAATCCTTTGCACTGATTGCATGTGTCTCAGAAAGAAAATAATTAATGATAAAAACACATGTTCCGGTAGTAACATATTAAAGTGATTTGTAATATGTGACAGGAAAATGAATCACAGGCCGCAAAAGAATATATTATATTTCAAGTATTCTTTTTTACAAGAACCCTAGCTCAGACTCCTTTGATATTTGGGGTATTTAGCGTTGTTAGTGATATGAACATATCAGTTGTTAGTGACAAGCCATACCATGAGGTTATCCCCAGGAGTATATTTAACAACTTTAATATAGTGAGGGACCATCTAGAAATATCACTAATATTTCATGCATAAAGAATACAGAAGTATGTATTAGATACCTAATGTTTTCATTGCAATCAGCTTGATCTCATCTTTTCAAATATGATGATCTCTCAAAAATATTTTTTTTGCGACTTGGGATTCATTTTTCTGTACCACATCATATTAAAAGTTTTCATCATCTAGGTTTTGACACATTTTTGACAGTAGACGTTTTTAGGCAGGTGGTCAAACATAACATACAGCTTCACACCATGAAACTCATTCAATAACTATAAGTATTGGACACAAAATTTTACTATGCACAAGATTTTTGCAACATTTTTCTTATTTCTCATTCATAGTCATCTCCCAGGTTTTTGCCTGAGGATGCTACTATGGGAAATGTATTTTATAACAATGTATAATTACCTTCTTCTTGAATAAATACTATATCTGTATACACATATATTATATATCATGCTTATATAATGATGTACTTCCAGTCAATTCGTTAGCATCTGCTTTATCAGTGACATTTTGTAAGGTAGTTTCCTTAGATAAGCAATTTTAATATTTTGATCTTGTCTGTAAGTTTCAATGACTCACTCTTAAATGTTTTTACAGGCTCTGATCTTTGATAGATCCTATGTAGTTGCGCATGTTAACATCTTATCATTTGTTATTGAACCAATTTAAAGATTTCAAAATACAGCCGCTTCTAGCAGATTCGGAGTATCCTATGTTTCCGCATGAGTACCAGGGCAACATTGCTCTCTATTCTTAAAGCTCGCTCTCTGTTAACGTCAGTCAAAAACTAAACACTTTCTACATTTTCATCCATTCTTTTCCAACCCATCTTTAAAGGTCATTTGACCAAAGAAGTTTTAGGATTCTGTCTGGTTATTTTTGCTACAGGGCTTCTAAAATGTCATTTGTATTTGGAGGACGGGAGCAAATCCTTTATGTTGACTTCACTTATTATCGCTCACCGGTGGCCGCGTTTTCTCTCGGCCTATTCTACTTCCAATTTTTATACAGCCACAGAATATTGATAAATCCAGTCCTAAAAGTCATAATATGAGTTAATTTGTTTTGTCATAATAGCTGAGAAAGTGCTTTAACTAAGAACAAAAACAATCCCTTATTTGCCATCAGAAGCAATGCCCTGGGTTACTTCCATGTACATCTGGGTACACACAGTAAAACATCTCTGTATGTTAATTCCCATTAGATTTTATCACAGGGGTTTGTGGCCGAAAAAATAGGTTTGTCCTGGGAATCTGTAGATCTGATGAATATTCATAAGGGATTTATGCCACCTTAAACCTCAATTATGTCAAAATGTTACCATATTTGAAATATAAAAGTTCACTCATGAAGTGTCTTGACAGTCACTTTAGAGAAGTGATCACCGATTTCATCAATGTATTTGTGATGTGTTACAGGAAAATAAGTTGCGAGTCACAAAGATAGATTCTGAGATATCACCATATTTGAAAAGATGAGATCAAACCGATTCCAATGATGGTAAACTTTAGGACGGCTAATAAGTATTTCTATACTTTAAGTTTGATATTTGAATTTTTGTAAAAAATGTTTGTAATATTTGTGGGTGGACAATTACTAGTAAAGAAGTTAGATACTGTATAGCATTACCTTGAATATATCTAATACACTGTATTGAAATTTGAAGCGATCTAGTGAATGAATCACTTTGAAAATATCAATTTTACGATTTGTGGCTCGTTTTCCTGTGACAAATCACATATGGTCGGACATTCTTCTCATCAGTGTTTCAACAACCTACGCCAACATCTAATAGAAATACAAGCCAATGACTTCAACAAAACTTCACCAATTATCTACTATTTACAATTGTACATCATTAATTAATATAATTATTTCGCTCATTTTATTAATACAATGTAGACATCTGTATTGTACATGTGGATAATTTGTATTTCCTTGCTTTTTCCCATTCTCGATAAGAGAATTGATGTGTTGTTTTCCATATAACCATAAAACTATATAACTAATAATAAAGAAATAAAAACTGTGGTTATCACTTTTTCAATCAGTAGTGATATCCATGTGATGTTGGGAATTTTATAAAGAGAATCTAAGAACCTTATTTATTGGTTCATCATAAGGTCCATCTTTGTCAAGGTTTCTGACATAATCTATCAAAGCTTCATTCTCAGTTACGACCACAAAATCAAATCTTACCAAACATACATAATGTTAAACTTACTGGAATAATCAATATATCGGAGCTCTGATATGTTTATACAAGAATTTGAAGTTGAATCTGGGAAAAGAAATAATCATGATAATCAGCGATAATATGTGAAACTACTGCAGGGGTCACCAAAATATAAATATGGACTTTTATTAAGCTCTGCAGGGAAAACAAGTGTGTAAAGTTCTGAAAAGTTCTTGTAGAATTACATTCAAATGGATAGGAAAAGCGTAAAATAAATGCAAATACAAATGCAAAATAGTTTGTTTTCGATTGATATTACCTGAGAATGAAGCTTTCAAAATAAGATAATTTAGACATGGTTCTAGAAATCCAGCTCATTTATGCTCCCTCGTTCTCCCTGCACAACATTACCTTTAATCTGTTATGCACTAATGATATGTACAGTGTCAAGCCAGGCAAGCCTTCAGTTCACTCAAAATTAACCAATAGGGGATTTGCATGTACACCATCCTGAATCTTGATTCATATGGAATTTTGGGAGTTGTATGTCAGTGTAAAATCTAAAAAAACATGCCATGTTCAGCCTGGGATATTTAAAAGTGGCCTCATGTAAATAGACATGTGTTTTATATGTTTCCATAAACAAGACTTCATCATGGATTTGGTTTTTATAGATCATTTACACAAGCCATAATGTTGGCGAAAAGATTCTGGCAATCTTCGACAGAAATGTTGACAAAAAACTTTGGCTGAATGTTTGTATGACAGATATGAACTGAATCCAACCCAGCATGCACGGTAACAGACATGCACAGTGACACTTGCAAGTGCCCTATAGATTGAACAGTTGCAGCCTTTAACCAAGCCTGACATTCCTGTAGTTTAAACAAGCGGTGTCAACCACAAACTTCCTTTCTTGGCCTTTGTTTTCCGTAAGTCCAAGATATCACAAAGACCATGATAAGTCCTGTTCCCTTGTAACCTAAGGTAGGTTTGTCCTCTCCAATGGGTGTATGCCATGCTTGATATGATTACCCGTAGCCTGTCTTCAGCCGAGATGAAAAAAGTGGCGGTTGGGTGTCTGTGGCTGTGTTTACATACATTAGATATGAAATAATCCTTACATAAAGGAAAATCAAAATAAATTCCAGTTTGACTCGAGTGCATTGTTAAACCATCCTATATCTGTTGACTCTACATTGATTATGACCACAGAATATCTGTAAAGTTCATGGTTTTATGGCTATTTATCACATTTATTTACAGGAGACTTGGTTTCCATGCTGACCGGTAAGTTATGTACCATACCCAAATATGTTCCTCCAAATGTTTCTTTTCAAATGCACTGTCTGTATTGGTCTTCAATACAACTAAATTCATCCAACATACTTAATTCAATAAATCAAATGGTCAGGATGTTTGGATATTTTAGTTGATAGAAAATATATGTACAAGATTTCATATGGTAGGAATTTTTGCACATGGCCAATTAACTATTTTATCGTAAACTCTTTCTTTTCTCACTAACCATAAGGCACATTCTACATGGAACCATTGGATCAAAACATACCATCCCTTTTGCTTGGTATAATTAAGCTTAATTTGCTAAAACTGTACTTGAGAAAATGTCGTTCATTCTAACTGCACCTATATTGTATTATGTCAAAAACACATTGTTTAATTTTCAGTTCATTTGTTAAATCTTCAATTAGTTTTCTATGGTCTAAGCAGTGGAATAGGGGATGTGCATGTAGCCGCCTTTTCGAATCTTGATTTGCATGGAATCATGGGACTAATGGTACACTCATAGAAACATCTACAACATCTATGGAAAACATGTCATGTTCAGCATGGACTTTTTATCAATGCTCTAATATCAATATCCATGTGTCATACATGTTTCCATAACACACGTCTCCATCTTTCCCATCATGCATTTGGTTTACATAAATCATTTACATAAGCTAAGATATTGGTGAAAAGATCCTTGAATTTCTTGACTAAAATGTTGCTAAATAATTGTATGTCAGATTTGAACTGAATCTATCCCAGCATACACTGTGATAGACATGCGCAGGGAAACATGCAAATCCACTATTAATATTATTCTAATGTGCTCTGCATCTTTATCTCCAACATACGGGAAAACCAAATTAACAATTTGACTTCTATACCCACCAAACATGACTATATCACCATTCCATTCCTCCTTACATTTCAAGTAATACAAATGCTTGGTCTAGAACTGGCTTTAAAAACTCTCACTATGTATTTCTTCAAAAGAAATGTCTTAAAAGTGATTATTTAATTGATAACAGCGCTCAAGTGAAGTCAATTGGCAATTATGTTTAAGTGATTAGTTAATGCTTGATTGGCTACAAACGGTGGTAGCGACATATTTACACTCATATGTGGTGTTTTACAGGAAAAGGAATCACAAGTCGCAAAAAATTATATTTCTCAATTGTTTTTCCACAGGTACTCAGAATGTTTTCACTTTTTGGAGTATTTAGTGCTATTCATAGCATGAATACATGTACCAAATTCCAAGACTAAGGATTGAATAGATCTATGCATATCTGAGATTATCCTAAGCATTATATTTAATTACTTTACTTTAGTGATTGACCATCAATGAACATCACTAACTATGTTTTCAAACATAAACACATAAAAAACAAAATATAGAAGTACCTGTTTACTTTAATGTTTACTATCATTGGAATCGGCTCATCTTTTGAAATATGATGATATCTCAAAATCTTTTTACCACTTGTGACTCATTTTCCTGTGACAAATCACATATAATTTATATATAACATATTCATTAATATCCATGTATATTTATATATAATATATTCATTTATAACAATATAACGTAGATTATGTATTCAGCATAAGTGGAACCGACTGTAACATCAAATACAGTGTAACCTAATTACAATGACCTCCAATAGTCTAGGTACCTTCTACAGTTCATTCCAAACAAATTGACACAGAAACCATTATTATGAAATGCTTTGGATTAGGATATGGGACAAGACACACATATATATATTATGAGTTCCAATAGTTTGCCATAAGTTTGTAATGGAATTGCAATATTGTGTTTGATATATTTGTTTGATATTGGGGGTAAATTTGGCATTGCTTTTATTGGAATTACCTGTTTAATCATTCTATACAGTATTCTAAACATCATTTTTGTTGTAAATTTGGGCTATTTTCTAAGGTGGTGTATATTTTCTGACTACCTGACCCATATATGATAAGCAGCATCAATTTATGTGGAACAAACTGTAGTTTTAAACTCTCAAAAAACACTGTAAAGTAATCGGTGATATTCCTGATGTAGGACCGCTCTCTCTCGGTCAACATTTCTCAAAGCATTTCACAAATTGTCATGACATGGCTGGCTTCTGGTAATACAACAGTAAAACCTCTACCTGCAGAAACCCCTATAATCCGGATATAATCCACTATTATGGACAGCAGTCCCAATATTGTCTGTGGTGTAGAGGTTTTGCTGCAAGTATTGTTCTATTGTAGTATTTTGATTGTGTATCGTTCACTGCGTGACAGCGCATCTAGTTCCACCACATCTCTCAGGCATCGTCTCAAACCAGCAAAGTCCCTGGGACCTGCAACAGCATCTGACATTGTACACAGAATGTCTGCTGTCATGGATCCCCAAAAGGTAAAACCTTACGTTCAGGTCTTTATATTTGACACCAAAGTTGAAAAGAGTCACTTTTGGAACATTGTGTGGCTGAACTTTCATTTTGTTAACTATTATTTATGTAAGATCTAAACTTGTCTGGTGTGTTCACTAGCTGGTCGCTTTGTCCTGGTATCTTCTGCCTCTTATTGAACCAACATTGCTTGAAGTATTGACTAAATTCCTCTTCAGAATGATTTTCTCTGCAGAGAAGGAAAATATTCAATATGTTGCTTCTTGTATGTAGTGGTGGAGGATGATATATCCCTTGGTGTCTCTTTCTACGGTGGAGATTTGTCGGTGTCGGCAGATCCGCCCATTTTAAAGATGGCACCAAGTGATTCAGACCCGAAGCTGCTGCCCTTTGATAATGCCGGCCGCAGGGTTTTTAGACTGAGTTCCCCGTGTAGGAACCTCTCCAGCTTGTCCACGCAGGCGTCCTGGTAGTCGTGGATCCATCTAGAAATACACAAATTAATGATAAGTTAATTGATATTCCGATTTTTATTAATAAGAAAAAAGATATGTTTACTATCATTGGAATCGGCTTGATCTCATCTTTTCAAATTTGATGGTATCTCAAAATCCATTTTTTTGCGACTTGTGACTCATTTTCCTGCGAGTGTCAAAATATAGCTGAAATCTCATAGGCCTTTTCTGATTATGCAAATGAGAAATCACCAAAAGATTTAGTTCCAACTTTAGAGTCAAACATCCTGGTTTCTCAAAATAGGATCTGCAAAAGTGACTAACACCTGGAAAACTTGGAAATATGCCCGGGCTGCTAAAATATCTGCGAAATTGTAGAGCAGCAAAGTTTGCTATAGGAAATTTTATTTAAATTTGCTTTATGTTCTTAAAGTTTTTTTGTGTACATGAATATCTGATCAGAGCCCTGACTTTGCCCATCTATCAAGAATCAATTTTTAAGTACGTCAATCTGCCAATACTGGCTATAGAAAGAACAACTTCTTCAGGACAACACTGAACCTATGCTACCCTGTGACATCCCCTCACTGCAATGGGATTGATACTGGAACTTATGCAGACAGATGACATGATTTGTAACTAGAGATACTGCCATGTGTAAATGAGCATTTTAAACCTAGTTTGTTTGTGCTTTCTGGGTGATCTGTTTAGTGCTGGACCTATATTGTGCTAATAGTGCTTTCTGCCCCTCAAAGAACACTTTAAAGTTGCACTCTCAGTTAAAATCAGTCAAAAAGATTTTCTACTTTTTGTTCTGTTCTAAAAGTCAAATTTACAGGGCTTCATAAAAAGTCCACATTAATGTTTTGTCGCCCCGCCAAGCTCCGTTTATGTGATGGCTTCACTTATTATCGCTCACTGGCAGTTTTATTTACTCGCCTTATTCCACTTCAAATTCTTGTATAATTTAGTCCTATAAGTCAGAATAATGAGTGAATTTGGGAAAGTATTGTTTGTCATAATAGCTGACTGATAAGCTATGTATGGAAGAGAATTTCAACGATCGGTTTGCAAAAGACATCTGAAATTTGAAGTATATGATTATGTTTGTAAAGAATGGGGATTCCAAAAGATGTCTGAAATACAAATTTTAGAGATTTCAGTAAAATGGCAAAATGGGTCATGTTTTTTTTTCAATTTTTCAGCAGTGTATTTTTGAAGCCAGATATCAAGAAACAAATGCTTTGAATCAATAGATTCAACTGAAAGTTGCTTTGTGAATCAAAATTGCATGAAAATGTGCACAAATTAGGAATAAAAGGGTAATAATCAACAAGTAGTGTGACTTTCTAGCCCTGTTCATACAAACGTATAAACGGTTATGTTGGGACTTCTGTTGGCAGTAAGAAATTTTAAAATTGCTAACTTTGCAACTAATTCTCAAACATTGAGTAAATAATATGATAAAAAAGGCGTCAGAAGCATCCATTAACACAAGGTTAAGTACAAGCAAGTATACAAATGATACATAAGTAACTTTTAAACAAAACAACTTCCCACCACAAATCTAGAATATGATATAGAAGTGCTTATCTTTACAAGGGTAACTACAGAGTAATCTTAACTTAACTCTAGATCTAGCATTTTATGATTAACATTTAAAATGCTAGTTAGGTCAGCCATTTAGCATGTACCAATGGAATCTGACTACAGTACAGTTCACAGAAATTCACTTAACAATACAACATTAGGTAGTCTAACTAAAACTAAGACATTTCCGCCATCTTGAGTACGCAAACTCAAATTGGCTTGATCCAAAGGAAGGTAGTTTTAACCAAAATCTCCCAGAAACAAGGTAATTTAGATATAATGCCAGATCTATTCCAGTTGGAATCCATAATGGCATGCGATTCAAAGGATTTGTGGTGGTTTACTTCATTTAAATCCAACAAAAAAGGCTTTTTTTTACAACAAAAAAGCTAATTTTTCTTGTAAAATCATAAAAGCATGAGATTGCCTGGATGAACAGAAGCAGGGTGTGGTTGTGAGGGAACGCAGGGTCATGACGTCATCAAACTGCCATGGATACTGCCAGGGTGAGAGTTGTTCTCAGACTTCCCTCTAGGTGGGGCCACATGTTCCTTCATGAATTCCTCCATTTTGTCTATGCAGGCTTCTTGATAGTCATGAACCCAGCTGCAAGCAGAAGGCCTCAGAGTCAGACCCATATTTTTGCAATTATTTATAGTTTAAAATATTAGTAAGTGTTAGTAACTGTAAATATATTTTTGGGTGTGTTACTTTGGCCTTTGGTACAAATGCAGCAGATTTAGTTCTTTGAGTAATTGGCACGATGGAGGGTTCAAACCAAACGAGACACATCACAATCCTGAGTCCGATTTTCTGATCATGTTGAAAGAGGTTTGTGCCCAAACAGTGTGCCATTAGCTATTTATTACACGCTGGCATGATCAAAATTTTTGAAAAGTAGATCTAACTTGTTTAGACTTAACTTTCGCTCGGGGAGCAAACATCAAAGCCCGCATTAAAGTGGGCAGTGCTAAACCCTATATAGTGCCACTGCCTATACATAGTATTCACTGACGTCACGGCACTAGCCGCAGCTTGCCATAGTGTGGGTCAACTTTAGCTGGACATGAGTGCTCCAAGCCTCAAAAATGCAGTTTTCACCTCCGAAAGTTTGAGAGAATGTTATATAAAGTATGCTGATAGGTTATATGGTCATTTTGGAGTGTGTCATGATGGAATAATAAGTATAATTGCCATTAGCAAACATTTGAAACGGGAAATCCTGTCGATCTAGTGTCTCCCGCTATCTATGCTGCCACACATTATGGCTGCCAGTGAGGAGAGCCGCTGACTGGGGTGACGTCATGTGAATACTATGTATAAGTCTCAAATAGAGTGTAGAGATGATGCAATTTGTAGGTTAAAGTTATGCCTACGCCTACGCGAAAATCAGAACCAGTTAAGCATTAAATGTATAAATATTTGGTACTTATGGGTGTACTATTAAATGTATGTTAGTCTGTTAGGTTCAGGGAATCACTAAATGTAAACGTTTCTAACTGTTGCTCAGAGCCGAAGCAGTAATCTGGATACTTTCTATCAGTTCAGTTTAGTTATTATTTGGATTTAGATGTGCCTATACGTATACATGAATTTCATCAAAAAATAAAAATACACAAGGCAGAGTCTGTCCATTAACTGACACCAGTATTCACTGACTTGTAATTAGTATATCTCTGCATTGGAGAAGGAGTTACGTTCATGTGCACCCTTGTGACATTTGCTCTTGGAACCCTTGCTATAATCATATCATTAAGGTCTTGTCTACAGCAGGTGTTTCCTGTGGAATATTGTAGGAAGATATTGTGACTCATTTTCCTATGATATATCACATATGTACTTGTTGATGTTTAAGCCAGTTGTTATTGATCATGTTTCAGTTTAGTAAATGGAACATTCTGTTATTTTCCCAAGGATGGAAGGAGGATGCAAATTGGAAAAAACATCACAAGGATACAAAAACAAGAAATCCCAGCAGTAAGATTAAGACAAGCTTCTTACAAGGAAGGAGGATTAGGAGGACAAATGGATTATGGAAAATAAAGTAGTCAAACCCTGTATTAATGAAGTGAGGGATTAGGGAATTAGGTTCATGCGATCAAGGATTTTATATCAGAAACCTGACAAGTGAAATTTGACTTATAAGTAACTCAGGAAATCAGAAAATGTCTTCACAAATCCTCTTAAATAAGCCACATTTAAGACAAAAATGAGGCTTAAAATATCAGTCAGTAAACCAGGTCATCAACACATACCAAATAACAGATAAAGTATTTACCATTGTTCAGTCTAATTTAAGACTGTTTACTGAATGTATAGAGTGGCTGATTGTGCATTTTCTGACGCCCTGACCCTTATCTTATCTTATAATATTGAACAATTATGACAAAATGCAAGCTGCCATAATGTTTATGTAACAAAGAATGGACTAAAAGCAGCATTTTATCAGCCACTTTCTGAAATAAAGGTTTATTCAAATGAATGACCTTGATTCTCTTAAAGGTCTGTGATCTAAACAGATCAGAAGTGAATTTCCAATTAACAAATCGTTAGTGAGCACACCTGTAATACTTTGCCACACATATCGTTACAAGCTTCCAGGATTTTTCACAGCATCTTTTCCAAAGATAAGTTTAAAGGCAATCATGTGTTTGCCCAATGCGATCCTAGTGGTGACGTTGATAACTGCTGTGGAAAACAGACTTTACTGGAGGATTTACTAGTCCGGCACCTGATATGCAAAAAGGGTCTTATTTAAGGAATTTGTGACCAAGTCCTATAAACCGTTTACATTTAATATAACAAGGACCATTTTTTTCCCGAAATTTCCATTTCTGATCTGTCCCAAAATCATGTTGCCATGGCAACCACTCTAATTACAGTATACAGTATTAGTCCAAATATTTAGAGCTTCATTCTCCACTATTACAACAACAACAATCTTACCAAATGTACACATTGTCTGACCTACAGGACTGAAGTTATCAATATTGTGTTACAGTTACATGTATAAATACAGGAGTTTGAAGTTGAAGTGCCAAAAAGAAAATGCCAGTGATAAGGGAAACAAGCACAACAAAGGATTCCAGTAGGCCGCCCAAATATGAATGTGGACGTTAATGAAGCCAGCAGCAATAACAACAAGTAAGACTGCCCAGTAGGTTGTTTCATATCTAACACAGCGTGTGTTTGTTATGGTGGCGCAACTATGGGTCAGATATAACAATAAATTTCCCCACACGCCAACACAGTGCTATGTTAAAACATGTCGTTCTTCATTTGGTTACGACTGTCATTAGGTCCTCTAGAGCGTGTTGTGTTAGATATGAAACGCGGCGCAGATGGGTAAACACAGAAAGGAGCAAAATGTAGAAATCTGCAGTTTTTAACCGATGTTAATGAAGAATGCAGCTTTAACAGTAGGTCTATGCTGTTCCATCAACTGGATGTCACACATTGAGGGGCTGTTCCACCAATAGTTTTTCACCTCATATGGTATTTTAATGTTTTATTCTTAACAAAAAAATATATCCCATATTTTAGTATAAAAGTCAAGAAGCTCAAGTGGAATGCGGATATAATACATCAAGAGAAATGGGTGAAAAATTGGTGGAAGAGCCCCATTAACCAAAGCCCCTTCAGCCAAAGCACTGCACCTAGACTAACGTTAAAGGTAGAAATACAAGCCTATGAACAGGGTAGTACTTCAACCAAAGCACTACACCTAGACTAAGGTTAAAGGTAAAAATGGAAGCCACATTACTACTAACCTGATGCCATTGAAGAAGCAGATTGGCCTCATATCCTCCGGCAGCTGTTCTGGGGGCGGGAACTGGAAGTTGTCCATCACAGGAATGATGTTGCACCCTCCCTCTATGGCGGCCACAACCTCCTGGAGAAAAATAACATTATTTATTATTAGACAAATTGAGTAAGATGGAGACAACATGACTGAAAACAAACCTTGAGAGAGGTATTGTAGCATTGGCAACCATAGATGTATTTCACCATGTCTTAGGGCTCTGCAGAGGGTGATACTCAACAGGGAATGAGGAGGTTATATTAAACAATAAACATAATGATTTGATAGGTAAAATTAGTATTACATATTGCTATGTAAGATGTCCAGCAAAAACTTGGGTTCCCACCAGTGTTATATCCTGATTGTAACTTGAATATATATTTAGAATATTGTAGAGCTATTGTTACTTCTCTCCATATAATGCTTCACATGTTAAACCCTAATATTCCAACAAGCTTCAACATCAATATACATGTATATCTCTGGTGGAGAACCCAAGCAAACATACTGATGGTGTTACACATCTCACACACTGACACTTGCCTTATGAACCCAGTCCTTCTGGTCTACATCACTAATACACCGGTCGAGGCAGTTGGGGGTGAGCACCAAGATGAAGTGCCGCGCATTACGCACACTGTTCAGCAGGTTGTCGTCAAATTTACCAGCGCGCAGTTTCTCAATATCCAAGAAAACAGTGAAGCCTCGCAACTGAAGGTGAACCTTGAGTAAACTGGAAGAAAATAGGATATATTCATTATGTGTTGCTTTTTCATCATTATTCAATGGAGCCCAAATGTGATCCGTTTCAGGAAAATAAGTCATAAGTCGCAAAGTTAATATTTTTCAAAGGTTTTTTTTCACAAGATCATATTATTGGAATGTTCTAATTTTTTGGGAGTTCATCACTAATAGCTATATCAATCGATGTATCAAATATCAGGACAATGTATGTAATATATCCTTGTTTTTATAGGTCCTCATATGGACTACATTTACTTACTCTACTGTTTATTGACCCCCAGAAATATTGGAAACTTTTTTTTTTCAAAAACGAAAATATTAAACTTAAAATCTAGAAATACTTATTAGATTATTAGACTGTTTACTATCATTGGAATCGGCTTGATCTCGTCTTTTCAAATATAATGGTATCTCAAAATCTATTTTTTGCGACTTATGACTCATTTTCCTAAAACACATCACAAATGTTCCTTTATTTCACAATAAACATCTTCATAAGTGACAGTTACATTTTTGGCCCGGCATCTTTTTTTTGTTTTAAAGAGTATAACATGAAGATACACAAATATGGGAATATCTAGCATGTTGCATAAGAACTGCCAAAGAAACTGTATGACTTTAACTGCATATATGTGTGTATGAGTGGTAACCTGTATATCATAACCGGGTTCATAAGGTATAATCAAGGTATTTCACATATGTGATGTGTTTCAGGAAAATGAGTCATAAGTCGCAAAAATTATATTTTTCATTGAGTTTATTTTACAAGATCACTTTATTGGAATTTTCTGATTTTTGGCGAGTTTATCACTTATGGTTGTGTCAATCCATGTATCGAATTTTAGGACATTATATATAATATAACTTTTCGTTCTAAAGGTCCACATATGGAGTATATTCAGTTACTTTACTGGTTATTGCCTAACAGAAATATTACAAACTTTATTTTCAAAAACAAAAATATCAAACTTAAAATATAGAAATATACTTAATAGGTGTCCTAGTGTTTACTATCATTGGAATCGGCTTGATTTCCTCTTTTCAGATATGATGATATCTCAAAATTCATATTTTGCGACTTATGACTCATTTTCCTAAAACGGATCACATATGTTCAACTCTCTTTGTATACATCACATTTTAAGGGTATTTTTCATTGACTATATATTAGAATTGGATTAATTAAAACAGAACCTGAATCAATTACAGTAATTGATGTACTTTTGAAATTCAATTTCTAATTGGTCGATACCATGTGGGAACCAATGAACATGGAATTTCATCTGAAGCATGTAATAGTCAAAGACTATCATGTCATCAATTTGGTGGACAGAATAAAGATATATTTAAGAATATTTTCACAAACGAATGTCATGCTTCACCTGTTGTATTTTGTATTTAAGTCATTACTCATTAATACGATATATATGTAATGTATAACAGACAAACAATTTATAAGTGACACGATTATTTTTTGTTAAGGTTTTTTAGAGATGGCAATATATTTGCTGCTTTAATTAAGTCAGGATCTTATTTCGCATTAATATATATATAATATATAAGTATTTTTATTTCCAACTTTTCATATACAGTTACATAGGAAAAAGGTCATGTCAATTTCTGTGCGAACATAGATCTTCCAAAAGCGCCTTGTTATGGTGTATAATTTTCATTTTTAAGACATCTAATGTATGATGCTTATTTTTGGTCTTATCACATCTAGATTGATCTTTTTATTTGGAAAATTGGACTTATTTTACTACTATACTGAATCATGGTGTACTCCATGATATAAAATATATTAATAACTATTTACACTGTTCTCAACCATCGTTGAATCTCTACTTCGTTCTTATTTGTCAGTTTGTTTTAATACAACTAATACAACTAATGTGAGCTGACCTTGCAAGTTGTGAGCCGGTTGATCTCCTGTAGCTGATGAAGACATCAATAGGTTTCTCGAGGGGTGTATCCAGTAACTCCATACTGAACGGTGCATCTGTAACAATACACACAGTTATTGCACCCAATTATTGCACTCCACCTATATCAACATTCAATAACACCACTAGTTATTGCACTCAATTATTGCACTCACCTGTATCAACATTCAATAACACCACTAGTTATTGCACTCAATTATTGCACTCACCTGTATCAACATTCAATAACAGCACTCAAAGTTACCACTCATCAGTAACACTAACAAATGGTGGCACTCAATATGGGCACTTAATGCAGATCACCTATAGACCTTCAAATCGTCCAAAGTAGTTATCAGGGTGTAAAAGCCATGTCAGAAAGCCATATAGAATTAAAGCTATTGCAAAGCAGATAAATATATTCATTCAAAATGATCTCAGCTTCTGTGCAATAAGATTCATCCAACAAACCAATACCTGCAGATCTTTGAAGACGAAGGCCATGCACAACGTCAATGTTGCTGGAATTACAATACACTCTTATTGCTATGCTGCAATTGATATGACAGTTGCAGTCAATTGGTGGAGAACCCGCTAAGAAACAGCCTTGCTTAAACAGGGAACCAAACCCGCCCCTTTTGATGTTTGTTCCAACGCTCTACCTACTGAGCTATCCAGGCTGCCGTATTCAAGCTGGTCACAACTAGATCCTACCTCCCAGGACAGTACACAAGTGTAAAGCCCACTGTCCACTGAGCCACTTATCTCAGTCAGACCTAAAGTAAAATTATCTTTGTTTCTGGTCCCATGATGGTAAGAATTTGGGTTGGTAGGTCAGTATATCTGGGGTTTTTTTTAGCAGATGTCAAAATTGTTTTAGGTCACAAGCAAACATTGTTATGGGAACCAAAATATTGATGTTTTACTTTTTTTATTAAACTTTATTTTGGGTCTGTAGAGACATGCCTTAAAAATCCTTGAGTCAGTGGCAGTTTTTTAGGGTCGGTTGGAGACCCGAAACAAAGCTAATTTTATTTATGCATCAGACCAGTTGAGATGTATGAGAGATGACAGTAGCTGACTGTCAGCTTCCAGCCCAGTGCCATCGGTCAAGATTGGATCCAAGTGTCAGGACGCTTTTCACCGTGGGAAAATTGGTCCAGTTTCCATTGGGCAGATTTAGTGCTGGTCTGGTGCCTGTGATGTGCCAACAGTCATTTGTATCTGGCTGATTTTGTCCGTGAGATTGGCTTTGCACGAAAAGACTGGAAGAGACTGGCCAGGTGCCAAGCAGTGAAGCATGTCGACTGGCTGGACCATGCGCTACCTGTCTCGGCAGCTAACAAGACTGGGAAAACAGCTCAATGGATACCAGACTTTACCTGTCATTGAGAGGGAACACATATGTGATGTGTTTCAGGCAAATGAGTCATAAGTCACAAAAATTAGATTTTGAGATATCATTATATTTGGTAAGATGGGATCAAGCCGATTCCAATGATAGTAAACAGTCTAATAATCTAATGAGTATTTCTAATTTTTAAATTTGATATTTTCGGTTTTGAAAAAAAAAGTTTCCAATATTTCTGGGGGTCAATAAACAGTAAAGTAACTAAATGTAGTCTATATGAGGACCTTTAAAACGAAAGGATATACTACATAGATTGTCCTGAAATTTGATAAATCGATTGATATAGCTATAAGTGATAAACCCTCCAAAAAGTTGAACATTCTAATAATGTGATCTTGTAAAAAAAACACTTTGAAAAATATCAATTTTGCGACTTATGACTCATTTTCTTGAAACACATCACATATTCCTCTCTGTTGACCCATATGAGGAACAGAACATAAGTTTGATGCCATCTGATATATAATATAATATATGACTACCACCATCCTTGATAGAAAAATAATTCATAATTCATCAAATTAAAGACATGACTCAGTAACGCAGGCCTAGCAGGTTCTTACATCACATTAAGAAATGCACTGATATTCATGTAAATGAAGAAAAGTACAAAATTAGGAAAATAAATGAAAGGTAGGATACGATGGTGAAATGAAATTGATGTGAAGAAAGAATGCAAAAGAATAAAAGAAATGGTAACACACTAAAGTATAATGTAAGGATTCAAGAAGAAAAGACACATTAGGAAGTTTGATGGGAAACTATATGTGATGAGTTTCAGGAAAATGAGTCATAAGTCGCAAAATTGATATTTTTTAAAGTGTTTTTTTCGCAAGATCACATTATTAGAATGTTCTAATTTTTGGCGGGTTGATCACTTATAGCAATATCAATTGATGTATCAAATTTCAGGACAATCTATGTAATATATCCTTCGTTTTAAAGGTCCGCATATGGACTACATTTAGTTACCTTACTGTTTATTGACCCCCAGAAATATTGGAAACTTTTTTTTTCAAAAACGAAATTATCAAACTTAAAATCTAGAAATATTTATTAGATTATTCGACTGTTTACTATCATTGGAATCGGCTTGATATCATCTTTTCAAATATGGTGATATCTCAAAATCTATTTTTTGCGACTTATGACTCATTTTCCTGAAACAGATCTCATATGGGCGGTTAGATCATGAGGTTGTGGTCGGGAGGCATGTCTACGGCTCCCGTGAATCAGGCCAAGGCAGAGCCAAGGCTTGGTTCCAGGAGCCGTAGACATGCCAAAGGACCAGAACCGAATGGTCTAATGGCTTTAGTCCCCTTTTGTTGGGCTGTTACTGTCATTAACAACAATTTTTTAATGATTTAGAAGCAAAATGAACCAGTGGAAAGCCATGATCTTGCCGGTTTGAGCAGTAAATATTGTTTTTTATTTTCGTTGATGTAAGCGGCCGGCCGGAAATGGATGTCCAACAATAGTAGCACTGATCTGTATGGGTACAACTGTCCCGGCCGGCCCAACAAAGGGGGACTAACGTTTGTTAAACCCCAAGAAGATTTATTTTGCAAATCTTTCTCAAAAAAACTTGCAGTATAGCATTTCCCTTCTAATATATATAAATATTTTTTAAATAGATTTTGTAAGGATAACTGATGGTAGGTGACATAAGTTCACAGTAATTACAACATAAGGAAACAGTATTGATGCCATACATATGTAAAGCCCTATGTACACTGAGCCAATTAAACTGATGAGGAGCAGTCAGAAACAGAGGGAAGTCAGGTGAGTGGAGCCACAGGGAAGATGAAGGTAGCGGACTGTTTACCGTCACCCAATAGTCCAGGAGATGGCCGCAAAAAAGGACTGAATCTAGGACAAATTGCAACAGGTTTCCCAATGGTGTTGGGTAGTATGAGTAGCCCCTTATTAACTAAAAGTCCCAGAAAATCTTATTATTTGGCATCTTTCCAGCAGTCAATTGACAGCCCCTCGGGAGAAAATCGGCTCAGTGGATAGAAGGCTTTAAAGGGGGTCTCCACTGGCAGTGGTAAGCTCTGCAGTAAGCCTTGCAATGGTGCTGTGATGGTGAGAAGTGGCGAGGTCTGCCTACATGGCCAGTGAACCATGTAGGCATGACCTCGCCATTCCTCTCCACCTACAGAACCAGCACAAACCATCGCAAGGCTTACCGCAGCCAGTGGAGACCTCCTTTTAATCAGCTATTCTAGGTCGATTCTAGGTCGACTAAGTCTATGGGAAAACCCTTCTCTGTTTTGTCGGTGAATTGTCCCTTAAAATTTGACAGAACACTGTCCATAGAAATAATGAGGGGGAAATACAAAGGATGAAAACCTCTGTAGTCCTAGTCATATCTACACAAGACATAACTCAACCTATTTCTAGGAATTTCTGTTCTAAATTTTACCCCATTTCACTAAGTGCACGGGAACCCTACCCACCGAAGAACTGACCAACCACCAACCAAATCAAAGAAAGGCACTTCTAAACCAAGCTAAAGATGGAGATCAAAAGTGGAAAACATCATCAAAGAAGGCAATGAAGAATAGGCAAGGAGGAAATGAAACTAATTGAACAAAATCTGAAGGGGGAAACTAGTAAGAATTAGCTTCAACAAAAATTAAAGTTCCTGACTATGGGCTTCCACAGGTGATAAATGTCATTTTTTTTCTTCCTTCATAAATATTTTATTTTAACTGGGGTTACAATTCCCTTGGTAGGGTTTTTCAATTGGACCAGGAATGGCGCCAAAGTGTAAATAAATGACATTGTCACATTCAAGCCACTCAATATTGAGTGAAAGAATGCTTGATAATAATTATGAGATGACGAATTCTATTGACTCCCTTGCAGTTCCTGCTATGTCTTTCTCATTTAGAGGAGTGTTCATATGCATGTAACTCCATGTATTTCTTTATATATGTTAATTGGAAATTACATGTAACATCTCAGATGTTCATTTTAACTGTTTATTACATACTTGATTAGTTACTAGAGTGCCGTTTGGGGGCGCCTTCAGCTTTTTGTAATCGCACATTTGGCAAGAAATACAGTACTAATACCCTGCACGCTCAGTATAACGTCATGGCAAACCTAAAGATTTTCTACTTTTTGGTCTGTTCTTTTCAAACTCATCTAAAAGTAATTTGGCCGAAATGATGGAGGATTTGGTCTGGTTGTTTTTGCTACAGTTTATATGAATATTTCAGGGACGCCAAGCTCCTTCTCTGAGGCGACTTCAATTATCGCTCAATAGTGACCGTTTTTTTCACGGCCAATTCGAAATTCAAATTCTTGTAAACACATATTACAGCACAGAATATTGATGAATTCAGCCCTATACGCCATAATGTGACAATTTAGCAAGATTATGTCGGTCTAAAAGCTTAGAATTAAGATTTAACTATGTCTTTCTCATTTTGTCTAGCAGTAGGCTAACATGAGAGGTCATATTGCCTATCGGTAGGTCACAAGATCATTTCCTGACCAATTGCAATTTCAATCTCAATTCCTCATGCCCAATCTTGTAGTTATTGATTGAGTAATTTGAATTAGCAGAATGGCCATAATTTGTATTTACATATAGGAGAAAAGAACCTTTTAAAAAGGCAAACAGATTTCCTGTGTGAGATTGCTTGATATATTATACATTTTACCACTGAGAATGTTCGATATAAATAGTTTAATTTGAATCAAATACTTTAAAAACAGATATTCTGGTGCTATATATTACATTTGTACTTGGGCGAAATCCAAAGAAGATGTACAATTCGCCTTCACCAATCTTCTTAAATAACCCGAAATTAAGACAAAAATGAGGATCAAAATACAGTTCAACTTAACCAAAGAGATTGCGAGAACCAATGCAATGCCAAATATACTCGAATTTATATGTTGACTAAATTGCAGCCTAATTTTGCAGAATTTACTAAAATGTGTACAGCTGCTAATTGTACTTTTTCTAGAATCTGACCCACTTACTAGGGTAAGTTTCATTTTGATACCTGGAAATATCATTTATCCAGTTTTATAGATGATCAATCTAATTTTAAAATTTTATTTTGACATATCACCTGTGGACATTTCTAATTAGGCGAAAAGATGAAGATTAGATAACAGCAACTAAATGAACAGAATATGATAAGAGACAGGTAGACTGTTAGAGAGACAGAGATAACAGTATCGCAGCACTGGATTTAAAGTAGAAGAAGATGAAGTAAAAGGAGGTGGATGAGGAGGATGTGTTTGTTTTTGAAATCTAAAATAAACGAAGCTTACATTGCCTTGCATCCGCGAATGGCGAGCCTGTTCGTAGAGACGGGTCTTCTGAGTAGGATAATAAAGATAAAGAACATATACCCCACTGTCTAATATTTTGTAATATTTGAAATAATATCTGAAGATTGGTTGTGGAACTCCATATTAATTGCCAATATATGAGAAAACTTGTATATTTTTGTGTGGATTATGTTTATTAAGGTAAGAATAGTGGATGGGTCGTTTCTGTCTTCTAAAAGGACGTTATTTGTGGTGTGTCACAGAAAAATGAGTCACAATTCGCAAAAAAATGGATTTTGAGATATTACCATATTTGAGAAGATGAAATAAAGCGGATTCCAATGATCAATAGTAATCATATTAGGACATAGATCTAATAAATGCTTCTATATATTTTGTAATGTATGAACATTTTAGCAAAATTTCTTGATGGTCAATCACTGGTAAAGTAGTTAAATATACTCCTTAGGATAACCTCAGATATACATAGACCTATTCAATACTTAATTTTGAAATATATAATTAAATAATTTCAAGGTATGGATTTAGCCCAGAACAGAATAAGGACAGGTACGGAGGAATAAGTTGTAGGTTTGTTTATTGAGGGGTCCGACGTTTCGGGCACATTATATAATTATAAAATTTGTTTGCAACTTATGACTCATTTGTCGGTGACACCGCATATCTTATTCCACGATGTTGCTGTAGGTGTGGCTTTGTTCTGATATACGCCATGGTCACGACCCACGGGATATTAATGAGCTGTAACTCCCAGGGTATCGATAATCGGTAAATTCTCAGATTTGTATGAAATCTTAGAATATCAGAAAAAAGTCTGAAGTACTCATTGAAAAATGCTTGTCGCATAAGCCCAGAAGCAATTGACTTTATTGGACGACTCCACTAGAGAGAAAAGCGGTGCTGACAAATTTTGTTGTTGCCCACTAATTTGTTGCAACAAATATCCATACAGAAACAACAGTTCCCAGAAAATGTGGCAACACATCTGACACTCCTCCATTTGCGTTTTCATTGCAAACATGAAATGAACTGTTGTTAGTTGGCAACAAGGAAATTTGTCGCCGCCATTTTTCCTCCTGTGGAGTTTCGCTGTTATGGCTTCTTTGTTTCATGGCTTACTCGGTAAGTATAGTCCACCTCATACTGAACACTATTGTGTGCTTACTATTGTCTCCAGTCAATAGATCAGGTTGAATCAAATAATGGAATGGGTATGGCATAGGAAGGTACTCAAGAATAGGAATATTTCATTTTTCCCATTGTTATTGGCCGTTTTGAATCAAATCAGTCTAAATATTTGTCAAAAATATTTGTCAATATTTGGAACACTACCCCTTTAATATTCACATTTTATTTGTTTTGTTGGGTAAATATTCTGATTTTTTTTAATAAATCATAACGGAATAAGGGAAAAGAATAGCCACCTTAGAAATGAAACGAAAACGACTACTTGGGTTTGGTAAACAAACAATATACAAACAATATAAATGAATATACCTAAACAAGAACAAGAACAAGCAGATTCAGCTAAAGACAGTCCTAATCCTTAATTATTATTATACAACAGATACACATATCCATGGTCACTTAAACAACTATTAACAAGTTATTTGAAACAACCTTTGAAATGAATTAACACCTTTTTAATGATTAAGTTTGCGACTGAGGTCTACTTTACGACAAAAGTATCATTTGTTAACAATTTGTTACAACAACTATCGCTGTCAATTTACATTATTCTCATAAAAGCATGGTGGTAGTCATATACGTATTTTGTAGGCTAACCATCTGCATTGGTTTGCCCTTAATGTGAGGTCTGTGCACACTGAGCAGATAATATGTGATATGTTTCAGGAAAATGAGTCATAAGTCACAAAAATTAGATTTTGAGATATCATTATATTTGGTAAGATGGGATCAAGCCGATTCCAATGATAGTAAACAGTCTAATAATCTAATAAGTATTTATAATATTTCTGGGGGTCAATAAACAGTAAAGTAACTAAATGTAGTCTATATGAGGACCTTTAAAACGAAAGGATATACTACATAGATTGTCCTGAAATTTGATAAATCGATTGATATAGCTATAAGTGATAAACCCTCCAAAAAGTAGAACATTCTAATAATGTGATCTTGTGAAAAAAACACTTTGAAAAATATCAATTTTGCGACTTATGACTCATTTTCTTGAAACACATCACATATAGGCGTAAATATGATGTGTTACAGAAAGATGAGTCACAAGTCACAAAAAAAATTTTTAGTCACTAAAAAGAATTTTTAGATATCAAGATATTTGGAAAGGTCAGATCAAAGGGATTCCAATGAAATTAAACACTAGGACATCTAATAAATATTTCTATATTTTAAGTTTGATATTTTTATTTTGAAAAAAGAAGAAGAAATATTTGCAATATTTCTGGATTGACATTTATTAGTAAAGTAGCTAAATATACTTGAAAAGATGACCTTAGGAATAGCATAGATATATTCAATACACTGTCCCGAAATTTGGTAAATGTATTCAGGCTATGAGATACGTTAAGCACCCCAAAAATGAAAACATTCCCACTAAGAAATCTTGTGAATAAAACACGTTAAAGATATTAATTCTGTGGTTTGTGACTCATTTTTCTGTAAAACATCACATATGGTGGATTGAATTACTCGATTTTCATTCATAGGTTATTATAGTAAGCATAAACTTTGCGTTATAATAAGCCCTATGAGCATGATAATAATAACTGAAAAGCACACTAATTTCCAGACTAATCTTTGAGCAAAATGCAAGCAGAATTGGACAGAAATACTACTAATGATAAATACTCTGTGACGTCATAAATCAATGTCATTTCAAAATACGAAATGAATAATGTAAGAGGAAAGGAGGAAGGAGGATGTAGACCCTTTTAGGTGTGGTTTGCATTTTGTATTTTCGTTTTATTTATCTATACCCTTTCACATTATATATAATTAGTTTTCGTAATTAGTTTCGATGTTGTAGATGAGGCTTGAACAGTTTAAAAGCTTGAAGCTCACAACAAATAAAGCAGTGTGTGTGTATGGGTGCATTGAACATGGGTCAAGTCGTCAGAAAATGTACAATTTGCCAATTCTCCCAAATATCCCAAATTCAAGACGACAATCAGGTTCAAAATACAGTTTAGCAGAACCAGACATATTTATTGAATGAATACAATACAGAATACACTCAGATATACCTAGTATTTATCCTTTTTAACTCTAATTTACTATAATAGATATGTAGAACTGTAGATTGTGCATTTTCTGAAAATCTGACCCATGTACTCATGAGCATTAACCGTCTGAAATATGAGACCATTGGAAAAAAGAATTCATCTGAGAAATACATGTTAAGAAGATCATTCTTTGCGAATTTAGACTATTTAAAGCTGTGACACATCAGATATGTTATAGGATGCCTGGAACAGTGTTATATTCTAGATTAGACACAGATCACCAATCAATAAACAGCCAATTAGGCCCCTCCCCCATAATAACTGTGTTTCCGATATACCGCCCCCTCCCCTCCCCGCCTTACATAGCCGACATAAAATGTATTGACCATGGCTAATGGGTTTTGTGATTTTTGATTTTTAAAAAACCGCTAATAAAAGCAGGAAAACAAGTTTTCCTAACCAGAAAAGAAAGGTTTCTCTTGTTTAAAACAACTATTGTTACGAAATAGACTTTTGTTCTGTTCCCGGAAGGTGGTTTCCTAAACAAAAGAATAATAATAAAAACAAGGTTACCACCCGACTACCTAGTTTTCAGCCAGATCAATCAGAAACACACCTATTTCTACCCCCCCCCCCCCACCGCACCCCCCCACCAAATCCAACCTACTATTCACTTCATTTAACCTTCAAAATAAAATAAATGCTGACAGAAAATTAGATTAGATTAAAAAATATATAAAGCTCAACTAACTGCTGTTGTCATGCACTCACTCACCCCCTGAGGAAGGCCCAAGATGGGCCGAAACGCGTTGGGTTATTAGAGATAAATAAAACATTTCAAAAACTGGATCGGAGTGATATTTAGTGGAGTTCATACCTTCTACCATCTTTAGATTAAAAAACCTAGACAAGTAACATCTTCTTATGAAAGTTAGGTTGAATGTTATTGACAGGGGCCTCTCCTGCATGGGGGAGCTTTTCAGCTAATCTTGGATCAACCAACGAGTTTAAAACACCAGAGATGGAAGTCATGAGTCGGCAGAAAGATGTAACAAATTTCCCCATCTTATCTTGAATCAGATGGCCCAGGCGGTCACCCCTTTCATCCGAGGTTGTTTGTAACTTCTTAAAGGGACTTCAGTCTCCCCTCTCATTTTCCGTTTTGGAGGTGCTAGTGAAGTTTCTTTCACTATTGTTTAAATATTACATAAAACTGATTTTTAACTTGAGAATCAGGTTCAGAACATCTATAGTTCGGGACCTGTACATCTTATTTATGAAAATAAAATAAAAATGAGCAAGAATCATGAAGTAATTCATTTGTTGACTAATTTTTAATCAGTTTTTCACAGCAGGACCAAACAAGCTCGGGTATAGCATTGGATATACTTCTATCTCTGGTGTTTTAAACTCGTTGGATCAACTAACGGTTAGCCGCTTCTAAAAGAGAAAAAAAGAAGAAACTAATCCCATCCTCCCACCCTAGTTTTCAGCTAGATAAATCGGAAACACACTTATCTCCCTCCCTCCCCCCTGTATGCAGGCTTACATGGGTAAGATTTTCAGAAAATGAAATGAAATTGGAAGCTGTACACATTAAGTAAATTCTGCTAAATTTGGCTGCAATTTGGTCAATACTTGGCAAACTCGAGTATATTTGGCATTGCATAGGTCGAACTGTATTTGAACTTTATTTCTGTCTGGGGAATTTGAATTGTACATTTTCTGAAAATCTGACCCACAATTACCAGAATCTACTATCCTCATGACACATCTCTTCACTGCATGATGGAAATAACCTCATTTAAAATCATCAAAATACTGTAGAATTTTAAGTAACAATTTATATATTTTGAGAGCACAATACCCCACGAAAAACTCCTAAATATAGGCTTAACATCCTTCAATACAACAAATGCTGACAGAAAGTTCTAACTTACGTTTGGCAGCCTCTAAGATCTTCATGCGATGGATGCCGTTAGTGATGCCGCAGTCGCTCTTGAGTTGCTCATCGCTGATGTAGCGAATGATGTGCTTATCTACGCCGGCCCGCAGCATGGGGTAGATATAGGGCGCCATGTCAGGCCCCAACCCCTTCACCCACTCCTCCAGGTTAGTCTCGTCACACGACTGGTAGTCAGTCGTCGTCTTCAACCGGTTCAATTCCCTAAGAAACCTGAAGAAGAAGAAAAAAGGTTTTAAAAAATCTGTTATTTTTATTTATTTTTATCCTCTGATGAAGCCCAAGAAAGGCGAAACGCGTCAGGAACGCCAATAAACCTACAAAATACCAACTTGATTCGTTCCCATGACTGTTTTTGTTGAGTTGCTTTTCCATCAATTTTTTAATTTATTTTTATTGTTATTAGGGACTGTTTATAATTGACCACTGGGGGGGGGGGGGGAGGCAAAAATTTGCGAAAATTCTTGTGTAAACTAGTATGACCCCGCGTTAAAGTCTTGTGCGCCCCCCCCCTTGGAAGTTCTCTATTGATGCCCTTTTTAGATCAATTTTGTCTATTCTACCAACATAAATATTTGCCTTTTTATAAGTTATGTGATTGACAGTAAATAAAATTTACACTTGAACGCTAAGGAACATATTGGATTATTCATCTACCAGGTGATTAAAAACGAAACCTATTAGAAATGAAATCTTTAATAGATGGGAGGGAGGGAGGGAGGGAGGGAGGGAGGGAGAGGGAGGGAGGGAGAGGGAGGGAGAGGGAGGGAGGGAGAGGGAGGGAGGGAGGGAGGGAGAGGGTGGGAGGGAGAGGGAGGGAGGGAGATGGAGGGAGGGAGAGGGAGGGAGGGAGAGGGAGGGAGGGAGAGGGAGGGAGGGAGAGGGAGGGAGGGAGAGGAAGAGAGGGAGAGGGAGGGAGGGAGAGAGGGAGAATAGGATAGAGCGAAAAGGGGAAGGGGTAGAGAAGGACGGGAGGGAGAGGATGGGCGAGAGGAAAGAGGGAGGGGAGGGAGGGAATGGGCGGGAGGGGCAAGGAGAGAATGAAAGAAGCAGCGGGACAGGGTGGGAGAAATCGGATAGGGTGAGGGACAAGAGGATAGAGCGAGAAGAGGGGAAGAGAGAATAGGGCAGGGGAGAGGAGAAAGCTGGTAAGGACAGGGGAGAGGCGGGGGGAGAAAAGGAGAAGAGGCAGTGAGAGAAGAGGGGAGAGACAGTGAGAGGAAGAGGGTGACCGTCCAGAGGATGGGTACTTTGCTAGTATAATATATAGATGGAACCTAGCAAGGGGGAAGTCTGTACACTTGTTATTGACCGAGGGAGCGTGGGAAGTTAGAGGGCGTTAGCCCGAGATCTTCTGTGCTCCCGAGGTCACTAACAAGTGTACAGACTTCACCCGAGCTTTGTTCCATATTTATTACACCCCATTAATAAATAAAATATATAAATAATTAAAAATAAAAGAAGTAATTTACGTTTTGGGCGGACCTACTTGTTGTATGTCCCCAGGGTGACATAACTCACATGTTATGCACCACTTTGACCAAGTGTGACATACAATGCTGAAGGTATAGGAAGCAACAGCACAGGGGTGTAATATAAAACTAAATGCATCTGCTCACCTGTGCCTAGTGATTGCACTCTTCATGTTGAGTTCGTCCCTGAGTATTTCTAACGTTGCTGAGAGTAGTATGTCTCCATCGACTTCAGAATTCTCAAAATTTTCTGCTACATTTTCAAAACCTATCTGTAAAATATAAAAGATGGAGAATATTGAGTTATGTTGGACAATGGTCAAGGACAATAATTATGCAAGTGGTGTAGGGGTCAAGTGGTCAGAAAATGTACATTTTGCCTTTGGTCAAATGGCTTTAACATGGGTTGGAAAAGAATGGAACAAAATGTAGAAAATAGTGTAAAAAAAGCTTTTTCTGTATCAGTCATTACCCCTGAGGAAGACAACCAATATGTCTAAATGCGTTGGGAAAAATAAATGAGAGACAAAACATACCGGATTGTCGTTTGTAGGTTTCATTCCTATATTTACAAAATGTAGAAAATGTCACCAAACTTTTGTATTGCAGATTTTGTAAACCTTTGAGTAAAGAACCTTGATGTAACTAAGTTGTCTTCGGGGCACAACGGAAAACACCCCTGGGGTGAGCATGTTTTAAACCCTGCCCGCACACATGCGATTTGCCTCCCGATTGCCCCCGATTTGGGTCTTCCGATGAATCCTAGGATTTCATTTCCAATCATGGTTTATGTTATTTTAAAAATTAAACCAGAATTTGAAATGAGATCATAGGATTCTTCAGGAGACCCAAATCGGAAGGCAAATCGGCTGTGTGTGGGCGGGGTCTTATATTGTTATTAATTACCTGAACCAAAATATGTACGAAAAAAAGAAAAAAATAGAAAATGTTCATTACTTGATGGATGTTAAGTGAGAGTGCATCTTCAATGCAATATACATATAAGTATGTGATGTGCTACAGAGATATGAGTCACAAGTCGCAAAAAATGGACTTTGAGATACCATCATATTTGAAAAGATAAGATCAAGCCTAATGATGGTAAATATTAGGACATCTAATACGTCCTTTTAAGATAGTAGGATATTTTCAGTTTTGAAAAAGAAGTTTGCAATATTTGTGGTGCGATAATTACTAGTAAAGTAGCTGAATATATGATATAATACTCGATAGGGTGAGCTTAGAAATACATGGCTATATTTAATATACAATCCTCAAATTTGGTACATGTAGTCATAAGACCTGGAGCATTAGATAACCCAAATATAAGCACATTCGTACAAAGAGAACTTGTGAATAAGATACTCTGAAAAAAATCAATTTATAACATATCACTTATGGCTAATCCCCGAGCATCCAACCCCCCGCCTCCCCCTCCATCCTGTGACTCGCCCTCCATTCTACCCCCCGCCTCCCCCTCCATCCTATGCCCCCCCCAGGCTCAACCACTCCCCGCTCGCGTGTCATTGTTTTCCTGCTTCTTTCAGTAATCCCGTGAGGCCCCAGTAAATGAAGTAAAAACTGCCACATCAGCAGAAATGTAGCCACAGTCACTAATGTAATATGTATGCATGAGATATAAGATATTAATCTTTTTTCTAAAAGCTTATGGGAAAAATAACTGAAGTAGAAATAAGTGTAGATATAATCAAAAGAAGATAAACTAATGGGAAACACGCATATGGGGAAGAGTATGGGCTTTATTGCGCCTATCCTCATGTATTCAATATTATGTATCATGTATTCAATCAATGAGTTTGATTATCAATCATTCGTCTAATCATTAATCTATTCACTCAATCCTCATCTCATTCAATCAATAATTCATTTATTTAATCATTCATTCAATCAATGGTTTACCAATAGGGGAGTTGCATGTGTCACTGCGCATGTCTGTACAATGCATCCTGGGATGGATTCTGATGAAATCTGACATACACATATTTTGCAACATTTTTATCGAAGTTTGCAAAATGTTTTTACCAATATCTTAGCTTACATAAATGATTTATGAAAACCAAATGCATGATGGGAAAGATGACGACTTGTGTCATAGAAACATGTATAAGATATGGATATTGACATTAGAGCATTAATAAATATTCCATGCTGAACATGGCATGTTTTCTAAGATTTTAGACTGTACCATTAGTCCCATAATTCCATGTGAATCAACATTCAAAATGGCGGCTATGCAAATCCCCTATTTAACCTGTTCGCTATAGATCCCAACCACACAATGCATCACCCACCCGCCCACACCATTTCATCATCTCTTTCATCAGCCTCATCCATTTATCTCATCAATATTCACCAAATCATTTATATCAAAAATCATTATGCGACAATTTCATTGAACAAATAAAGAAATAAAAATCAATTTCATCAAATAAAAACCACAGTGCCTTGCCGATTTATTTTTGGCGAGTAATCATATATTATGAGCATAGAAAGTAAAGTGCTACGAGAAAGATATTTCTCACAAAATGTTAAAACTTATTAATTACCATATGGGTCAGATTTTCCGAATATGTACTCTTGGCAGCTCAACACATTTAGGAAATTCTCCTAAATTAGGCTGAAAAATGATGAATACTGGGTATATCTGAGTATATTTGGTATCGCATTGATTTAAAGTATCAGTTCTGTTATGTTAAACTGCATTTTGAAGCTCATTCTTGTTTCAAATGTGGGTTATTTGAGAGGATTGGTGAAGGCGAATTGTACATTTTCTGAAAATCTGACCTATATATGTAATTAATTCCACCTGTTTGATTTTATTATGATGCAATGAATGCAAATTCCCATAACATCGCTCAGTCCTTGCTTAGCGGAGGCAGAGCTAGCAGTGCAATAACATGTAAAATTGTTGATAACCTCACGGTACGTTGGACCTCTATGATACTGATATTATCCAGACCATAGGGTTTTATTAGCATCAAGTAATACTTGATGTCCTATACATGTCTATAATCGCTTTACCTGTCAAGGTACCGTGGCTGGGTTGCTACGGGGATTACCCTTAGTATCAGAGGGAATTGCCCTCTTCGCGGGGGGTCTACTTTGATAGAACTGGTATCCCCTGTGTTTAGAATACTGATTTTTAGAATATTTTTTATATAACTTAGTTCTGTTTCTTTTTTAGCGTATGTGAAAAGCAGTCATGAATCTGATTGTCCCAATGATATGGGAACAAGTTGAGAAAGACTGAGTGGAAGGGGCGAGGTGTCTAATAGGGGAGTTGCATAGCCGCCATTTTGAATCTTGATTCGCATGGAATTATGGGACTAATGGTACAGTGAAAAATATATAGAAAATATGCCATGTTCAGCATGTAATAATTATCAATGCTCTAATGTCAATATCCATGTGTTATACATGTTTCCATAACACAAGTCCCCATCTTTCCCATCATGCATATGGTTTTCATAAATCATTTATGAAAGCTATGATATAGGTGAAAACATTCATGCAATTTTCGATAACATTTTTTCTTAATATTTATATGTCAGATTTCATCAGAATCCATCCCAGCATGCACTGCAGTAGACATGCGCAGTGAGACATGCAAATCCCCTATTCGTTTAGTCACCTTAGGAAATAAAGACAGATATAATTTAGGGGGGGGGGGGGGGGGAGGGAGCGATATATATACTCTGTCGCTCTTTAGCAATTGTGTTGTGTTTAAGGAAAATGAGTCACATGTCGCAAATGGATATTTTTCTAAGTGATTTATTCACAGAATCTCTTGTTACAAATGTTCTGACTGGGTTTAGCGCTGTCAGTCAGATGAATTTATGTACCAAATTTCGAGACAGTGTATTAAATATATCCTTGCATTTTGAAGGTCATTATATGGAGTATATTTAATTACTTTACTGGTAACTGCCCACCCAGAAATATTGCAAACCTTTTTTTCAAACATAAATATATCAAACATAAAATAGAGAAACACTTCTTAGATATTTCAGTGTTTACTATCATTAGAATCGGCTTGATCTCATCTTTTCAAATATGATAATATCTCAGAATCCATTTTTTGCGACTTGTGACTCATTTTCCTGCAACACATCATATATAAGGTCATATATGCCCGCAAATGCGCCAAGTGGTGACTAACAATATTTCACACGGGTATAGATTATTTTTATTTAGAGTACTCCCTTGCTTCTTCTAATCATTATTAAATCTCAAATCTGTATTCATCTCTGAGTTGTTTTCAGTAGAGCTTTTGCAGGCTAATCATCTGCGATAAAGGAATACAACTTTGGAACCAGCTGTAAGGAACCAGTAAGGATAAGGCAGAATTTGTTTTTTAAAAAAACCCCAAAAAACCCAACCCACAAATTATTATTGGAACAAATTGACAGAAGGTGATAATAAGTCTTCTTTTTACGTCCCACATTTTTTTAATTTAGAGAGAAAAGCATGAACACATGCACGTACGTGGTGGATATGTCTCTAAGTGTAATTAACCGATCTCACTCACTCACTCAAAACATCCCTAATTTAAGACCACAATTTTGCTCAGAATTCAGTTCAACATAATGGAACGGACCCCTTTCATCATCACAATACAAAATACACTCAGATATATCCAGTATTTATCATGTTTTAGCCGAATTTACTAAATGTGTAGAATTGTGGGTTGTACAGTTTATCTGATCCATGTATATTATATACATTTCATAAATATATAAAATTATCGATTTTATCAACTTAACCAGCATGTTTTATGTTTTAACATAATTATTATTATTATTATTCTCACGTATTAGCTAATTCACAAGATCTCACTTTCTTCTATAAAAGGGTCCGATTTTCAGAAACTGTACAATTCAACCTCGCGAATCCTCTCAAATAACCCAAATTTCAGGTGAAAATAAAGTTCAAAATACAGTGCAACCTAACCAAACAGATTGCTAGAATCAATGCAATGCCGAATATACTCGAATTTACCTACACGCTAAACGCGGACCTCTTTAAATTACGGAAATTTGCTGGAAGTTCCCCTTCATTTTCTGCGTAATCCTTTTCTGGCGTTATTTTGTAACTCCGTTATTTTGCAAGTGATAAAGCTAGATAGATCTCCTAATCCCCGGTGTGCGGTGGTGCGTCAAGAGTTGGCGCGTCTGGGGGTGTGCGGCAGTGCGTGAAGGAGTGTGCGCTCACCTGTGACAGTGTGAGAAAGCAGAGAAAAAAAACTGACCATGCTTGGGTTCGATCTAAGAACCTTGGGGTTCACAAGCGAGCATCCTAACCACTACACCACAGAACCAGCTATGAACAAGGCCTCAACAAATCAATCTGAATGCTGATAGTGTGTGTGTGAGAGAGAAACAGAGAGAGAAAGAGGGGGAGGGGCAGACAGGAAGATTGCAATTGAAATTAAGTAAGAAAGAGATCGACTGGAAAGGAGAGGAAGAGCAGGGGATTTTTTTTTCAGGAATATATATTGAATATATCCAGGTATATAATTGGATGATATAATGTATGGATTTCCTGTTCTTACAGGTTTACTTAATGCAACGATATGTCATATTGTATGTATTGCAAAAATCGGTGGTAATATGAAACAAACTTCTTTTTATCATAAGCGAGAGATGCTCTGTTTTGATGTTCTTATCTATTGGGCCATAAAACAAAAAAAGAGAGAGTTCTGACTGTTAGATAATTGGTAATGATCATATCGAAATGTTCTAATGTCTGTAATTTGCATTTATGTAGTGTAGTAAATTCTAACTGATTCGTCATGATATCTGTTAAATTAAAAATGTAATACACCTTTGTAGGAGATGAGACCTACCACATTGTGGAAATCTTCCTAACAAAATTGTTTAAATAAGAAAAAATATGTGTGATGTGTTACAGGAAAATGTGACACAAGTCGAAAAAGAATAAAAAAAATATTGCTTTCCGCTTTAGATAGCTCATAGCTCCCTCAAAATAATTCCGATCTAAACATAAAAATTGTCACAGAACCCTTTGAATGTCAGGAATCCAGTCCTGCTTTCGGATTTACAATCCCATTGTTAGTTCCTTCGTAAAGAATTATTTCCGTCGGCCGCATCAAGTCGTTCGAACCGATATAGAATGCATTTTATATAATTATTATATATCAACAGTTTTCAAAGTAATTTATTCACAGGATTTCTTTATTGGAATGTTCCTAGTTTTTAAGGATTTATTCCTCTTAGTCATATAAATAGGTGTACCAAATCTGAAGACATTGCATTGAATATAACTTTGTGTTTAAGGTTATCGTATAGAGTACATTTAGTTACTTTATTAGTAATTGTCCAACATAAATATTTTGATCATGGAATATAGAACAGAAAAAGGAAAACATGGTAGGATATATGTACTTCCTCACCGACTCCTATTTCATGCAACAGTGCTACAAGGGAATATGGATTCATATTCGCACCTAGTTATATATAGAGAAAGCCTGTGGGAGGTGTTAGGCAAGCCTTCCCATTTGGGCGCGCTTGAGTGATTACCTAATCCACGCATTGCGTAAATCCAATGCCTGATACCGCGTAGAATTGTACTATATTATAATTACGCAATTCACATGATACGCTACGCAATTTCATACTAGTTCTAGGGATTTTTCTTAGCGTGTAGTATTGGCCAAATTGCAGCCTAATACTGCAGAATTTACTAAATGTGTAGAGCTGCCAATTGTACATTTTCTGAAAATCTGACCCAAAAGGTAACGGCTGGAAGAGCTGGGACTCTCCCATAAGCCTGTCGACCTCTTTGTCAACCTTTGTATCGTTTTTTGACAAATGACAAATTATTCTATTCTATTCTATATGTAGTGCAGGTGTGACCAGGTGTGACCAGGTATGGTGTATTAAATATCATGCCCCTGGATGTGCATCGTGTTACCATGGTAACACATGACAACAGGTAGTTACCCATGCCTAGATCTCAACCTATTCCCGGTTCATATATGGGTCAGGTCAGGTTACCCTTGTAGCCTAGGCCCACACTTGGGAGAGTACCTTCAAACGGAGGGAAAGCCTCTTGCCTCAAACTGCAAAGTGCCATCATAATTCCATTAAGACATCATTATAATGTAATTATATTCCCATTGGAAAGCCTAGTCCTAGACCAGGAAACCGATTAGTAAATGAAGGATGTATGAAGGTTTCGGGATAGGAATTATTCATTTATTTTACTTTCTTGTAATGGTAAGGGTCATTAAGATCCAAAAGTTTGTCTTATTTAGTCATTTGTTGGACAAAAAAATATAGAAATTTATTATCATTATTATTGAATTTATATTCATGTTTTCATATGCAGTTACATGGTGTTCTCGTATGCATTTACCAATTCACAAATCATAAATGGGGCAGACAGTTCTACACAGTAGAACTTCCACAGCGTCCTAAAATTATATGTTCATTGTTGGGGTGTTTAGCGCTGCTAGTCACATGCATACATCTATAGTTTATGGCAGGGTAATTATAGAGCGGGGAATTCTCTGTGATGTCGAGGTGTGGAAGAATGCATATTCCATTAGTTCCTTTTAATCAGTTCACATCCCCATAAAAACAGCTGGGCTCGCCTCCCTCGACCCAATTTGGAGGGAAGTTCCTCCTGTCTTAGATTTAATTCTCTCTCCTCTAAGCCAGGTCATGATAGCACATATCAAGTAGGCGACCTTTAATGGCACTTAAAATCATAAAATGACGCCTAAATGACCAATGGATATATGGCCTTCCACCCCTTCCATCTACCCCTTCCCACTTCCCTCTAAAGGAAAGGAGCGCTAAACTATACCAAATGTCAAAGCGAGAACTGAATGTGATTATGCAAGGCGTATATTTACTTTCTTTATTAGTGATTGAAATATATATATAAGTGTTTTTATTTCTCATTTTGTATACAGTTACATATAATCATGGAAAAAGGTCGATCTCTATCTGTGCAAGCATAGATCTTCCAAGAGTGCCTTGAGATGATCTTGATTTTGGTTTGTAAGACATCTACTTAATTAGCTGCTTATCTGATTGCTGTTAGTATTGAGATCTGATATTGATACACTTTTACACCTATAAATGAATCCAAATCCTAATAGTAACTTCATAACTTTAATTTAACAATGTACATGTTTAAATAGATTTTAAACATGTCAGATATAATCACCTTGTCTCCTCATTTACATATTATATTTAGCAACTAAAGAGTTACTATTTTTCACCATGTTATTTTTAAATTATCTAAATGAATTGTTCCTTATATAAATATTATTAACATTTTCTTTCGTGCATAACATAACAAAAATATAAAAGTACTTATTATGTTTACCATCATTGGAATCAACTTGTTCTCATCTTTCAATTCGACCCACCATATGATGGCTTCCCTTCAACATAATTATGCTGACTCGGCAATAATATGAGCCAACAGTGCAAAAGGACATTGGTAAGCACGCCATATGTGATGTGTTTCAGGAAAATGAGTCACAAGTCGCAAAATATGGATTTCGAGATATCACCATATTTGAAAAAAGGAGATCAAGCTGATTCCAATGATAGTAAACACTAGGACACCTAAAAAGTATTTCTATATTTTAAGTTTGATATTTTTATTTTTGAAAAAAATAAGTTTGCAATGTTTCTGGATGTGTAATTACCAGTAAACTAACTAAATATACTTCATACAAAGGCCTTCAAAACGCAAGGATAAATTTAATATAATGTCCTGAAATTGGTTACATGGATTTATATGACTATACATGCTAAACCCTCTAATAATCAGAACATTTCAATAAAGACATCTTGTGAGAAAAACACTTTGAAAAATATCAATTTTGCGACTTGTGACTCATTTCCCCGAAACACATAACATTATGAGCTAGCAGTGCAAAAGGACATTGAAAAGCATGCCATATGTGATGTGGTTCAGGAAAATGAGTTGCAAAGTCGCAAACTCATATTTTCCAAATTAATTTATTTACCAGAACCTTGCTTAGATGTTTCCATTTTTGGTGTTCTTTGAGCTGTTAGTAGCATGAATACATGTACAAAATATCGTCAAAAGAGTGTATTAATACTACATCCATACATTTCAAAGGTCATCATATGGAGTATGTTTAGCTTCTTTACTAGTAATTGTCCACCCAGAGACATTGCAAACAGTTTTCTTTTTCAAAACTAAAAATATCAAACTTTAGAATATAGAAATGCATATTAGATGTCCTACTGTTTACTATCATTTGGAATCTGCCAGACATCATCTTTTCAACTATAATGGTATCTCAGAATCCATCTTTCGTGACTCATTTTCCTGAAACACGTGACATATTGAATATTCATGAACAAGGACTCGTGATGTCTGGGGAAGTTATGGAACATAATTATATGGGTGAAATCTTCAGAAAATGTACAATTCACCTTCAACAATCCTTTCAAATAACCCAAATTTAAGTAAAAAGTGAAGTCTAAAATGCAGTTTAACACAATGAAAGATATTTTTAATCAACACAATGCCGAAGATACTCTGATGTATCCATTACTTATAATTTTTCTGTCTGATTTAACAGAATTTGTAGAGCTGCCGAATGTGCATTTTCTGAAAATCTGACCAACATATTGGTCACAAACAACAGATCAGATTGCTGTCAAGATGCTCATCCCTCCTACATTGTATTTGATTTCCAGATATCGTTTGCTTAATTAAAGACATATGTGATTGTAATTAAATTCCTATCTGTAATTTTGGTTAATTTATCCATTTCAGATGTGTAATATGAGTTTTTATGCTGCATTCTTAATTAAGGTCGATCAAAAACTTAAGATTTTGTGCAGTTTTGGTCAGATGGGTGAAATCGCCAGAAAATGTACAGTTCACTTTCACCAATCCTGCCAAATCTAAGACAAAAATCAGATTCAAAATACAGTTCAACATAACCTAACAGATTGCCGAGTCAAGGCAATACTAAATATACTCAAATATACCTAGTGTTGACGATTTGTAGGTCTAATTTAGCAGAGTTTACAAAATGTGTTGATCTGCCGATTGTCCATGTTCTGAAGATCTGACCCATGTGATGGTGTCTCTTGATATGGGTCAGATTTTCAGAAATTGTACAATTCGCCTTCACCAATCCTCTCAAATAACCCACATTTAAGACAACAATGAGCTTCAAAATGCAGTTTACCATAACAGAACTGATACTTTAAATCAATGCGATACCAAATATACTCAGATATACCAAAAATATATCATTTTTTTAGCAGAATTTAGCAGAAATTACCATAATGTAGAGCTGCCAATTGTACATTTTCTGGAAATCTGGCTCATATGTTGTTGAGAATCCATTGTTACGGTAGACATCATATATTACAATAGAGCAGTCCCACGTGTAAATTCTCCCAAGTGAACACTATTGTCACTCTACACCTGCGGTCTACCAGACGTTACACATGCTCACCCCTGCTCTATATTATAATGACGATCTTCAGAAAATGCATTAATGTGATGTGTTTCAGGGAAATGAGTCACAAGTCTCAAAGATGATATTTTCCAAAGTCATTTATTTACAAGACCTCTTTTTTGGAATGTTCTAATCTTTTTTTGTGTGTGTTTGTGGTGGGGGGGGGGGGAGGGGGGGGGGGCTGGATCCTTGAGGTTGAATAAATACATGTATTAATTCCAAGGCAGCTTATTCAATAATGCTTGATTTTCTAAGATCATCCTATGGAGTATATTTAGCTAGTATACTAGTAATTGTCCACCAGGAGACATTTTATTTTATTTTTAATTCAGTACTTTTATACAGCACATCTTCTTTAATAACAACAGTTCAGTTAAGAACAAGTACATTGTACAATGAAGTGCTAATAATCCGTTGAGGACATTAATATTGAGATATGGGCTCACAGATGATAATCCAATACAGAATAACCACGGTCTTCCGCCCACCGCTGTGTCTTTCTAGACCTAACTCAATTGAACAAAGTCCAAAGTAAAACATCACAAACTTTTTTCTAAACCATGGAAACACTTTTTAGATGTCCTTAATACCATCATCATCGGAATCCGCTTTATCTCATCTTTTCAAATATGATGATATTTAGTTTAGTTTTAGTTTAGAAAATATTTTATTCAGGTCTACAACATTTCCACACGTATATAGTATGAATATTGTCAGGACTGCCTGATCGAATTAACAGATGGAGAAATTTTATACATCAACTCTACTGAGGGCAGTACATGATACATTTACATATTCTATATAAGCTGACTTTATATAATACTACTTTTAGGTAAGGTGTAATAAAATGAAAGAAGAAAGTTAAAAACAAGGATTCCAACTCATTTCACCTTATCAATGGCGAGTTTTTGAGAGGAAGAAAAATTAAGAAACATTATGATACAGTTTTATCGACGCCGTGCTCTTTCATATTAACCATTAATAAAATGGTCTCAAAAACCATCTCACAATCCATTCAACAAACGATCGTCCAACTTGAGAACAACTGCTTCTACACAAAGTGCAGCCAATAGGGGAGTTGCATGTGCTCTGGTACAGTGCATCATGGGATGGATTTTGATGAAATCTGACATACGAATATTTGGGAACATTTTTATAAAAAAATGCGATAATGTTTTCACAAATATCAAAGCTTTAAAAAATGTTCTATAAAAACCAAATGCATGATGGGAACGATGGAGGCTTGTGTTATGAAAACATGTATTACACTAGGATATTGACATTAGAGCAATGATAAATATTCCATGCTGAACATGACATGTTTTATATAGGTTTTAGACTCTACCATTAGTCCCATAATGCCATGCGAATCGGAATTCAAAATGCGGCTATGCAACTCCCCTATAGCTGCCAACATTGTGTTGCTAGACTATACCACCAGGTGGCGTGGTTAAAAACATTCTCAGGTTGGGGTAGAGACGCGCACTAGACGCCAGAAACGCTCCTTCATCTTGTGACGTAATCCGGTGGAAAAATAAACACTAGCTTTACTCAGTCCCAGGGTAGGGTGCTTACAACAAGTACTGATAGCTTATAGTGTGTAGATAGGCTTGTTTGTGTGTTTAGGGACCCGTGGGGGGGGGGGGGAGGGGGGAGGGGATGGGGGTTAGCACTGGTAAATGGGGGCAGTTCATACAGAAGATTGCTTATAGAATAGAATAGAATAGACAATATTTTATTTGTCCAATAATAGAGATTACATTTATATTTAATAGTCTGTATTTAATATGATCTGTACCAATCATATGTACCCATCACCAACCCATCACTATCTCATCAGACACTAGTCCTGGAAACCCTTAGTCAAATTGTAACATAAGTAAAGTTCAAGCAAGAATCAGGCACCCAACGGAAGACCTATCTAGACAACTGTTTATTTAGAATGTTGGACCACCTTACTGTAAAATATCTTCAGCAATAAAAGAATTCTTAAATTGAATTGAATATTGATATGTTTGACAAATGGGTCGCTAATCACTATTTCAGTGTATATCTTCCGGCTGTTACCCTAATTTGGAATAAATTTACTGAAGAGGGCTACTTTTAGCTAACTATATTGGATAAATAATATGCCTAAGGACTAGTAGGCTCTCCATATTTTTGGCTCTTCAATACTGAAGGCTTAACCTGAGGAGGTTTATTCATATAATAAAGTACACTATTACATGTTACAATATAATGATGCAGAAAATGTATTCATGAATCGCAAAGATTAATTGTGAAAGTGCTTTATTTACAATATCTCTTTGTTTGTGGGAATGGTTTCTTTTTTATGGGGGTTTAGCACGTTAAGTCGTATGAATACATACATCGCATATTTAAGGACTGTATATATTTAATATATCTACGCATTTCTGAGCTCAGTAATTCAAATACTTTACTAGAAAACATTACTGTAACATACCACAATGAATATCAAGTATTCTAAGGCGATTACATTGTTCAAGGGTATGTTCATTTTTAACCACTGAGGGGGGGGGGGGAGGGAATTTTCAGGGGGGGGGGGGCACCTTTTTGTACAGACTCTGAAGGAGGGGGGGGGGGTACCTTTTTTGCGCAGATTCTAAAAGTGGGGGGTGGGGTGGGGGGTGATCTTTTTTTGCACACTCAGAATTATAATGTGGTATGGGGCGTGCATGAAATTTTGCACTAACTTTCAAGGGGATGGGATGGGATGGAACTAAGAAATTGTGGACAAGATGGGGGGGGAGGGGTCATACAATTTTGCACACGAATCTTTCGCAAATTTTCTCCCCCCCCCCCCCCGTGGTTAATTATGAATCGTCCCTAAGGGAACCATTTTGCCTAGTAACCCCCCCCCCCACACCCACACCCCTCCCTTCCACTCTGCTGTTCGCCACCTGTGCGCTGCGGTTTAGTGCCTAAACAATATAATACCACAATATGTATACACACGCTCTTCTGAAGAGGAGGTAGAAAGTGATGCCACAAACAGGAAGCTCTGCCGTCACAGGAGATGTTTGTAAATACGTCACTTCCGGATATTAGAGGTTCAGGTCGTGGGAGCAAGTACAGTCGCCACCGCTACACATTGAGTACATTCTGCTGCAAAATGGTGATAAATACCTGGCAAATCTGTGATGTGTTGCAGAACAATGAGTCCCAAGTCCCAGAATGGATATTTTTCAAAGCTATTTATTCACAAGATCTCTTTATGGGAATGTTTTCATTTTTGGAATGCTTAACGCTGTTAGTAGCATGAATACATTTACCAAATTTCAGACACGTACAAAATTTCAGGACCGTGTATTAAATACATGGGTCAGATTTTCAGAAAATGTACAATTGGCAGCTCTACAAATTCAGGAAATTCAGCTTAATTAAGCTAAAAAATGATGAATACTGGGTATATCAGAGTATATTTAGTATCACATTGATTTAAAGTATCAGTTCGTTTATGTTAAACTGCATTTTGAAACTAATTGTTGTCTTAACTTTGGGTTATTTGAGAGGATGGGTGAAGGTGAATTGTACATTTTCTAAAAATATGACCCATATATCCATGCATTTCTTAGGTCATCTTATAGAGTATTATTTAGTTACTTTACTAGTAGATTTCCACCCAGAAATATTGCACACTTTTTTTCAAAACTTGAAATATAAAAACACTTATTATATGTTGTAATGTTTACTACCATTATAAAATCCCATTGATCTCATATGATGATATCTCGAAATCCATATTTTGCGACTTGTGACTCATTTTTCCTGCAACACATCACATTTGAGTATTTTTGGTTTTGCGTTGATTACAAATGAGCTTGATTGAGTTTGATGACCCTCACCAAGCAGAAGTTACTAAATGAATGAAGATTGAATTAAATATTTGTAATGTAATATGGCCAATAAAAATATTTTAAACAAAAATGTCTAAGGCAGAAAATGTTTTCTTGCTCCAGGCAAAGGTCTGTCCACACAACACATATTCTCAGCTCACACAAAAACCTCCTGGATTTTTTTTAAAGAAATTTTATTGAGCTGATTTCAATGTTTTTACATAGATAATCTCACAGACCCAAGTGGAAAAATTCATATTCGATATTATACATTGGATATTCTTACAGAAGTTGTTACTTACAAGTTTTTAAATATTAAATTATTTCATTATGCCGACACATTATATACTATGTTGTCAGACTTACATAAATTTGGAACATTTTGATCCTGAATCATTTATATACAACATTTTTTTATTTTTTTTGTAGTAGTGTGCGCCTCACTTCTGTACAAGATTGATAAATCCTTATAATGCACGATCTGATAAAAACAACATTGCGATTTGCCATCCCCCCCAACACACACACTCTAAATACTGCCCTTCCGCCTGTAGGTACGTCTAACTGCGTGAGTATCCTTGCATGAAATACCCCCGGATTGCTAAGCAAACTGTGTTTTGACCTTGAACTACCTTAGCTTCAATTCAATTCAACTAAGATTACCGCTGAAATTCAAATGTAAAAGTCAATTCTTTTCTATTTTCATGATTGAAGGTATGTATAATAAATCTGTTAACTAACTCGTTGATTTCAGTCGCATAGAATATTGCAATTATTGCCACACAACTCGTGCAATATTCACGCTCCTTCAACCAACTCGTTAGTTAACCTGTATATTGGCCAGATTTTTAGAAAATGTACAATTGGCAGCTCTACATATTTAGTAATTTCTGCTAAATTCTGCTAAAAACATGATCAATTTTGGGTATATCTGGGTATATTTGGTATAGCATTGATTTAAAGTATCAGTTCTGTTATGTTAAACTGCATTTTGAAGCTCATTTCTGTCTTAAATGTGGGTTATTTGAGAGGATTGGTGAAGGCGAATTGTAGTTTTCTGAAAATCTGACCCATATATTCCTGTATTAGTTCTCTACTTATTATACTCTACTTGCTGGTGTCGAGTGTCTACTTTTCTCAGTTGTATAAGTGAGATAAATATAGGATATAAGATCTTATACAGTACATAATAGGGAACTGTTGCCAAAAATAGACCTTGTGAATAATTCACTTTGATAAATAGCAAAGTTGCGACTTGTGACTCATTTTCCTTTAACACATCACCCATCTCGTGTGTTTTGCTATTCTCCCTACGCCGCTGTCTATCAGTTTGTCACGCCCAATCTTTCATTTGTGTTTCCTTTCCCTGTGCTCTCATCTGTCTCTCTCACCACTCTCCCTCCATCTCTTTCTCTTCTGACCTCTCTCTGTCTCACTTCTCTCCCTCTCTCTATCTAACTTCTCTCCCTCCATCTCTTTCTCTTCTCACCTCTCTCTGTCTCACTTCTACACCGGAGGAGTATGGGAAGAGTAAACTGTATCCTATCTTATATTAATATTTAGGGGATTTTGAATCTTGATTTGCATTGAATTATGGGACTAATGGGACAGTATAAAATCTATAGTTATTAACAAGTTATTAAGTGGAGGTCAATTCGGATTTAGATCCGGAAAATCAATAGTTGAAGCCCATGATCATATGCTACAAACCGTTTATGAGAGCCTAAATAATAAAAGAGCCAGTGATTTAGTTTTCTTAGATTTTCGGAAAGCTTTCGACACGGTGAATCACAAAATTTTATTGGAAAAATTAAATAGATATGGAATAAGAGGCTCCTCTCACAAATGGTTTACTGAATACTTACATAATAGGACACAGAAGACTTCTGTTAATGGTGAATTGTCCACTTCTCAGATAGTTAAATGTGGTGTCCCCCAAGGTACCTGTTTAGGACCTATCCTCTTTATTATCTATATAGATGATCTACTCGATGTTGTTAAATTCAATAAAGCCCAACTTTTTGCAGATGACACGGTTCTGTATGGGAGTAGGCCTGTTGGGTCCCGGGAGGTGACAAATCTTCAAAGTGATTTGAATTCCATTGTTAATTGGTGCAGATTAAATAAAATCTCACTAAACATAGATAAATGTAAAACGGTATCAGTTTGTACTAAGCCGACCGAAAAAAATAAGGCAAAATATTCCATTGGCATTAGGGAATTGGAATCTGTCGATTCATACAAATATCTAGGCATCGATATAGACAGACAATTGAACTTTAAGAAATTCCTAGTTAAGAAATCTAATACAATACGGTCCAAGATTAAACATATGTCAAAATTATACGGGGTCTGTTCTAAACAGACGCAAGTTCTTATCTATAAAACAACAATTCTACCACACATCGACTATGGTGACATCTTCTATAACTCAGCGTCCCAGACCTTTCTTAACAGGCTGCAATGTTTACAAAATTCAGCCCTAAAGATAGCTCTGGGGCTGCCAAAATTAACCAGTACCAAAGAAATTCATACTAAACTTAATATGCCGTCGTTAAAATCTAGAAGGGAAAACCACTTACTAGATAGAGCTTTTTTGAGGATGAGAAAGGAGGAGTATATAGACAAAAGACAGCTAAACCTTAGAAACCTCTCAGAGGGGAATGTCATGAAGGTACCACACCCTAAGAATGATATCTATAGAAAATCCTATTTATTCTCGATGCCAACCCTATGGAATGGTTTGCCATCAAATGTTCGATTGACTGAAACCAGGAAACAATTTAGAAGATACTTAAAAAAAGACTACTACTTAACGAATGATCAGTTCCTGCATAAGGATGATTGTACATGAAAAGGAGAGTGTTATATGGTTACAGTAATGACGTAGGAAGTCATTTCTTCCTCCCTACAAATTGTATTTTAGGGAAAACTCATTTAAGTAAATATCTATAAATGAGACCTAACACCTTAAGGTATGTAAATCCTAAATAATGAAAAATCGAGATATCGATTCCGTCCATTTCCATTGTCCTATCCCTGTTAATTCATTGTTATAATATGTATATAATTCTACAAAAGTAGAAGGGGTGACTTTTCTTAAAAAGTCTTATCCAACTATTAGATCGCATAAATGATTGATTGTAATTTCTATGTAAATTGTCTAACTAATTATTTACCTTGGAATCTCTCATAATGATTGCATTAATACCGATGTTACCGTTGTAGAAACATTTTAAGTATGTGATTGTCCAGTAATACATTAACCAGTATACTTAGGTTAATGAGCTCAAGTTCATAACTGTTAACTAGTAAAAACCAGAGCTACAAAAGCAATCAAGTATTATAATATCCTAACAGCAGTAACCTGTAATGGTGTACTGATTACAGTATGTAACTCTATTATCATATTTAGTTTAATGCATGATACAAATCTGGGAATTGTCAATGATTGTATACACTAATTTTGTCCCACGGGACCCTAAGTCGATCTTGAAATCCTATGTTCAAAAAGGACTAGCTGGAAGAGCTACTCGCGTACGCGTCTAGAGGACCAAGCCCTTTTCATGATGTAATTGTTGATTTATATGAATAAAAATTCTTATATATATATAGAAAACATACTCAGCATGGAATATTTATCAATGCTCTAATGCCAATATCCATGTGTTATACATGTTTCCATCTTCTCCATCATGCATTTGATTAACATAGATCATTTATACAAGCTGTGATATTATTGAAAACATTCTTCCAATATTCGATAAAAATGTTGCCAAATATTTGTATGTCAGATTTTATCGGAATGCATCCCAGGATGCACTGTAACAGACATGCGCAGTGGCACATACAAGTCCCCTATTAAAGATTGATCGATTTGAAGGCAACTCAACTGAAACAAGCCATGGTGTTGTAGGTCTTTATGTGGCGACCCTGACGCGTTTCGCCTTTCTTTGGCTTCTTCAAAGGGTCTTATATTAATCGCTTATCTTTGCCTTTGTCCCACTGCACTCTTCTATCATGTTCTAAACCTATCTTCAACTGTGTTTCCTGTCATTACACTTTTATCTGTCTTGTCTTGTCTCTCTCTCTCTCTCCTCAGCTCTCCCTCCAGCTGTCTCTCCTCTCTCTCCCTGTCCCCCTCTCTCTCTCCCTCCCGCTGTCCCTATCTCTCCATCTCTCTCTCCCTCTCCTCTCCACCCCCCTGTGTCAATCTCTCCATCTCTCGCTCCCTCTGCCCCGCTCGACCTCTCCCTCCTGCTGTCTCTCTCTCCCAGATCATTCTCCTCTATTCTCCTCAGCTGCCGCTGCCTCTGCCTTCCCTAAATCTCCCTACCCTCTCCCCTCTTTCTGTGTGTATTCTGTCCCTCTCTACCTTCTCCTTTCTCCCCTTCCTTTCTCTCGCACTTCAACTCTCCGGGAGGCTGTCTAGTCCTCTTCACTCAATCCCTCACACTCTCTCGCCCCAACTCTCGCGTGATCCAGGTTTAAGGTCGGTGCACCTCCAACAGGTCCGGCTTGGCTGTTGTAAGCACCTGACGCCCTCCCTCCCGCCTGTACCTAGACTTATATGACTCAAATCGCCAGAAAATGTACAATTCAACTTGACCAATCCTCTCAAAAAATCCAATTTCAGACAAAAATTATTCTCAAAATACACTTCAGCATAACCGAGCAACTCTTTACAATCAACACACTACGAAATCTTTAAAATTTTTCAGCCAAATTTAGCAGAAATGACTAAATATATTGAGCTGCCGATTGTACATTTTTTGACTAACTGACCCATAGACATTCTACCCTTAATACTGCCCTCGGTGCACCTCTCATGTACAGACTTGTAAGCCAAACAACCAAATGTAGTTTGGATTTTATTCATTTATGTTTCTAGCCCTTGTTTATTTGTATGAATCACGTTTATCAGGCTCAAACAATGTAACAATAATTAGACCCAGAGAAGACATTACCATTGATATAAAGAATTATATGAAATAAAGTTGCAATGTTTAAAATAAACATTGATATAAAAATATAAAAACAAGAAAGTATCAACTCAACGTTCACCACACATATTATAATTTCTAAAAGTAGCTCTTTAAAATCCTCACCTCACACAATTCAAATTCATGTACTGTGGAACCTCTCATTTGAGACCATTAGTGGGGCTGAACAAGGTGTGGTCGTATAGCGAGGCAGTCTCATTAGAGGGCAAATCTAGGAAAGCAATTCGGGGCTGAGAGAAACTGGTCTAGATAGAGGGGTGGTCTCTATAGAGAGGCAGTCTTTATGTGAGGTTCCACTGTATACATAATAGAGGGGTGGTCTCTATAGAGGGGTGGTCTTTATGTGAGGTTCCACTGTATATATAATAGAGGGGTGGTCTCTATAGAGGGGTGGTCTTTAAGCGAGGTTCCACTGTACTTGCACTTGTTTTCTATAGATTGTACACTGTATCATTAGTCCCATAATTCTACGCCAATCAAGATTCAAAATGGCGGCTATGCAAGTCCCCTATTGAGTGCTTCTAAAACTCATCCTACAGGCTAAATTTACGAGAACACAGCACAGTCTAGGCCCAAAGTTGAGAGAGTCCCTTCAAACGAAGGGAAAGCTTCTCGCCTCAAACCTCAAAGTGCCATTATTATTCCATTAAGACCGCAAAATGTCATTATATTCCCATTAAAACGCCCAGTCCCAGACCAGAAATCTGATTAGCGAAGTAGGCTAACATACCATTCTTATCTGATCTGAGGGTTTGGACCTAGAGTGAGCACAGAATCAATAGAATATTTATTTGTGTTCATCTTCGACATCAACCGAAAAAGCCGACATTACAATGTGTCCGTTTGTGGTTAAAGTAACGGAGAACTAATTATTAATAACAGAGCTCATCTGACACAACTAATTCTAACAGTCCCTTCAACTTTGGCATTTAGAATTGAGGTTTACCACTGGCATTGCTCGCCTACAAATAGCACTACAGTAGACAGCTGGGTTTGGATTACAGCATTTGGGTAAGATTTCCAGAAAATCCACAATCTACATATCTCTGAAATTCTGCTAAATTAGAGTGAAAAATGAATAAAAAATGACAGTATCTGAGTGTATTCTGCATTGTATTTATTCAATAAATCTGTCTGGTTATGTTGAATTGTATTTTGAACCTGATTTTTGTTTTAAATTGTGGTTATTTGAGGGGATTGGTGAATGTGAGTTGTCCATTTTCTGAAGACTTGACCCATTTTGATTAAACCGAGAATACAACAGATGAAGAAATACAGCGTATATTGGCTCACTTTAAGAAGTCAATTAGGCTTTGATGTCCTGTAATTGGCAGGTCGTGGGCTAGTTACCTTGATAATGACGCCATGACATGCACAAACAGGCTAGGTCCAAAGATGGGAGAGTCCCTTCAAACGGAGGGAAAGCATTTCGCCTCAAACTGCACAATTCCGTTAAGATTATTATAATGTCATTATAGTCCTAGGCCAGGAAACCGATTAGCGAAGTAGGCGTCCAATCACTTTGATATCATTTTGATCTGAGGGTTTGGGCCTGGACATTGAAGGCGGGTTTGTTTACATTCAAACACAGGTATAGGACACCCATGTGAAGTGTCACAGGGAAGTGAGTCACAAGTTAAAGATAAAGATTTTGAGATATCACCATATTTGAAAAGATGAGATCAAGCAGATTCTAATGATAGTAAACAGTAGGACATAATATATGCTTCTATATATTTGTATGGAAGAACAAATGTCATGTGTTTTAGGAAAATGAGTCATAAGTCGTAAAATATGGATTTTGAGATATCACCACATTTGAAAAGAGGGAATCAAGTTGATTCCAATGATAGTAAACATGAAAGGCATTTAAGAAGTGTTTCTATAATATTTTGTTTGATATTTTTATTTTTGAAAAAAAAGAAGTTTGCAATGTTTCTGGATGGGTAATTATGTGTCAAGTAACTAAATATACTCCATACATACATAGGCCTTCAAAACGCAAGGATATATTTAACACAATGTCCCGAAATTTGTGACATGGATTCATATGACTATAAGTGCTAAACCCTAAAAAAATCAGAACATTTCAATAAAGAGATCCTGTGAAAAAAACACTATGAAAAATATCAATTTTGCGACTTGTGACTCCTTTTCCTGAAACAAATGTTAGCGATATTTCCTGTTGGTCAATCACTGTAGTAAAGTAGTTGAATATAATCCTGTAATACACCACATGTATGTTCCCTAGCCTATACCCCAGAGATATACCATACATGGGTCAAGTTTTCAGAAAATGTACAATTCGCCTTCCCCAATCCTCTCAAATAACCCAAATTTAAGCCAAATATGAGCTTCAATATGCAGTTTAACATACCAGAACTGATACTTTAAATCAATGCGACACCAAATATACTCAGATATACCCGGTATTCTTCATTTTTCAGCCTAATTTAGGAGAATTTACTAAATGTGAAGAGCTGCCAATTGTACATTTTCTGAAAATCCGACCCACATATCACTATAATGTCCCTACTATAGATGCCTGGAAGGCACAGGGAGCGTATCGCCTCACATCGTGGCACTAAATATACTGGTAAGCCGCTATATATACACTGTAGTGTTTACTCTATACATACCTGACAGACTGCCTTTCTCTCCGCAGACTACACACAACACTATATTTGTCTCAGGATTATGCACCAAACTGTGCACCAGCAACCCCTCAATGTTGGTTATTAACCTCATGGTTAGACACCAAACAGTTCACCAGGAGCCACTCAATGTTGGTTATTAACCTCAGGATTATGCACCAAACAGTGCACCAGCAGCCCCTCAATGTTGGTTATTAACCTCAGGATTATACACCAAACAGTGCACCAGCAGCCCCTCAATGTTGATTATTAACCTCAGGCCTATACACCAAACAGTGCACCAGCAGCCACTCAATGTTGGTTATCAACCTCAGGATTACACACCAAACAGTGCACCAGCAGCCCCTCAATGTTGGTTATCAACCTCAGGATTACACACCAAACAGTGCACCAGCAGCCCCTCAATGTTGGTTATTAACCTCAGGATTATGCACCAAACAGTGCACCAGCAGCCCCTCAATGTTGGTTATTAACCTCAGGATTATACACCAAACAGTGCACCAGCAGCCACTCAATGTTGGTTATTAACCTCAGGATTATGCACCAAACAGTGCACCAGCAGCCCCTCAATGTTGGTTATCAACCTCAGGATTACACACCAAACAGTGCACCAGCAGCCACTCAATGTTGGTTATTAACCTCAGGATTACACACCAAACAGTGCACCAGCAGCCACTCAATGTTGGTTATTAACCTCAGGATTACACACCAAACAGTGCACCAGCAGCCACTCAATGTTGGTTATTAACCTCAGGATTATGCACCAAACAGTGCACCAGCAGCCCCTCAATGTTGGTTATTAACCTCAGGATTATGCACCAAACAGTGCACCAGCAGCCACTCAATGTTGGTTATTAACCTCAGGATTACACACCAAACAGTGCACCAGCAGCCCCTCAATGTTGGTTATTAACCTCAGGATTACACACCAAACAGTGCACCAGCAGCTCCTCAATGTTGGTTATTAACCTCAGGATTACACACCAAACAGTGCACCAGCAGCCCCTCAATGTTGGTTATTAACCTCAGGATTATGCACCAAACAGTGCACCAGCAGCCACTCAATGTTGGTTATTAACCTCAGGATTACACACCAAACAGTGCACCAGCAGCTCCTCAATGTTGGTTAACCTCAGGCCTATACACCAAACAGTGCACCAGCAGCCCCTCAATGTTGGTTATTAACCTCAGGACTATGCACCAAACAGTGCACCAGCAGCCCCTCAATGTTGGTTATTAACCTCAGGATTATACACCAAACAGTGCACCAGCAACCCCTCAATGTCCGTTATTAACTTAAAGATTATACACCAAACTGTGCACCAGTTCTATGTCGGTCATGAATCCTTTAACTTTAAATCTGCTCTAGGATTCTTACCTAAACTATTTGATTCATTAATACAACTGTTCATCTATCCAGATTACACACGCATGTATTTGACTAGCCGTTGCTTATCTTGGTGTTCTAGTGGATAGCTGAGATGGCACTGGATGCCCGGAAGCATGATTTGAGTGAGTGAGTGAGATTGGTTGCTTTATGTCCTTATCAACACATTGAAGGTTATATCAAGGGTGGGAGAGCTGAGAGGGAGTGAGTGAGTGAGTGAGATTGGTTGCTTTACACCCTTATCAACACATTGAAGGTTATATCAAGGGCGGGAGAGCTGAGAGGGAGTGAGTGAGTGAGATTGGTTGCTTTACGCCCTCATCAACACATTGAAGGTTATATCAAGGGTGGGAGAGCTGAGAGGGAGTGAGTGGTGAGTGACATTGGTTGCTTTACGCCCTCATCAACACATTGAAGGTTATATCAAGGGTGGGAGAGCTGAGAGGGAGTGAGTGGTGAGTGACATTGGTTGCTTTACGCCCTCATCAACACATTGAAGGTTATATCAAGGGTGGGAGAGCTGAGAGGGAGCGAGTGGTAAGTGACATTGGTTGCTTTACGCCCTCATCAACACATTGAAGGTTATATCAAGGGTGGGAGAGCTGAGAGGGAGCGAGTGGTGAGTGAGATTGGTTGCTTTACGCCCTCATCAACACATTGAAGGTTATATCAAGGGTGGGAGAGCTGAGAGGGAGTGAGTGAGTGAGATCGGTTGCTTTACGCCCTTATCAACACATTGAAGGTTATATCAAGGGCGGGAGAGCTGAGAGGGCGTGAGTGGTGAGTGACATTGGTTGCTTTATGCCCTTATCAACACATTGAAGGTTATATCAAGGGCGGGAGAGTTGAGAGGGAGGCAGTTTATGATATACCCAGGAAATAGAGATGGAGAAGAAGGGAGAGAGACAAACATGATTTGATTTGAAAAATATTTCATGTTTTAAGAACAGATACATTACATCAGAGATGATATTCTCAGCATAGCTTCATCTAATTAAATCATAATATAATCAAATGGGTGATAAAATATGTGATTCCAGTTTTGGGGAGTTTAGTGCTTTAGTTCATATGAATCTATGTACCAAATTTCAAGAGAGTGTATTAGATATATGTGATGTGTTTCAGGAAAATGAGTCATAAGTCGCAAAAAATAGATTTTGAGATACCATTATATTTGAAAAGATGAGATCAAGCTGTTTCCAATGATAGTAAATAGTCTAATAATCTTATAAGTATTTCTAGATTTTAAGTTTGATATTTTCGTTTTTGAAGCATACCCGGACGCAATAGCAGCTGCTACTTCTTTATCAAGGCCCGGCAGAAGGTCTGCAACATAAAGGGTAACTACTGAGATGACTGAAGGAATTAACACTGGAGACGCGAGACAACAGATCAGGGACTGTATTGGACACCCCAGAGATATGTCTGGCCACAATATAGCAATTACGTTTGGCCAGGGTCCAAGTAATGCACCGCAGAACAGTCATGCAACTATTGTTAATGCTGGTCCCCTTGTTTATCATCCCCACCACTTGCGTGTTGTCAGTAAGGCATACTAGACGTGAAGCTCGGACAGAGGGCAGGCATCTACGCACAGCCAACCATACTGGAACTAATTCAAGCAGGTTAATGTTGACATCAGAGGCGGGGAAAGTAGCAAGATCAAAATTGACCCAGTGGTTGTGGACTTGCACGAGGTCAGTAGTACCGAGAGGCTTCAAATCCACGTTGAAGTACCCGGCTAGCCAATCCATGGACTGCATCAATACCCCATATCCACTGAAGGATGAGTCAGTTGCAATCAGAATATCATGACCCAATCCACGAGGAACAATCAAGGATCTACCATTGAATTGTTCCGCAAAGTCAAGCCACCAAGCTATGTCAAGTGTAAAGTTCTTGTCAAGGGAGACACGCTTGGTAGTAGGAGATAATCCACGAAGAATATTCATGACTCGCCTGGAGAAAGTGCGACCACCTACCACGACTTTACTCGCATGGTTAAGTAAGCCAGAGAGGCGGCGCATCTGCCTGACTGTAGCCCTATGCTTGTCCTGGAAGAACCTAAGTTCCTGTAGCAAATTAAGTAACTTAGGCTTGGGTAATAACATGGACATGGAGGTGGAGTCAAACTCAATGCCGAGGTAAGTACCAATTAATGCAGGGGCACAGCACTTACGCCATGAGACGTAAAACCCCAACCTACGAAGCAATCTGATAAGGAGAAGCTGATGGCGCTGGCATGAATCAAAGGTGTCTCCCACAATGAAGAAATCGTCCAGGTAGTTCACCACCTGAGTCAGGCCACGACGATACAAGCACCGCATGATAAAGTTACTAAGCTGGGTGAAGATAAATGGAGCTGACCGAAGACCAAAGCATAAGTGAGTGTCCAGCAGGTAGAAATGTTCCCCACCGAACACCCACTCAAGGCCCTGATACTTCCACTGGTCATAATGGACGGGCACACTCCTATATGCCGCCGCAATGTCTACACTGGCAACATAGCACCCAGACTTCAGCAGGGAAGTAACATGATCCACCGTATTATACTTGAAGGGCAGGGCCGTAGACTCCATATAGTTGTTGATGGAAGTAAACAGCGGGCGGCGACAGTCAGTAATCGGCCTGAACGCACCATTACCCTTCGGTATGGCTCCAATAGCATGGACACAGTGTGGACGCTCCCGGGTAACAACAAACTTCCCATCAGATAATTCATTGGTGAACAGGTCTGTGATAAAGGCGTAACTATCAGGCAGCAAGGCTGACTTGTAATTCCTGCACAAGTAACTCGGTACACGAGCATAATCATCTACTATCTTAAACCCATCTCTGACACCACTGGTAACGTAGTAGGCTAATTCAATATCTTCCTCAAAGGCCGCTTCATATAGCCACGCTTCCAAACACAACTGGGAACGAACACCAGCAATTATATGAGGCACTCCTCTTATGTCTACATCAGACAATCCAACCACTGCACTAAGTGGGGCATATGGAGACACAAACTCAGGCGCCGACGACAAGATATCAGCAACTCCATCAAACACAGGGAAAACATCACCAGGATCCAAACAAGGGGAACCATTCAATGTACTGGGGTCACATGAGACAGGCACATTAGGCCCACAATTAGGTAAGGTAGCAAGGGGGGCGTCACACACGACAGGCACCTCAGGCCACATATCAACGACAATGAATTCAGTAGTGTCACACACGACCGGCACGTCAGGCCTAACACAAGAATCAATACCAACAATAGGTATACCAACAAAATTGGTCATGAATTCAAAGGCGTCACACGCGACAGGCACATTTGGCCTAACAAAAGATGCAATATAATCAGCAGCGTCACAGGTGACGGGCACATCAGGCCCAATCAAAACACCACAACTATCAAAGCGGTCACAATCGACCGATATACAGTCAATGTCAACAAAATCAGTGGTAGCGGCAATATGAACACACGGTAAACATGGAAATTCACCAACATAACCAGAATGGTAACTCTCAAACTCACAAGAACAATCAGCACAAGTAACAAAACTAAGGTTGCAATGAGTCTCAGACGCACATACCGGTGTAAATTCATTATCAGCCGCGAAATCATCACAAATAGTCAGTTCCACGCTAGAAGAAACAACATCCACTTGTTGACATTCGCCATCTTGGGCCCAACTCTCACGGAGCGCGAGAGTTGAAGAGGAGTCCTGACGTCACTGGGGATTCCCCGTCTTCTTCTCGGGGCACACCGTTGACTTGTGTTTACCACGACACACTCGACACACATGATCACGGGTACAATTGCCATCACAGGTTTTGTAATTGAACTCCCAGCATATGTCAGCAGGGAATCCTTTAGGATAATTCCCAGACGACTTGGTGCGTTTACGCTGATTCTGAGTAGAAGTAGATCCTTTGCTGGCCGGGCCTGCCTTCTCCGATCTATCATAAGCACGCTGGAAGGCGAATGATGCAGCTACCGTATAACCAGGAAGAAACCCAGGTATGTCACCGTCTATAACGGCATCAACCACCATTCGATCATACTTGATGTAGGCTTCATCCGAGAACAATCCGCGACTAGCATGCCTTGTGACAAATTGCAAGTGGTTGATATATCCAGCAAAATCACCCCCAGAAGACATTAGATGGCTCATGATTTTGGTCATACCGTATACAAGTTCACTATAGGTTAGCTTTGAGTGATCCAAGTTCTTAATCGGAATACCCTGGTCAATATGTTGTACATAGAACTCGGGACGCAAGGACATACCTTTCTCCCGACGTATCACAGATGGGTCTATGGCGAAGGTCAATCGATCCAGAGCTCCAGTCAAGGGGGCGCCCAAAACATCAGCAGAAGACCCAGCTACAGCCGGAATAAGCGGAACCATATGGCCTGTAGTACTAGGGGGAGGGAGTCCATGACCAACTACCTGTACATAGCTAGTAGGAGGTGTGACAGCGCCGGGAGCGAGAGTCACAACGGGAGTCACTACCGGAGTCACTACCGAAGACACAACGGCCGTCCCAGCAACAACAGGCGCAGGCACTTTCACAGGCGTGGACACCGGCACGGATGATGTAACCACGGGAGTGGCTGAACTGACGTGAGGACCCGTTGGACCGGTCGCTCGACGGTCCAGCAAGGTTAGTAAAGTATCAAACTTGGTAGACAAAGTATCAATCGAAGCCTGCTGCTTAGCAAACTTCCCCTGAAGTGTTAAAAACTCATGCGTGGGCTTGGCATCAGAATCGGCACTAGCACTGACGTCTAAATCATTCTCGTCCGCATCACCGGCGGCAATAACGTCTGAATCCAAAGGTTCAGGAGGCGCTGGTAAATGCAATTTGTACTCCGAAATATCAGCCTTCAACTCCACACATTTGGTCTTAGCGGCAGCCAAATATATACACATAGACCCCCAGGGGTACGCATGTCTTTGTTCACAACCTCTGCAATTCTTGAGAACCGCCATAGTAGCAAGTCACAGTCCAATAGTCCAAAGAATTTTTGCAGTTGAAAAGTGGAGTTGAGAGGTGTTAGTCCAGTGGAGGCCCAGGCAGAAGTGGTGGCCTGACCTGGCCTCTGAAGGGGGAGGGGGTCAGGTGGAAACGAGAACCAGACCCGCCTCAACCATGCCCTAGTGGTCTCAACCAATAACTACATTACTACATAATGTCAGTCAAATACACTGCACAATCAGCTTGCAGTTCAGGGCTGTTTCATGCAGTAGGAATCGAAGATGCTATAAACTAAATGTATTCTAATTCATATTTCTATATTATAAGTTTGATATTGAAAATAGTTTGCAATATTTCTGCGTGAATAATTACAAGTAAAGTAGCTAAATATATTCTATGAAGTGACCTTAGAAATGGATGGATATATTCAATACACAGTCTTCAAAGTTGGTAAATGTATTCATGCTACAAACAGCGTTAAGCACCCCCAGAATGAAAACATTCCCATAAAGACATCCGTTGAATAAATCACTTGGAAAATTTCCATTTTGCGACTTGTGACTCATCTTTCTATAACACATAATATTGTCAACCGGTAACGATAACAGCCACAGTAAAACATGGCAAACGGTCCCCAGCCAGGGTAAAACATAGGCAAACGGTCCCTGAAGCCACATTGCTAGAAGTGTTGATGGCCCATTCATATAGACGTGAGTAGTATGTGGCTATAAGCTGATACTAACAGAGTACTGGGGATGGGGGAGTCGGGTGGGGGTGGGGGGGGGGGAGAGGGTGAATGATGGGGGAGTCGGGGGAGGAGAGGGTGAATGATGGGGGAGTCGGGGGAGGAGAGGGTGAATGATGGGGGAGTGGGGGGTGGAGAGGGTGAATGATGGGGGAGTCGGGGGTGGAGAGGGTGAATGATGGGGGAGTCGGGGGAGGAGAGGGTGAATGATGGGGGAGTCGGGGGAGGAGAGGGTGAATGATGGGGGAGTCGGGGGAGGAGAGGGTGAATGATGGGGGAGTCGGGGGGAGGAGAGGGTGAATGATGGGGGAGTCGGGGGGAGGAGAGGGTGAATGATGGGGGAGTGGGGGGAGGAGAGGGTGAATGATGGGGGAGTCAGGGGAGGAGAGGGTGAATGATGGGGGAGTCGGGGGAGGAGAGGGTGAATGATGGGGGAGTCGGGGGAGGAGAGGGTGAATGATGGGGGAGTCGGGGGAGGAGAGGGTGAATGATGGGGGAGTCGGGGGAGGAGAGGGTGAATGATGGGGGAGTCGGGGGTGGAGAGGGTGAATGATGGGGGAGTCGGGGGTGGAGAGGGTGAATGATGGGGGAGTCGGGGGTGGAGAGGGTGAATGATGGGGGAGTCGGGGGAGGAGAGGGTGAATGATGGGGGAGTCAGGGGAGGAGAGGGTGAATGATGGGGGAGTGGGGGGTGGAGAGAGTGAATGATGGGGGAGTCGGGGGAGGAGAGGGTGAATGATGGGGGAGTCGGGGGTGGAGAGAGTGAATGATGGGGGAGTCGGGGGAGGAGAGGGTGAATGATGGGGGAGTCGGGGGTGGAGAGGGTGAATGGGAATATGCTGATTTCAGTGTCAATAGAGGACTTGCATGTCCGCCATCTTGAATCTTTATGCCGTTGATAGAGGACTTGCATGTGCCACTGCAGCTGTATTGTTACAGGGCATGCTGGGATGCATTCAGCTCAAATCTGACAAACAAATATATAGCAACATTTTTATTGGGAATTGTAAGGATGTTTTTTTTTACCAATACTTAAGCTTGTGTAAATGATCTATGATAACCAAATGCATCATGGGAAACATGGAGTCTTGTGTACTGAATCATGTAAAAAAAACGTGGCTATTTACATGGGATCAATGTTAAATATTCAATGATGAACATAACATGTTTTCTGTAGCTTTTACACTGACATACAACTCCCCATATGTGTTGTGTTTCCGGAAAATGAGTCATAAGTCGCAAAATTGTTATTTTTCAAAGTGTTTTTTTCACAAGATCACATTATTGGAATGTTCTGATTTTTGGAGAGTGTATCACTTCGACTTATATCAATCGGTGTATCAGATTTCAGGACAATCTATGTAATATATCCTTTCGTTTTAAAGGTCCTCATATTGACTACTTATAGTTATTACCTCCAGAAATATTGGAAACTTTTTTTTTTTCAAAAACGAAAATATCAAACTTAAACTCTAGAAATACTTATAAGATTATTACACTGTTTACTATCATTGGAATCGGCTTGATCTCCTCTTTTCAAATATAATAGTATCTCAAAATCTATTTTTTGCGACTTATGACTCATTTTCCTGAAACACTTCACATATATCTCCCTATTTCCATGCAAATCAAGATTTAAGCTGTAGCTCCAGGTTGTGAAATATTCAGAGCATATGATTTGAATTGATTTGATTTAAAAACATTTTTATTCAGGAACAAGGACATTACATCGCTGATGCTATTCTCAGAATTGCCTGATTTTACAATAACTTTCTACGTTTTTAAATTTCTTAAGGCATTCTTTGCTGATCAACATTACAGAAGTAGAAAGTAATATTTTAAAAAAAAGAGTCGAAAAAGGGTAAGAAAAATAAAATAAGGAAAATATCAATTAATGACACCATTTAAAATTGGACATGCCCATAACTGTCAGTTTGAGACAACTATATAATAATAACTATATAATGATAATTTCCTAAAGGTAAAAGCGGGAAAACATGGAATTTCTCATTCCATAAGCTAGTCGACCCTTTTGTCACACTTGTTTCTGTACTTGTATAACTCAGTGATGAATAAACAATTTTCTAATCTAAACAATTTTCTAATCTAATCTAATCTAACTATAAGATTATGTATGCCGTAATATCTGCAAGTGCAGCTTTGATAAATATAGTAAAATTAGTCATCGTGTGTTTCATAAAGCAGTTCATCTGATTAAGACTTTGAAGAGGTTTTTAAAAACAAAAAAAAAACTTTGAAGAGGATGAAGCAGATCCCGATGTATTATGTACATGCATTCTTGTCTTTTGCTACAGGCTGCGCTTCAAAACATTGAATATGAATAACGCGTTTTCTCTATCTGATTATTAAATATTGTATAGCCCTTCACAGAAATAAAAAAGAAATATTTAAAAAGTAGGAAGAACAGCATATGAAGCGGTGTTTTAGCCTAATTGCCTATGCTTCTAGCCCCGGCGTGACGGGGAAATAAGGACCTATGATACTGATAGAGCGATAATAGAAGGATTTGTATACAGTGGAGGCGGGAGGGCATAAAGGAGAATGGATCCATTACAGGGGCAATGGCCTTACGCTAGGAGGCAACGACCGCAGATATAATGAACCTTAGTCAGTTAGTGAGACAGGTAGACTGGTGCTATAGGACCTGTGGTTAGTGAGACAGGTAGACTGGTGCTATAGGACCTGTGGTCTAGGCCATCCATCATATGGGTCAGATTTTTAGAAGATGTACAATCTACAGTCCTACACATCTCTCAAATTCTGCTAAATTAGAGTGAAAAGTGATAAATACTGAGTATATCTGAGTGTATTCTGCACTGTATTCATTCAATAAATCTGTCTGGTTATGTTGAACTGTTATTTGAACCTGATTTTCGTCTTAAATTTGGGTTATTTGAGGGGATTGGTGAAGGCCAATTGTACATTTTCAGAAAACCTGATCCATTTACAGTCGACTATATTATATGTGATGTGATACAGGAAAATGGATATTTGTCAAAGTGATTTATTCACAAGATCTACTTGTTGAAAAGTTTTCACTTCCGTGATTGATGTTTATAGCGCTGCTAGTAGCATGAATACATGGAGAATGTCAACACAGTGTATTAAATCTGTCCTTACACTTTTTTTATTTCAATTTAACATAATATTTATACAGCCATCAGTGGATATATGTAAGGATATACACATCTCACGGGGACTATTATCTACCATTGTTCATGATCTTCCGCCTGGGGCTGTTAGGTGTAGTGCTACTACTATGGAAGGAAAGGAGCGGTGCATGAGTAATAGTAATTAGTTTACGAGGAAAGATGATAGTTGTTAATCTACATAATGTATATCTTATATCATACCTTCATCATCTATACTAAATCCATCTCATCTCATCTCATCACACACCTATTTACTAATCTGTTATATTATTTTTTGAAATATTTTCTCTCAAAATATCCCAGATGATCTGTCAACATCCGAATAAACCTTGTGCATTTCAATATGCCAGGGTTGGGGTGGAAATCGGACAAATAGTCCGATCCCCAAATATGAAAGGCAAGGCAAATGCCTGGCCCTGTTTATAACACCTGGATAAATAAAGAATTAAAAAAATAAAAAATAATAGGATCAGTTATTCTGTCCATCCGTAGCAGTGTGTTTTAACCGTTTGGCATATTGCGTTCAGTTCTGGGGAGTTCTTGGGGTCATTTTTAAGGTCATCCTTTAGGGTATATTTAGCTACTTTACTTTGAATATACAGTTGGGGATTAAAACAACAATAGACAATATTCTAGACTAACATCAAGTCCCTGTGCCTAACTCAATAAGTACACACATGCCTTACTGATGCTTGGGGATCACTAGACACAAGTTTAATTCCTCAGTCAAGGCGGTAGTGACTCTAATATGAGAACTTTAATTGTTTTTCCTAGTTCTGTGAATTAAACAAAAATAATTAAAGACTTATACAAGTCTAACAATATTCTGGCAGAAAGTGCATTAGAGTTGGGCCAAGAAAAACATAGCGAGGTATGAGTTTATGGATGGGGAGGGAGACCGAGGTATGAGTGTATGGATGGGGAGGGAGACCAAGGTATGAGTGTATGGATGGGGAGGGGGACCCAGGTATGAGTGTATGGATGGGGAGGGAGACCCAGGTATGAGTGTATGGATGGGGAGGGAGACCCAGGTATGAGTGTATGGATGGGGAGGGAGACCCAGGTATGAGTGTATGGATGGGGAGGGAGACCCAGGTATGAGTGTATGGATGGGGAGGGAGACCCAGGTATGAGTGTATGGATGGGGAGGGAGACCCAGGTATGAGTGTATGGATGGGGAGGGAGACCCAGGTATGAGTGTATGGATGGGGAGGGAGACCCAGGTATGAGTGTATGGATGGGGAGGGAGACCCAGGTATGAGTGTATGGATGGGGAGGGAGACCCAGGTATGAGTGTATGGATGGGGAAGGAGACCCAGGTATGGGTGTATGGATGGGGAGGGAGACCCAGGTATGAGTGTATGGATGGGGAAGGAGACCCAGGTATGAGTGTATGGATGGGGAGGGGGACCCAGGTATGAGTTTATGGATGGGGAGGGAGACCGAGGTATGAGTGTATGGATGGGGAGGGAGACCCAGGTATGAGTTTATGGATGGGGAGGGAGACCGAGGTATGAGTTTATGGATGGGGGAGGGAGACCCAGGTATGAGTTTATGGATGGGGAGGGAGACCGAGGTATGAGTGTATGGATGGGGATGGGGACCGAGGACAGAGACAAGTCAGAACAATGGAAGGTGGGTTGAATATTGGATGTCTCAGCATTGTAACGCTAGACTAGACAGCTCTCAACCTCCTGACTCAGCCTACACACACCTTAAAGTCACACTTCTCACTCTTCTGGGCTTGATTCAAAATCAAACTTGTCATGTACCGTTTCTATACTGCGCCAATAGGGGATTTGCATGTTTCACTGCGCATGTATGTTACAGTGCATGCTGGGATGGATTCAGATGAAATCTGACATACAAATATTTGGCAACATTTTTATCGAAAATTGCAAGAATGTCTCACCCATATCATAGCTTTTATGATTGATCTATGAAAACCAAATGCACGATGGGAAAGATGGGGGACTTGTGTTATGGGAACATGTATAATATTTCGAAATTGACATTAGAGCATTGATGAATATTCCATGCTGAACATGGCATGTTTTCTATAGATTTTCGACTGTACCATTAGTCCCATAATTCCATTCGAATCATGATTCAAAATGGCGGCTATGCAAATCCCTTATAGGCAACTTCAGAATACTGTGTTTGGCTTGAGATGGCAGTTAGCAGTTGGCAGTTGGCAGTTGGCAGTTGGCACTGATTGCATTATCTTTACGATTGATATGGAGAAAAACCCCAGAAAAATATGTATTTTGTCAAAATATCTAGTTTTGACAAATATAAAATACTTATAACATTATTT